>JBBBDQ010001537.1:1077500-1310000 GCA_037127315.1 Ascarosepion bandense
TTAGTCAACATTAAACACGACAAAAATATCAGTGTATCTCAGATACAACAAAATTAGTATAAAAGATGAGAAAATGTATATTGAATAGGCTGTAATAGATGTCGTCAGCACAATATAGTTAACTCGTTAAAAATTACCTTCAAATCTGAGAAGCGATGATGCAACGTTATATTGCGGTAAACTAAATGAAATAAAGAAGAAAAGAACGAGAAAAAAAAGACACTCCGAAAGAAATTAAGATAAAAAAAAACTGAAAAGAAACGCGCATTAGTATGAATCTAAACTTATATAATAAATAAAACTTTGTCTGTGTGTGTGCATGTGTGTGTGTGTGTCTGTGTGTGTGTCCGTTACCTATAGAGTCTGAAACGGCTGAACCGATTTTCTTGAGAATTTACACAGTTGTACTATAAGCGTCTGCGAGCGTTCTTACATAGGTTTTGTGTCGAGGTACTCCATATAAATATCGAAAATCGATAATCGAAAAAATCGGGTTATAGAAAGAGTGGTCAGATTTTAATCAAATTTGATAGACTCACAGAAAAAATAATGAGAAAGGTTATTCAGAAGTTTCAACGTTGCAGTTCTTACAATGGTGCAGAAAATCGATATATATATATATATATATATATATATATATATATATATATATATATATAAAAGGCAAGATGTTTGTGTGGGTGTTTGTTTATCTGCCTGTATGTCTGTATTTTTTCAGCCCTTTTATTTTAGTTTTTGCTTCGGGTTTAGCTCTAAATAGGTATAATTGTAGTTCTTAGTTTCAGCCATGATAACATTTACTCAGAGGACTTATTTAGCCTTCAAATTTCAGTTTACGACGAAAAAAAACTATTTGGTATCGATATCAGGAAATCAAAATTTGACTTACATCCATTCATTTTTCTTTCCGTCTACGGTTTCGCTTTAACTGGAAACAACTATTGCTTTTTAGTCTTTCGTGCCAACGTCCAAAGAGTCTGAGCTCCAGGACCATGGTTTGTTTTAAAGCTTTCATTACACCCGAGCAACGCCGGGCTATATTGCTAGTAAGAGATAAATGAAGACAGATAAAAAATTAATAAAGGTAAAAAATAGGAGAGAAATTTAAAAAAATATGAAATGTATGAAGATGAAAAGTAAGATATGAATGAAGGAAAATCAGAGACGAAATAAGAAGAATGACTATGAAAAATAAAGAATGAATGAAAGAAAATAAGAGATGAATGAGGAAAATATAAAATGAATGATAATGAATGAAGATGAAGAATAAAGGATGAATGAAGAAATGAATATGAAGGCAAAAACAAGATAATGTTTAGCAAAAATGGCTGAGAAAGAAGAATGTAGGAAGAGGAAAAAAGAATGCAGGCATATTTAATAAATTTTAATAAAATTTACAAATGATTTAATTGAGTAGAAAACGCGAATGAGCAGCGAATAAAAAGAAAATCGATATTATATATTTTTAATAAGAAGACAGAAAATAATTAATGTGTTAGTAAGAAGTACAACAGTAAAACCAACGTAAATAACAAGTAGAAAAAAAAGAAAAAGGAGACGAGGAAGAAAAAGGGTGAGTAGAAGAAAAGGTTACGAAGAAAAGAAGAAACAGAAAAGAAAATGAAAGAGAAAAATAGTAAGAAGAATGACGATAGTGAGAAGATAAAGATGAAGAAAAATGATGACGGAGAAAAAAGAAAAAAGAAGAAAAAGATGAAGAACAATAACAAGACGAAGAATAAACGTTGATGAGGAAGAAAATAATTTGTAAGAAGGAAGAGAAGATGGTTAAGAACAAGAACAAGAAAATGAAGAAGAACAATTGATGAAGAAGAAAATATATGAAAAAGAAGAAAAGAGCGAGATGAAGAAAAAGAAAAAGAAAGACACCAAAATGAAGGTCTATAAGAATAAGTAGTGACGAAGAAGACAAAAAGAGAAGAAAAGAAGAAGAAGGAGTAGAAGAAGAAGAAGAAGAAGAAGAAGAAGAAGAAGAAGAAGAAGAAGAATGAATAACACAAGAATGTGGAAAAATCAAATATACGAGTAGAAAGTGAAGCAAAAATTGAAGAAGAATGACACATCCACTTTGTACAAAACGTTTACTTTCTTCACTATTCCTAGGCAGAAGAGGCCCAATTAAGAGTAAATAATATGAATGGAAGCCTAACTTCTGCCTACGACACTATCACTTTTTAGTTCTTCTCGGGTATATCGCTTGTTTAATGTCAGTTGGGTTCATTAGGTCAGCAATATTTCTGCTGTCTTTTAAGTCAACATTATTTCCTTTTGTCATCAAGTTAATTACTCGTGCCTTCTACAAACGACCGACTCACAGACATAAAATCTAAAATAATATAAAATCTCTTCCAAGCGTGAAATATTCTTTTTGACGTTGTCGTGATAGATAATATGGTATGAAGTGGCGCAAAGTCATAAGTTCAAGTCTTTTTTCATGATCAAATTCATTTATAATGTTTAATGGTGAGGCAATCACTAGTGCGACACAGTGATCTGAAGGCGAATTTGCATAGCGAAGGACGCGTTCCAGAAGCTGAGTAAAGTATTAAGAGACAGGAAACTTTCACTAGAAACAAAGAAGAGATTACTAAATTGCTATCTGATGTCAGTTCTTCAAAATGGCAGTGAGTTCTGGACAATATCATCAAAAATGAAGAAAATACTTGAAGCAACTGCAATGTGGTTCTACAGAAGGATGTTTACTAATCATTACACCACGTCGAGTTGTTCATTGAATTTCTAAACACAGCTTAAATGTGGCACAAGGCCGAATATTCGGGTTACACAGTGAGGCTCGAAATCACTACTCGGTTATAATTGATCTAATGAGAGAAGTTCATAATAATTTTGCTTACACGACACAGAAATGTCCGTGGCTGCAGTTATATAAGTGTATGCAAGGAATTCAACTGGAATTCGAAGTCGGCACATTTGTCATTCCTAGTCGATTTCAATTGCACCACAACGCACATTATATATATAATATTTATGCTTAGCATGTTGTCAGAAAGGGCGATACAGAACCAGAAGGACATGTACTTGTGTTTTATAGACTGTGCAAAGTAATTCGACATCGGTACGGCACAAAGACATGATGGAGACGCTAGGTAAAATTGATATGTTCGGGAAAGGCATTAGAATAATCAAGAACCTGTATTGGCAACAAACTGCCTACATACAAATAGGAAATGAGTTCTACTTATATACAAAAATAGAAAGGGTTGTAAGACAAGAATGTGTCTATTCTCCAAATCTTTTCAACCTATACAGTGTAAGAGTTCTGAAAGTGATAGAAGTCCGATTCGGATTCATCATTGGTGGCCTTAATCTGAACAATAAAAGATACGCAGATGAAACAGTGCTGATAGCAGACACGGAAAGTAAACTACAATACATTTTACAGAACATAGTGACAGTAATTGGAAAAAAAAGGACCATTTCCAGGATGTTTTTTCCACCTGAATCCATCCTGCATATATACAAGTCAACCATCCGTCCGTGCATGGAGTACTGCTGCCATTTATGGTCAGGTGCCCCTGCCGTTCTCCTCAGTGTTCTTGACAAGCCTCCAAAGGAGAGTCTGTAATGTGATAGGTACTGATCTGGCGACTCAACTGCAGCCACTTCCCCATCGTCGAAATGTGGCCTCCCTTTGTCTGTTCTATAAATACTTTCATGGTTTCTGCTCGGACGAGCTTAAGTCACTGATGCCTCCTCAACAGGTGTTTACTTGTGTAACCAGACTGGCAACTGGGTCCCACCCATTCACAGCCAGGTTAGCCAAATGCAGACGACAATTCTACTCCTGCAGCCTCTTCTCTCGCACTTCCCGCCTGTGGAACTCGCTCCCGTATTCTTGCTTTCCTGACGGCTACAACCTCCAGAAATTTAAATGCAAAGTCAATACTCATCTACTAACCACTGGCCTCTAGCTCTCTCCCCTCCCCTGTATAAACTTCCCTTTCTCTCCACCTATGTATCTGACATCGCACCTGCTTTCTCAGCTTTCTATTGTTCCTTTCTAACTAGGTTGTACTCCTCACTCTTTTCTAATTAATCTTTTTACATTTATGTAGCCCCCTGCACATCAGTGGCGTTTCCGCCTTGCTCGGGGTGAAATGATTAAAAATTATATATATATATATATATATATATATATATATATATATATATATATATAAACTACAATAAAACTTAATAGATGATAATCAGTAAAAAGAGTAGCCGAAAATGTAAAATACAATTAGAGGAGACTGAAATCAAGCAGCTACAGAAATTTAAGTATCTGAGAAATGTCCTGAAAGAGAACAGAAAGTACGATACTGAAATCTGAAGGCGTATTTGTATGGCCAAGGACGCGTTCCAAAAGCTGAAAAGAGTATTGAAGGACAGGAAGATTTCGCTGGAAACAAAACAAAAAGGCTGCTAGATTGCTATGCGAGGTCGGTCCTCTGATATAGCAGTGAATGCTCGATAATCTCATCAAAAATGAAGAAAAGAGTTGAAGGAACCGTAATGTGGCACTACAGAAGAATCCTGTGGATACCATGGACAAAATATATGAGAGGAAGGACACGAAAAGGAAACTGATAACATCAGAAAAAGACAGTTGAATTTTTTAAATATGTAGTGAGAAAAAACGGTTTGGAGAATCTGATGCTCATAGGAGAGACAAGAGAAAACAACGTGTGACATACTTGATTGACTTGAGTAGTTGGATGGCGGAGCAGGGTTTCAGCGGTTTAACAGAAGAAGGTTTGTTGAGAGCTAAAAGGGACAAGGAGATATGGAGGACCATGATCGCATACGTTCTGAAGGAAAACTCCACATAGAGCATGAACTCACTTTGATCTTCTTCGAGGTATCCATGAGTGGATTTTCTAAGTGCCGCTTAGATGTGGCACAAGGCCAAAGGTATGGTCTTCCTAGCAAGGATCGAACACATTGCTCAGTTTTAACAGGTTTGCTTAACATTATACAGATGATACAATGCTGATAGTTGACACCGAAAAGAAAATTACAAGACCTACCGAAGATAGATGAAGACAGTGAAAACAAAGAACTACAAATAAACTGCAATAAAAACCGAATGCATGGTCATCAGCCAAACGTGCAGCCCAATATGACAGATACAGGTCGAGGATACTTAAATCAAGCAGGTATAAAAAATTTTAATACCTGGAAAGTTTTCTAACAAAAAACGGAAAGTGCAACACAGAGGTGAGGAGGAAAATTGTCATGGCGAAGGAAGCATTCTAGACGTTCAGTAAAGTATTAAGAAACAGGAAAATTTCGCTATAAACAAGAAGAGAGTAATGGATTGATATGTGATGTCAGCTCTTCAATAGAGCAGTGAATGCTAGACAATATCATAGAAGATGAAGGAAAGACTTGAAGCAGCTGAAGTGTGGTTCTACAGAAGGATGCTGTGGAATTCATGGATCGAGCATTTGAGTAATGATGAGGTTTTGGAAAGAATGGAAACGAAAATGATATTAATACTGAGCATCACAAAGAGAGAGCTAAAGTTCCTGGGACATGCAATGAGGAAGGAGGGCTTGGAGAACCTGATACTAACAGGCCAGAAAGTGGGAAAAAGAGAAAGAGGAAAGCAATGGATAACATATTTGAAAGGGTCTGAGTAGGTGTATGACAGAACGGGGTTGTGTGGAAAGCCATGATAGCCCACGTTCTGAAAGGAGAAGGCACATAGAAAAAGAGGAATCATTATACCACTTTCAGATGCCGCTTTGCCTTTATAACTGTAGCCATAGACAAAATTTTGGTGGAAAAAAAAAATTTGGTTAGGAAACTTGCTTTGCTAGATCACTTAAAACCGATTAGTCATTTCGAGCCCCACTAAAGTGCTCCGTACTTCTTGCCTTGTGTCATAGCTAAACTGTAATTAGTAAAACATTATATACGGTCAGAGATTAATATGCAAACAACTGTAACTATTTACGCTGTTCACACTGCAGTCCTCATCTATATTCTCATTTTTATGATGTTTCGACCGTTTTAAAATCCGGCTTTCTTTAGGTGATAGGAATTTCGAACGAAAAATCAGGACAACATGAAAACAACTTTTAGAACAATTTAAATAATGTAAATATTACCTCATCTTTGAAGCAGAGGTAAAACAACTATTATGCAAGTTTAACATTGAGGCTATATATTTTGAAAAACTCTTATTTTCAAAACTGCCAGTATTTCTAAACTCCATACTTACACAATGCATGCATAGTTGAGTCCTTTTAGTGTGTAGGTCTGGTTTGCTTCTAAGGTAAGTTTTTACTTAGCCTGAATGAACGGAAGAGCTGCTTCTTTGGAAATCACTATTCAGTTCCCGAATTTCATCTGCTCCTTAACAATAGCCATTAACATAAATAAAAATAAAAACCAACCTCAAAATCCTGTTCAGTGAATTCGAGATTTACACTGAAGTGGAATAATATATATATATATATATATATATATATATATATATATATATATATATATATTGATTCATATATTTAGTCTACGCATAATTTGTGTATTTCAATGTTTACAAATATACGAAGTTATTGGCAGATATAATGATAGAAAGTTTATATTGTGGCAATCTTCCAGTCGGAGAAGGCGTCAGTATTTGAATAACAATTTGACTTTAGCTGTGCTCAACTACTGATCGAGAAGACATGGAATCACAACAGATCGAATGTGCTTTGTGTATATAATTCAAAATTACTGGAACGGACTTGATTAATGTTCACCTAATCATTTCCCTAAAATATGAAACTGTGTAGATTGGTGATCGAAAGAGATAACAGGAACGCCCATACGAAGTAGTAAAACGTGAATAAATTTAAATATATAGAAAATTCTATGACAATGAAAATATTATTCTGCTATGTAATATCACTCCTCTAATATAGCTGATAACACTGGTCAATAAAAATATTTTTTGAAATGGCATCGAGACACCAAACATCTTTAGCTAATTTGTGGGAGCTCAATTTGAAAAGTATTTTAATTTTTCATGGTTAACTACCGTTCTGGCTGTACAGAAATGTCTCCTCTTTTGAAAAAAATGTTTTCCTTTTTTTTTTCTACATATATGATAGTAACCGTACGGCAAAAATCGTAGAAACCTATAAATTCGACTTTAAACCGACAAATACTGGTCCGCTTATTGAGAAATAGTATTTTTCTTATTAGCAATCAAACACTAAGTATTTAAAAATCACAAGATTGAATATACCAAGACCAACAAGTATTTTCATCAAATCATTTAGCAAACAGCAGAAATAACCCTTCGTGAACATAAGAACTATGGTAAAATTTTCTCTTTCTTGATTGTCTGTCATGTTCAATGTTATTTAAGTCTCGTTTAATATTCCAGCAGTAGTTTGTCTCATCGTCTCTGGTAGCGCTCTTCCTTTGCTTTGATATCCTGATGGGATCTTTCTTCTTGCTCATCTCTCACATCGTGCAATCAGCTAGAAAATTATCTAGATGGTTATGTAAAAATGAACTTTAATACTCATATTAGCGTATTACTGATAAAGTGTATTACTGAAAAAGTTTATCAGTTACTTTGTATTTTTGCGATAAACTGGAAAATTCGGTAATTCTATTTTAAATTCTTTTTACTCAAAAACAGTTTTTACTCATATAAATAGTTTATTTCACCTGTCTGACATAAACTGCTCGGTTTACCTAAAAATCTATTGGTTTCTATGACCTTTATTTAACTAAATATTGCGATCAGCCAAAATTGATGTTTTTTTTTCCCGAAAATGTGCATTTTCAGTGCAGCAAAAACGGTAGCTAACAATGAAAATCTAAGACCATTTTCAGAATCAGCACCATAAAGTTAGCTTTAACGTTTTTTTTTTTGTTTCTTAGCACCAAAAATAGGATTGATCATTATAATTATAGAAAATGTTCTCACGTGTGACCTAAGCTAAAACTCTGATTATTTTCTGAAGCTTATATTTTGGTGTATAAGATTTCCTTTTTTGAGAAAGAATATTTTGGAAATAACAATGACTTTTTCAAGTGTAAATCATACTATTTAACACACAGCTGGGGAGGAGTATTAACTGTATATGTTTAGAAAAATAATATATATATATATATATATATATATATATTATTTTTCTAAACATATAAAGTTAAATATAAGAGACAATGTTTATGTTTAATCATGAGCCGTTCTAAACATCGTTTTTAGGTTTTAATTTCATTTGAAAATAAAGACAAAAATTGTCCAACATTTGAATAATTCTCAACTACCTTTCCAGGCTGCAGTCCCCTTGATTATTTTTTGTAGGTTTAAGTTCAGTAAGAGACGGACAAAACTTCATTTAATGCCAGAGATGGATTGAAAGCAAGAGTTATGGCAGATTTCATGAACTTAAACGAAGAGACCGCAGAAGAAATGAATGAGATTCCGAAGTCGACTGTAGGCCGAAGTTGAAGCCAACGGCGATTTTATTGAATAAGTTTACTCTTTAAAATATTTTGTGTAATTTCTGTAATTATATCTGTTAAAATGAGAAGTCAGTATTATTTTCATTTCTTTCATAATTTAGACAACAATTTATCCACCACAGCCAGAATATTCACAAATTGCACTCATTTTCAACAAAGAACGAGTCAACCAATCTGATTTTGTGGTGGATGTGTAGCTATTTTAATTATTTAATTTTGTTTTTGAATTATTCTTGGCAAATGCGTAATCACCTACAGGTCATTAGATTTCATAAATATTATTTTATATATGTGAATTCTGAGAACCTGAGATAATGGTAATGATTAGTGTATTAAAAAAAAAATTAAGTATAAATTTTAAAAGTTTTTAGTCTGACTCGTTTCGTCTCAATGAACGCATTCGTGAATCCTCGGGGAATTTAAATAAGATTATATGGACACGAAATGGATCTTATATAAAGCAACACAATCAATGAATTTATCGCTCAATGTAAAGAGCCTAATCATAATTTCAATTCAAATAAACGCTACTTTAATTAAAGGAGATATCAATTTACTAAGACGAAAGTTTATATAAAGTGTTGCTAAACCAGTCAGAGAATATTTACGTCTAGCATTTCACCTTTCCTGTCCGAAACTTTTTTCATCACCATGTAGAATAAAGAATAATAAATTTGATAATTACCTTATTTTTAATAAGATAGGAACTATATAAAAAATTCCGAACATTTATCTGGAATATAGGATTTTACATATCATATCTCTCTCTCTCTCTCTCTATCTCTCTCTCTCTCTCTCTATATATATATATATATATATATATATATATATATATATATAGTCATCCGCAGACAGATCTGTTTCGCTGTATCACTGCTCATCAGGACGGTTAGAGTGCGATTGTTTTTAACACAGGATCGAAACCCGACAGAATTGGCGTCAGTCGGCGGTTCTACCTCTGGGCCATGGATGCACGGTAGAAGAAGGCAGACTTTTTAGCATGTATATTATCATTATACACGCCCAATAGCCAGAGTGCTCTAATTCATTAGTGAATGAGCGATGTGTACATGCCCGTGTAGCTACTGTTTTTCCAATTCTCCCATTCTTCCAGAGTGCTCAATCAGGATGTTAGAGCGTATATATATATATATATATATATATATATATATATATATATATATATATATATATAGTGGTAGTAACTGTGAGGTTCCTATATATGGGTCATATAGTTTGCGACTGTGTCTGAGTGTGCCTGTTTATGTGAATACACTGAATGCATGCATGCACCTGTGGGAGGTCTATGTAAACATGTACTGTAATTGTGGAATATTTGCATCATGTCTATGTGTGTATATTTCTGTGGAGGATTTTCGAAGACTGAGCAAAGTCATCTGGGCGTATCAGAGGCAGCAAACTCAGACGTCAAAACCATTATGCATATTGTGTGGTTCACAATGCACTACCCAATGTATTTAAGGCCCCGTGGTTGTCAAACTTCTTGATAATATAATATGCGATCATCACAAACACCTAATGCGTTGCACCCAGTTAACCTGTATAGGCTACGTTGTTTTGATAGAGAGACTGTGCTTTGTGACGCACAAGTAACTGACTACTTTAAAAAATCTTAGTGCAGGTTGATCGGTAGCTGGATGGTTAATGGTTCAACACAAGACAGAAATCCCCTGTATAAGTGTAAAACAAAGAGCACCATTCACTGATGACATATATTTATCGATAAGATTGTCCACTTTATATGTATATTTTAAGAAAGTTATGTAGCACGTAGGTTTTAAACCCACTGTTCATGCATTTAGTTTTATAAAGAGTGTTCGATACAGCGTAGAGCTTCATGTTGTAATGTTTGTTACAATGGTTTATAAAAGCATAGTATCACTATACAAAAATTCTCGCTTTTCAGAGCTGTTTGTTCCTTATCTGATGATATTCAACTTATCATCAGATGAAGAGCAAACTAAGCTCCGAAACACGAATATTTTTGTGTAGTGATATGCTTTTATAAACCATTGTAACAACCATTACAGTATATATATATATATATATATATATATATATATATATACATACATAAATTTTTATCTTGGTATATAAAATAACGAAAATTAAAAGACCAATAGTAAATTGCTAAAAACACTTGAGGAATGGACAGAACGATTGCAACATGGTTAGTCTACGGGACTCTAGTGCCAGGTTGCTGAATTTTACATCAACCAGATAAGTGACAAAGTCATATTTGTTATTTGTGTTAACCACCCCTCTCTCTCTCTTTACCCTCTCTCCCTCACTCTCTCTCACTCTCACTCTCTCTCTCTATATATATATGTGTGTGCGTATGTTGTGTGCGTATGTGTGAGAGAGAGAGTATGTGTAAAAAATTCTCAGTGATAAACTGAAGAAAGGATCAGTAAGATTTATAAAGAAGACAAGAGAAAAACTATATTTTCGCCCATATGTTATCAAATGCAATATTTTATTTACACAAATTAACTGCCATGTTTTTCTAGAGACCATAGGAAATTGCTGAAAACTCTTGACGAGTGGACAGAACGATTGCAACATTGATCGTCTAAGAGACTCTGGAGTATGGTTGACAAACTTTACATCAGTCAGATAAGTGATAAAAATGTCATGTTTGTTATTTGCGTTAATCATTTCTCTCTACCATATCTCTCCCTCTCTCTTTCTATATATATATATATATATATATATATATATATATATATACGTGTGTGCGTGTGTTGTGTTTGTGTGGTTGTGTGTGTGTGAGAGAGTATCTGTGGGTGTGTGTGAGGAAGAGTATGTGTAAAAAAGTTTCAGTGCTAATCTGAGGAAAAGAATATTATGATTAAAAAAAGGAGACAAGAGGAAAACTATATTTTTGCCCACACAGGTGAGCATATATTATCAATCGCAATATTTTGTTTATGAAAATTCATTGTGCCATATTTTCTAGAGACCGTAAAATCCAGTTTGGTGTCAAGTTCAAATACGCAATCAGTAAATCAAATCCAATTATATATTTTGACTGGACGCAGGAATTAATCCCTATAACACATTTAGTTGAGAAAGAACGGATAACACTTAGATGAAGCGGCATGCATACACCCCTATTTTTATTTTAGTTTCTTTACCAAATAGAAGAATTGGGAGTTAAAAGTTAACTTGACTGTTAGTAGATTTATTATGATAGGAGTTAGTGATATTGATAAAAAATAATGGTGTTTATATGAAAGATTAGGAGGGTGGTTACAAATTAATACTTGATCTGCAGAAGACTGTGGTGTTCAGGGACGTGGCAGCGTTTATTCCGCTAAGTTGTAGTTTTTTAAAGACTTCTGATACAGTTTTTTTTTTCAATTATGAAACGTAAGAAATGAGGGCGACTTGATTTCGTTGTAGAGATATATAAATGTTTGAACTAAAACTTATGGCCACATCACGTTTCAATACTATCATCGACGTTAAGCAATGTCGAGTATGGTCAATACCTACATGGGTGATCATTTTGGAATAACAGGTGATTTTATGTGCTAGTAGTTTAATAGATATTAGCTCGGAATTTTTAATCGGAGAGATGTGTTCCAATTCCAGTTGGTTTCGTCATATTAACTTACGCACAATTACACCTGGCAAAGGTATGAATTCACCTATTCTTCCTTCATCAATAGGATAATTAGTAAGGCATGCATCAGTAAAATTATTGTTGTCCTAAACGAAAAATAACGTCTCATAATCTAAAATAAATTTCTGGCTTTGTGACGCTTGCAATTGGCTGATAAACCATAGAATACGAATCAAAGTGGAAGTAAAGAAAAGTAGTCATCTGAACTTTTTCGGTGGAAATAACAACAGAGTAGCGATAGGCTTGTTATAATGTTTTAATGTGAAGAGACTGCAGATTGGATAATATATTTTCCCTTAGAAGCCAGCGTAAAAGTTGTTGAACGCCATCGCAGATATGGTAGAATATCGGTTCAAATTAGGGTAGCTGTTGTTTTACAAAAAGTTAGTTAAGAGATTTTGAACTTAATTTGACTTTTATACAAGTTCTGTCTCAATACTGATGTCAAAAATCTAATCAGATAAAAAGACCCTTCATGACTGATTGACTGTTTACTGGCATATCAACTCCTTATGGGTCATTTAATGCCAAAATTAAATTTACTTGAGAACTTTGAAGTAATAAAATATGATATCTTATATTTTGGAAAAGAGTTTGATTTCGTCAAGAAATTGTAGAGAGATTATATGGATTAAGAGTTCTTTCATGTTGGTGATTTGGTTGGTTGATTTTGTTTAGTGATATATCAGTTCCTATGGGTTAGCTAATACTGAAATCGAAATGAAATACTAAACACAGTTTTATGGCTTCAACTATAGATAAATTGTATTGATGATAATTTTCTTATCAATTGTTTTCTATAAATATGAAATTGTATTTATTATAAATATTTATTGTTGGTAATGTTTTTAAACAAACGTATTGCTGGAATCTTTACTATGATATTTTTATGCATTTATAGTGTTTTCTTTTTGTTTAGGGTTCATTGCCTGCATATAGCTGAGAATCTAACAGCAGGTATCACCCGGCGTCCAGTTAGACCAGGAAACGGCAGCCATTAGAAGGTAGTTCCCCGCCCCTGAAAACCTTCAGTCTCACGATCAAAATCCTTGCAGCCAGATTTAACCTGTCTTCATACTAAGGACTACAGATGAGTAAAAAGTGTTGATAAAGATACTTAACAAAAAACGATCGTTGTTTTTCACTCAACATTTTAAAAGAAAACCTGTGGACCAAATATAGTTTACATATATATATATATATATATATATATATATATATATATATATATAAACGTGATTATAATTACACTCGTCTTAAAAACCCTCCTCGAAAACTTTCGAAAGAAGCAAAAAAATGGTTGTAAAAAAGGAAAGAGCTTAGGACATGAAAGTCTTTCAAACGTGTTCGACCAGAGATCAGCACGAAACCCAAGGGAAAAAACCCGATGCGAGTAACTATCTAACAGAAAGCGCTCAATACAAAGGTAGAGCGAACTTAATAGCACTAAATGAACCAGACGAACCTACCTAGGTTTCTCTTAAACGGATCGTCAGGGAAAGCCAGCTTTCCCTGACGATCCGTTTAGGAGAAACCTAGGTAGGTTCGTCTGGCTCATTAAGTGCTATTATATATATATATATATATATATGTATATGTGTGTGTGTGTGTGTGTGCGCGCATATCTTAATCTGTCTGCTCGCGTATGTGCGCGTCGATTGTTTGGATTAAAGCCTGTTTAATGTTGTGTGCGTGCATTTGTATAAAATATATTGTACTCTATCTTTCGAGAAAATATAGATATAATTTACAGAACTCGTTAAAAATCAATAAACCTCATATTGTATGTCTAAGTAGAAAATAAGAAAAATACTAAAGACATTTTGGCAAATTCCCAATCCATCCGACATAATAGAATTTTTCTTACTGAAACATCGCACATTATCATTTAATCAACATGAAAATCGCGGAAAATGAAACTGAATCACTTTCTTCCATGTACGACCATGTTTTAGTAAATATCAAACAATACATACTTATATTTTATGTGTGCGCGTGCATGTACCTGTATGTACAAGTGTGCAATATATATATACATATATAGTTAATTTCCGATTTTTTTCGGATTGTAATTAATTTAATTGCTGTTCAATTGTCTTCTTATTCCCTTTGTCGTATTTGATGTAGTTTTTCGTTTCCTCGTCGTTTTCAATTAAACTTAAAGGGGATAATGAAGATAAAATTAATAATAATAATAATAATAATAATAATAATAATAATAATAATAATAATAATAAAGCAATAATCATTTAATCATTAATCTCCCATTTCCCAAAGATTGAAGAGACTACTGATTCCATTAGGGAGAAAAATAGGACGCTATGTCGAGAAAATCAATCGCTGTGTGTGTGATCAGACGATATCCGCCATATTTAATTATAAAAAATCCTTTGATTAATTTCAGACAATGGATCTTCTGCAAGGAAAGGAAAGCAGACGTTAGATTTTGGTCTTTTTGTACGAAAATAATGTTTAAATCGCATATTCTTTACGCAAAAAATATTCAAAATGTTTCAAGCAGGATTATTACAAAAAAAAAGAATTTCAAAGAAAAAATTGATGATTAATATTAGACTTCAAAAATAAGTATAATATACAAATAAAAAACAGACAAGATTTTATTTAAAAAATGATTTGACAGGTGTTTTCTGGGAAAATATTATCAGTATTATTTCTCATGATTTTGAGATGATTTACGAGCATCTTTTAAAATCCAGATTCTAACCAGACATTAATATCGTTTTCTGAACTTAAGTGATGATGGTCCTCGACGATTTCCTGTATATTATAGCTTTTATTGAGGTTTGTCTTTTTTTCTGTCATAATACTTTTTCTGCCTTTCTTTTACATAATCTCATTAGATAGGTTATTGTTTACATGCCTGCTTTCAATATATCTTGTGAGTGTCAAAGTCTCCAAGCCATCTTTCGAGATTGTTCGCTTAAGAAATTTAAATAGTATTTTTCTGATTCTAAGAATGTGTTCTTTTTGTTTCCATTTCCTCTGAAGCATTGTTGCTTCCAGTTCATATGTTCTGGAATTTTCTGCATTCTTTTCTAGAATCATGCTTCTGTTGCGTCAAATCGTCCGTTCACTTTTCAAACTTCTTGATATTTTAATTTTTGTACTTGGAAAAAAATTGTATCTCTAGTTCCTCAGTTGTATCTTGGAGTCTTCCTATAGCTGAAACCATAGATTCTGTCTTCTTACAATTTATGTTTACTCTTTCATTCACGCCTTTCTTTACTAAATTAATTAGTTCATTGAATGGTTACAAGTTCAAGAAAAAACAGTAACAAAATACAATATTGAAAACAAAAGATTTGAATTTTGTCAGTTAAATTTTTTTATCAATCTAGTATTTCTTCAGATACTCTAAACCAGGTGGTGTGCGACAGATCCGGACACCTCTCGTCCAGTACGTAAACCATACATTTTTCTGTTGCGTTGGGTGAGAGATTGACACAGACTATTTGAGTCACTAGTTTATATGATCTTTTTTTTAATATCGTGTCACCCCAAGAAAGGCATTTTACTGCCAATATTGTGCAAGGGGTTACATAAGAGAAGGAGTGAGAGGTTGCAGCGGGTGTGAGGTTGAGAGTAGGAGAAGTAAAAGAATATTGATGAGAGTGGGGTGGACAGAGAAAAATGCATGAGAGAGAGGATGTAAGTTAGTCCAATCTTTTCACTCTTTTTTTTTATTTAATTTTTTTTTCAATTGGAGTAGATAGACTAAACTATCGCCCGGTTCACACTCCACCCACGTCTATTGAACAGGTGAAGAGGCTCATCCCTTGTTTCCAGCTTAGGATGTGGTTTCCGGTTTTTCTTTTTTCCAACCTTTTCACTCTTACGTAGCCCCCTGCGCATCAGTGGCGTTTTCGCCTTGCTTGGGGTGATATGATTAAATATATATATATATATATATATATATTAGATATACGATCGCTGATTGACTAATCAAATACACGTGAAGTCTTCGTACTTAGAGATGATTATTGACTTTACATTTCAATTCTTGGTGATTATAGCTGTCGGGAATGCAAGTATGCAGAAGGGAATTCCACAAGCGGGAAGTGTGAGAAAAAGAAGCTGATGGAGTAGAATTTGCGTTCATAATTTATTGGTGGGACCTAGTTGCTAATTTATGGCTCGAGGAAATTCATATATAGTGGGTACTAGTGACCTAAGTTCATCGAAGCAGAAGTCGTGAAAGTATTTGTAGAAGAGACACAGGGAAGCCACATTGCGTCGGTGAGAAAGCGACAGTATCCTAGCTGCCAAATCGGGATTGATCATATTACAGATTCTCCGTTGGATTTGGCCGAGGACACCTAAGTGGATAGCAGAACCACCCGACCAGATATGGCGGCAATATTTAATGCAGAGGCGGAGGGTAGATCTGTATATGTGCAGGATTGTTTCGAACGGGAAAAACTTCCTGGCCCTACACAGAGAACCGACTTTCTTAGCAGCGGATTTAGCGGTGGATTCTTTATAGTTCTTCTACTTGAGGTCTAATGTGAGGAGAAGCAGTGTTTTACTTTCAGGGAGAGAAGCCTGAGCCATATAAATGGCGGGAGGAACGATTGTCTGTGGTGGTTATTAGATGGCGGTTTCGTTTTGGAAGCATTAAAATTTACGAGACAGTCCACCACGGATTGGAGATCCCCTTTCAAGCTTGGCAGCGAGGTTTGCTTTGTCAGCCTTGGCACATTTTAGATCGAGACGAGAGTAAACCGTAAGGTCGTCAGCGTTTATATGGCTACTTGGGATGTTTTCATATATTTGCAATAACGGATAAAGGCGTGGTCAGGATAAAATTTTGCTAACTGCTAACACCCGTTCAGGAAAAAACAGTAACGAAATACTGAGATTTGTTAACAAAGGATTTGAATCTTCGTTAGTTAAATTTTTTATCAATCTAGTATTTACTCGGTTATTTTTAGCCAGTCTGTGGTATGCGAACAGATCCGGACGCCTTTCGTCCAGTACGTCAACCATACATTTTTCTGCTGCGGTGTGTGAGAGACTGACACAGACTGTGTTATTTATATGACCTTTTGTTCAACATTATCTTTCCCGTATTTTCAATAACAGATAAAGGCGTGGTCAGGATAAAAATTTTGCCAGCCGTAAACACTTGTCAAAAACGCTATATCACATCATCAGTATTTATTAAATCCATTTTTAAAGAACGCAACGTATAATCTACTACCACGACCGGTGTTGACGTAAAATTATCCCTGAATCAACCTACGGACAACATCGAAACATAAATACTACTTACTAGACACGCATATACTTGAGCATATAAATTATAATTCAAATCCCCATAGACAAGCTATAATTATGATATATTTACACACATATATTAGATATACTTAATGAAAATCGAAAAATAAAAATTACATATTTTTCCATATCTTATTCTCAGATGGTGCTTTCATAAAAGCTTTCATAAATCAAAACTTGTTAGTTTTCTATTTTTTCTCATCCTATTCTCTCTCTCTCTCTCTCTCTCTCTCTCTCTGTGTGTGTGTGTGTGTGTGTGTGTGTGTGTCTAAACATTCCATATAGAGAATATATGTAAAAGGTCAATATGAATAAAGGCGGAAGGAAAACTTAACTTAGCCGACGCGTTTCGTCCTTCTGAGGGATTATTTTAAGGCAAATGTTTCCGGTGTACGGAACGACAAATCGGGCAGCCGAGTTCGAATTCCAGTTGAATTCCTTGCATTCACTTACGCACAAATATTTTGGGAAAGGTATTAATCCGTCCCTTTCCTCCAGTTATGGGATAAATAGCAGGATAGATTGGGTTCTATAGCCTTGGTTGGCAACCAGTCTACCGCAGAAAGAAATAGCAACCTACTGCAGGATAATCTTCTGGCCAAAGCATGTATCACGTATGGCACTTAACTGACTAACTGATTTATATATAAGGAGGAAAATGTTATAGGTTTTTAAAAATGTTTGTGCTCATGAATATTCATTAGGTTAGCGTAAAACATCAGGTAAGTTTTTGGATATGAAGTGATATTTTTGAATGGTTGGTACTGGAATAAAAATAAAAACCTGAGTAGGTGTTATGGTGCATTAGTTATCGGCATGGAACGGGAAATCTGAAAATCGATTTAAATTCCAGTTAAATTGGTTGCATTCACATACGCGCAAATACAAAGGTTTGAATCCAGCAATTATCCCTCCAGCTATGGGTTAAATAGCACATCAGATTAGGTTCTATAAGCCTTGGTTGGCAACGTACAAAATAATGGCAAGATACTGTGGGAAAATACTCTACCCAGTCAGTCATGTCTCGTTCGAGACAGATCCCCCAAGCATGTCTCCTGTATGGCACTGACTGATATAAATACTTGTCAGAAAATGAAATCCTTAATTTGCATTGATTAAGGTTCCTCAGAGAACAAAACCGCGTCGGCTAATATAAGTTTTCCTCGTATATTTATTCTAATACACACACAGATATACATACACACACACACACATATATATATATATATATATATATATATATATATTCTAAATAAATACTATTAAATGTAAGAGACAATGAATGTCTATTATTTTTAATCATTTAATCATGAGCCGTTCTAAACATCGTATTTTGGCTTTAATTTTAGGTGAAAATAAAGACAAAAATTCTTCAACATTTGGATACTTTTTATTAAGTTGGTTCTAAGTTGTAACCACTCTGAAGATGACTCATGTGAGCCGAGAGCTTAGAACCAACTTAATAAAAAAATATTCAAATGTTGAGAATTTTTGTCTTTATTTTCACCTGAAATTAAAGCCAAAAATACGTTGCCAACCAAATCTATAGAACCTAATCTGATGTGCTATTTAACCCATAGCTGGAGGGATAATTGCTGGGGTGTTTCGATTCACCATGTGGCATACGATCTATGCCAGCCGTTCGGCTTGATACTGATCAGCGGGATGTGCAGGCGTGCGGTACTCCACCCGACATCGATGTTCGGGGAGCCAAGTATCTATAAATAGTGAAAAAACTGTGTGGGACAAAGGCCCTAAGAATCACGGTTATCGGTTATTGGTAAGACAGTCGTTGCTATGGCGAAACGTGATGACTCTGGCCAACCAATCTGCATTGGGATGAGCTCTGTCATACATTAACGTGAGAATCGATATCGCTTTGGATGCCCCATAGCTGTTCAGGTATGCGTTCACCATTGGGTTTGGTATTTACAAAGCCTTGGGGTATTGATGTATGTCCGGATCGTGCACCATTGAGCCTCTTGATGCGTTCGGGTCGGACGGGAGTACCCATCAAGTATAGGTAGATTAATGTCTAAATGTTATTGTATACATGTGTATGTGTATGAGTATAGTAGTGTGTCTATATATATATATATATATATATATATATATATATATGCGTGGCTGCATATATGCGTATGTATGGGTACACGTGTATGTATGTGTGCACTTGTGTAAGTTTGTGCGTGTATGTGTGTACACATGTGTATGTGCATACATGCCTATGTGTGTATTTTTACGCACACATGAGAGTGTGTGCATTTGGGCGTTCGTCTGTCCTCCCATACTGGTCAAGTATACAAATATCAGCACCTACTGATGTGTATGTACGTGTATTCCCTTTACTTGTTGGATTATGTATGTATATATGGCTCGGATGTAAGTATGCTCCTGTGCGGGTATATATATGTGTGTGCACGTATGGATGGATATGGATGCCTATACGTGCGTGAATGAGTGTACATATGTTTATTCATATATATATGTATGTATGTGTGCTGCATGTATGCATGTATGAACATTTGATAGTAAGACAGATGTTATATCAGGTCTCACGCCTTTCGATCGTCTAACAAACTGTAGTAACTAAAACATGAATTCAAAATATTATAGACCCCCCCTATGAACAGCAGTTTAGGGCTATTTGCTGATGCTTGTATATGAGTATATGCACATGTGTGTGTGTGCATGTATGTGCGAGCACACGCGTGCGAGTAAGTGTATATGTGCATACGTGTATGTGTACGTTGGTGTATGCCTATATATATATGTGTGTGTGTGTATATATATATATATATATATGTGTGTGTGTATGGGTGTGTATGTATATGTATATATGTGTGTATATGTATATATATATATGTGTGTGTGTGTGTGTGTTTGTGTATGTGTACGTGTATTTGTATATATATATATATATATATATATATATATATATATGTATGTGCATGTGTGAGTAAGTGTGTGTGCATGTATGTATATTAGCGTGCATGTATGTGTGTATGTATCCCAACTGCTGGACGTGTGTTCGCGTGTATACGTGTGCGTACTCCAGTTAGGGCCCCGGTTGTCCAAAAACAACATTAGTCTGCCTATATATGTATCTCATCTCAGTACGGTGCAGTATGAGATGTTTTCTTTTGACTCGTTGACCTGGCTATCATGAACATCGCCTTATCTATCTAGTTCATCTGAAGATTTATATGTCACGGCCGTAGCGTGCGTATATATGTCTGTGTACGCGTAGTCAGCGAAAAATACATGCAAGTGTGTATTCTATTATTGAATTATAATTTTAGCAACAAGAACAAAGTAGATATAAGTATTAATTAATAACCTGACTTCAATCAAATATTAATAACAATACCCATCAAAATTAAACTTAAGCCTGCCCGCATATTTTCCAAATGAGAAGTTGCTTTACTCTGATTGGTCCACATTGTATATACAATAATGCCTCCCTGATTAAAGGGGCCATGCTCGTTTTCAGACTTTTAAACCATTCATTCAAGAACTATGACATCACTTGAAAGTGTTGAAACAAAATGGCTACTTTTGTAGTGATATTGTAAAATATCCATGTTATAATTTATGAATAAATAATATCATATATATATATATATATATATATATACATATATATATATATATATATATAAACGAACTTATAACTAAAATTAAAAATGAAATTAAAGCAAAAGTACGACGTTTAGAACGGCTCATGATTAAACATAATAGACATTCATTGTCTCTTATATTTAACAGCATATAGATATATACTCAGTAACCTTTTGCATCTCATTTTATTATTGCCTTAGTCGGGGGGAATTAATTTAAAAAGTCAGAAAAAAAATTCGCACAGTGAAAAAATAATAGACTTTTCAATAGAAAGTATTGTTTAATAGCTCCCTCTACATTCTTTTTTTACTGTTTTCTCTTACTTGCTACTGGCTCCTTCCATCTTAGGCGCCTGCTTCTTTCTTTTCGAAGCGACTGTATAATCTATTTTTATTCTATAATCAGTATCTATTGACTATTATATATGCATTGTATAAAAATTATATATTTCTAAAATATTAAATATCAAATTATATCTTCATTAAATGAATTAGCATTAATATTATTACTGTCTGTGATTAATATCTTTATTAAATTATTAGATTGATAACGTTATTAAATTTTAATTAATATCTGTTAATATTTTTCAGTAAATATTGTTTTTTGAGATAATGCTATTTGTTTTGTATGCAAACGTTTTTACCTTTAAAAAATCGAAACATTAGCTATATAGAGATGTTCAGTTTTTAACTTTAAATTTGACATCAGGTGTATCTAAGAGTTTAATTTAGACCATCTCATTCTGCTTTTTATAGATTTTGATTAATTTTCTCATCCCATTGCTGATGAATGAGTAGTAACCTTTTAAAGAACGGTGATACGTTCTATGATCATGAAGAACATTGTTATTGTAATGGAATATAATGTTACGTGGTGTGAACAATTCAGTGAAGCGAGAGAGCTTATCTGGGCCTTGTATGGACGTAGAAGTTTCCGAAATAAGTACGCGTTCAATAAATTTTCGACGTAGCTGATTACTTTCTCTTTTAACAACAAATTCTTTAATCTGAAATTATGATCAAAACTATGAATATGAATATAAATGTAAAGTCAAGAGTCATCTTCTATCTCACTAACCTGCATCCTCTCTTTCATGCTTCTTTCTCCTTCCACTCGACCCTCATCAGTATCCTCATCCTTCTCTTACCCACTTCTTGACACCCCCAATAAACTGTCATTTTTTCTAATAATGTTCTTTCTATGTAACCCCCTGCAAACAGTGGCAGTAAAATGCCTTGCTTGGAGTGATATGATTGAAAAAGAAAACTCATCAGTATTCTCACCCTTCACTTACCCACTTCCTGACACCCCCTATAACCTGTCATTCTTTCTCATAAATTTCCTCCTATGTAACCCCCTGCAAAACAGTTGCATTAAAACGCCTTGCTTGGAGCGATATAATTGAAAAAGAAAACTCATCAGTATTCTCACCCTTCTCTTACCCACTTCCTGACAGCCCCTATAACCTGTCATTCTTTCTCATAACTTTTCTCCTATGTAACCCCCTGCACAACAGTGGCAGTAAAATGCCTTGCTTGGAGCGATATGATTGAAAAAGAAAACTCATCAGTATTCTCATCCTTCTCTTACCCACTTCCTGACACCCTCAATAACCTGTCATTCTTTCTCATAACTTTCTTTCTATGTAAACCCCTGCAAAACAGTGGCAGTAAACTGCCTTGCTTGGAGCGATATGTTTATAAAAATAATAGAGTGAATGTATTATTTTGTAAAAATTCCCTTTTAGGAACATATAATTTTTTATTAAATGTTTAGATATCACAACTTTGTAGTTTGGGACATTTTCGAAGTCTATTTGTCAATGTTTACATCAGTATTAATATTGTCTTTATTTTTTGTGTTGAATATATTGTAGGCAATGCTTGTGAAATTGTCCGTGTGTCAAACACATCCGAAGTCCTTCTGCTTCCATTCGACTCTCATCAGTATTCTCTTCCTTCTACCCACTTCTTGACACCCCCAATAACCTGCCATTCTTTCTCATAACTTTCTTTCTATGCAAACCCCTGCACAACAGTGGCAGTAAACTGCCTTGCTTGGGGCAATATGTTTATAAAAATAATAGATTGACTGTATTATTTAGAAAAAATTCCCTTTTAGGAACATATAATTTTTTATTTAATGTCTAGATATCAAAACTGTGTAGTTTGGGACATTTTCGAAGTCAATGTTTACATCAGTGTTAATGTTGTCTTTATTTTTTGTGTACTGAATATATTGTAGGAGCCTCAGCAATGCTTGTCAAATTGTCCGTGTGTCAAACACATCCGAAGTTTGCACAACTTAAAATATCAGAAGTTAGAAGGTTGGATGTTGAAATGTAGAAGGATTAAATATTTCGTTTGTACATTAAAGTTTTTTTCACTGAATAACAAAATTGTAAGAAAAACAAAATGTTCATAGAGAAAATACATGTAGTTAATTGTTCAAAGTTAAATGTAAGTATTTAAATGTTCCACAGGAATTCAGAGTTCATGGTTGATAGTAGCAGAATGTGTGCATGTAAAAAGATTAAAAAGGTTGCTAATAAAAGTGTGTGTTCTTTTCCTTTGTATGGCCGGAGAAAAAGTGAAGACAATAAAGGAGATTGTACTTATCGAACACAGTTGGAGTATCTTGTTGTTTTCTTTGACGGTATGTGGATGAAGACGAGGAAAGAATAATTAAAAGAAGGGGTAGAACGAATGCATGTCGACGAGATACGACAAGGTCAGCGTCTTGAAATTTATTCCTTACATTGTGTGAAGTCTTTCGCATTAACGCTCACATCTCGGACTGATTCGACCTGCCAAGTTGCGTAAATTAGTAGTAGATTTATTCATGTGATCGGCTCCGAACAATATACTCATTTTCTAGGTGTTAAAAAATTGACCAGGGTTATAGATTAATTTGCTATTTCTTATCCAATCAGGATCCAGAATCTTAATTTTCTCACTGACTTGTGAAACTTGCATTGGTCTGGATTATTCTAAAATACCTTTACTTTTCGTGTTATTTATTAAAGAATTTAGAAATATTTTGTGTGTAAGAAAGTACTGGGCAGAGCAATAACAATTATTGTAGCTAAGAAAACTATTTACAGGAAAAATTGTTTCAAGAGAAATATTTCGTAAATTTCAACCGACAGTCGTACTGGCTGCTCGTTAATGGCGATTTTCTAAGTGAATATTAGACGTTGCACAAGACCCACATAGAAGTCTGATTCACTGTATCAGAGCTCATCAGTGTGGCTAGACTTCCACTTGTTTTCAGCCGGGATCGAAACTCGAATGATCTGAACTAATTCGGAGTCTCTACTCCTTAAGCCATAGGCGCATGAAATGAGAGAGAGGGGATATTTTAGCGTCTTATAGAGTGTCTACAGACGCCAGTCACCGGGAGAACTCAACTTATTACTGAAGAGTAACATTTATATATATATATATATATATATATATATATATATATATATATATAGACAGAAAGTAGAGGGACTCTCGCTATGGTAACGGAGGAAGTATATGCTTAGTGAAGCCGCTCAGCCTATATTGACCTTGAAGTTTATTGTTAATAAACATTAAAGGATTAAGTTCTCGCTTGTTGTTTATATCAGCGCTTGGGAGGAAAGTGTGTAAAGTGTGGTCGACCCACGACACCAGAGATAATTTGTCAGTCATAATTGCTTTTATAGCAGATTTTAGCTAAGCAAAACGTTACACAGATCCACAACCACCATATTTTCAATAACTTGCGACATTTTCTTCTTCAGAAATCCAATCGAACTTGATAGAATCCTCCACAAAAATAAAAGAAAATGCGAAGAGTCAGTTATCCTAAAAAAAAGGAGCTCAAGGAATGCTTCCATCAATGAAAAAGGTCCTGGATAAAGTGCTCGACTTCAATAAGGAACGACACCCTCGTGTAAATTAAGTAAAACAACTGCTTTACCATACAGGGCGTAATCAATTTCTATTTTTTCTCATATTAGCTTATCTGAAGTAGTATGCAGCCTTTTTGGGGGGAGTATGAGGAAATTTGTTTGGCCTTGAAAAATATTGCCTCATGCGTGATTGCATCAGATTTTTCTCACGCCCAAACACTATTGTCTAAACTGTCTATTAGTTGTCTTACGGCCATTGTTTGCAATGGACGCTACTCTAAGGAAGCGTACAACAGTTGTAACTCTACACGAGCACACTGGCAAGCTTTACAGAGAGATCGCGGGTATTTTGGTGTCGACTTTCATTTGTCAGTCGTATCATCAAGGCGAAGAAATCGACAGGATATATTAGTGTAAAACATAAATGAATATGCGGTTTGCAGAAATAAACATTTCTAAGAGACAATGTATACGTGATCATGGAAAGTAGGAAAGATCCTAAGAAGACATTATTTATTTGATTCAGTTAATTTGCACAAGGATTTGCTTCGAAGGAGATTAAATGACGAGCTGTTATGTGTTCTAGGTTTGCACTTGTCTCTGATAAACCTTGTATATGTACGAAGTAAATTACAATAGGCATTGCATATCTCACAATGTAATTACTCACATAGTAAAAATGTATCATTAAGTTATAAAATTAATAGTAGAAATAAAGATAAAATTTCAAAAATAATAGAATTTTAAAAGAATTTCAACTGAATGGTCTTATAAAATACAAGGTTATTTATTCAATTTTGTCTGATTATTTGACCTAGACAGTTATTTAAATGAAAACGTCGTGCACTATCCCCCAAGCATAAACCGCTGACGAGGATCGAGTACTTTACACCGTAGCTAAATGTAATTGCTTTGTAACCATATCCTATCTTACTTGTTATATGAGTACATCTACAATAAAATAAAAGAGGTGCTTTGGAATGGGGAAAACTAAAAGAATGTGGTCGTCGCCCAATACCACAGAAAGATGCCATCAGTGACCATGGATTGTCTAGCAGATTTGCGTCAAGGAATATATTGCCTAGTTTCAACAACCTCCGTATTTTCAAAATCTTGTAAATGTTTTTTTTCAGATATCAAATCCCACTTGATAGAAACTCCAAACTAGAAAATGCGACGAGGCAGTTGCTCGCTATTCCTAAAGAAAAGTAATTTTAGAAATGCTTCCATCAACGGATTAACTACAAAAAAAACTAAAATTACCTATTCTCAAGGTTTTGGCGCGTTCATTTCTTTTTCATGATTAAAGTGAGACCATTTTACACATCTTTTCAATTCTGTTTTCTTCAAAATTTAATCTTGATGAAGATCATTCCATTTGCGCCATGTTCTCTTCTTTACGATGGGATCGCCATTTATGGATCAGACAACTGCAATAATTCCAACCCAACTGTTGTTTTATCATCTTTATTTATTAAATATTTGTTTATAACCCAAATGTAAAAAATACAGTGGAATTTAGTTAGAAACAGAAAAAAACAGTACTAATGTCCTTCCCATGGCTGTAACTGCTCGAGAATCTCATAACAGAAGATGAAACTGCTTGAGACAGCAGAGATGTGAACTGAAGAGAGTTGAGCAATGACGAATTTGTTGAGCCAAAATTTGTAGAGAAAATGGAAACAACAAGCTTGTCACTTTTAGTTGACATTAGAATCATATTTTCTGTGATAAATAATGAGAAAGAAAAATTGACATTGCTTGTTTGCTTGTTTTTTTTATTTTTATTTCCGCTTTATCAAACTCAATGAGTTATTTAATGCCGGCAATTGATACGTATTAATAGAATATCTATTCTATGTAAGAAATCAATTTATATGTCAGATTCAATTGATGCATTTTGCAAAAAAGGTTTTTGTTGCGTGTCTGGTTTCATTGAAACATTCTTTTCATTTATACATTTTATTGAGAAATTGATTTTATTCTCATTTGTTTAATATTTTCGGTTGATTTAATTTGTTTTGTTTTACGGCATATCAGCCTCAATGGGCTATTTAATGCAGCAATTTTCTTACAATATGAAGAGAATATGTATTCTTGGTAAGAAAACAATTTGTAGATCAGATTTCATTGACATAATTTTGTAAAGAGGATTTTGTCGAAAGTTGGATGTATTTCCTATAAATGTTTTTATTCACAAATCTGTTGTTGGTAATATTTTTTAATTTCATTTTCTTCAAAAATGGAATGTGGGTAATATTTTCTCAAAGAAAAGTTGCTGTTAAATTTTCTTAAAGAATGTATTGCTGGTAATATTTTTTTCTTCAAAAATGTATTGCTGGTAATATTGTTATTTTAAAAAATGTATTGCTGGTAATATCTTTTTCTTAAAAATGTATCGCTGGTAATATGTTTTAGAAAAAATTATTGTTGGTAATATTTATTCTTAAAAAAGTATTGCTGGTAATATATTTTCGTAAAAATGTATTGCTGGTCATATTTTTTCTTAAACATTTATTGCTGGTAATATTTTTTCGTAAAAATGTATTGCTGGTCATATTTTCTTCTTCAAAAATTTATTGCTGGAATTTTTACGATAAAAATCTGCTTTTATACTTTCATAGTGTTTTGACCCCTCCACTCCTTATTCGCAAGTATAATCATAGATATGTGCAAACAGATAATGAATCCCAACGGGATGAAGGGGGCTAAACCTAAAGACAGTGACTTCTTGCCTGGTAAGAAGCGAAATGTGCAACATCTCTCATGCGACCCTCATCCAGTGACTGTTAACGTAAATGGCATAAAGAAATCAAATTTCTCAGAATTGATCCCTAGTCTGGAATGGAACGACATGAGTGACAAGTGTCACCGGACCGTTATCTTGCGACTTTTCACAATAAACAAAACATAACTCTCAGGCCATGGAACGTGAGAACGTTAGACAAGTGCGACCAGCTAGAAAACGTAAATCAGGAGATGATTAGATTAAATATAATATTTAAGGTACACGAAAAATAGGGTGGCCAAAGAACAGAAAATGTGTTAGTAAGAACCACATAATTATATACGCAGGCTGTGAAAAAAATGAAAACGGAGTCCGTTTTATGCCAGATCAAGACATGAAGAAACGGTTTCTGGGATACTGCCAGTTATATGAAAAAAAACTTGTAATATTTTTTTTATTGAAAAACGTATTGCTGGTAATACTTTTTCATAAAAAACGTATTGCTGGTAATATTTTTTCTTAAAAATGTATTGCTGGGGATATTTTCATATTAAAAATGTATTGCTGGTAATAATTGTTCTTAAAAATTGAATTGCTGGTAATATTTCTTCTTAAAAATATATTTCTGGTAATATTTTCTTAAAAAATATATTTCTGGTAATATTTTTCTTTAAAATCTAGTAATCGTGTCAGAATGAACCTGGAGACAATAAAATTTAAGAATTGTTTCCATGCTCCTCAAAAGCTCTTAATCGTAATCCTTACTGCCGGATAATATTTATCGTCTTACCAAAGACCAAAACATACTGAAAGCAATTAGAAATGTTGGGAGAAAGCAACGCTTTATCTACATAAGGAACCTGTGTAAAAGGGCGGTAGGGTGGTGATTCGATAAGAGTGCGAAGTGACAAAATATGCTAAGAGCTACAAAGGAATCTTGACCCAGCTTTCCCACTGGAGTTGTGACATAAGGTCGGTTTTTAAAGCGGGGAACACGAGCGCGGTAGCTCAGCTCAGTGGCCAAATATGTTCCAGCCACAGTAGACTCGGTAACAAGAGTAAGAGCTAAAAAAGGACAGGAAATGATAGCCATGATTGACCATTTCATGAAGAGAGGTGCTAAGTGAAATCGTCTAAAGGCAAAAATGGCCAAAGACAAAAAAGGTTCAAAGATAAAAAGAACCAAGGACAAAAACGTCTATAGGCTACATGGTGTCGCTAATATGTCAAACATAATTTTATTTACAGTAAGCATTTTTGAGATAGTGAGAAACAAATACGAGGACAGACCGGAAATATTAAAGTCTGAGGAGGAAGCAGCAAAGACCAAATTGAACAGAAACATAGCAGCTGGTCCTGACGGCATTGTAATAGAGATGCTGTTAGCCATGGAAGAATTCTGCATAGACAAAATTACGGAAATAATAAATGAAATTTGTAATAGTGGTATAATGCCAGACGACCTATGCAAATTCATTTTCATAGCATTGCCTAATTAGCCAGGTGCAAACAAGTGTGAACTACACCTAATTATCAGCTTAATGAGTCATATTACAAAATTGATCATCCGAATCCTGATAAATAGAGCAAGAAGTAGAATCAGGCCAGAGATAGTACAAGAACAGTGCGGGTTCGTCAAAGACACTGGGACAAGGAACGCCATATTTCTGATTAGGATGTTCTCTGAAAGGGCAATACAAATGAAGGACTTATACCTGTGCTTTACTGACTATGCAAAAGCTTTCGACAAAATATGCCACCAAGAATTCATGGAGATGCTTAGCAGGCTCGACATATTTGGGAATGACATTAGAGTAATTAAAAACCCCTATTGGCAGCAAACTGCCAACATTCGAACAGGTAACGAATTCAGCAGTCATACAAAGATTGAAAGAGGCGTAATACACGGATGTGTATTTTCACCGGATTGATTTAACTTGAACAATGAGAATATCTTGAGGACCCTAGACGTTATGCCAGGATTTATTTGTCATCGAATGTCACAATCTGAACAACATAAGATACGCACACGACACATTGTTGATTGCAGACACGGAAAAAAACTGCAGGACCTCCTACAGAAGATAGCTGACATGAAGGGATTACAAATAAACTGCAAGAACACCGAATGCATGGTCATCAGCAAAAAGAGCAGCCCAAAGTGTCCAAATACAAGTGAGTGTGTTAAAATCAAGCAGGTACGAAAATTTAAATATCTGGGATGTGTTCTAACTAAAGACGGAAAGAGATCCCAATGCAAATTGGCATGGAAAAAGACGCGTTATAGAAGGTTAGTAAAGTATTAAGACACAGGAAACTTTCACTAGAAACAAAGAAGAAAGTACTGGATTGCCATCTGATGTCAATTCTTCAATATCGCAGTGAATGTGGGACAATATCTACAAAGATGAAGGGAAAACTTGAAGCAGCTGAAATGTGGTTCTACAGAAGGATGTTGCGGATATCGTGGACCGAGCACGTGAGCAATGAGAAGGTGTTGGAAAAAATGGAAACGAAAAGGAAAGTAATACTGAGCATCAGAAAAAGACAAATGAAGTTCCTGGGACATACAATGAGGAGGGAGGGCTTGGAGAACCTGGTACTAACAGGCCAGATAAAGGGAAGAGAGAGAGAGGAAAGCAGCGGATAACATATTTGAAGGGCCTGAGAAGGTGGTTGACAGAAGGGGTGCTGAGAGGCGTTACAGGAGAAAGCGTGCTAGGAGCCACCAGGGATTGGGAGACGTGGAAGACCATGACGCCTACGTCTTGAAAGGACATGTTACATAGAAGAAGAAGAAGAAGAAGAAGAAGAGAAACAAATGTAATTGGATATTGCTAAGATGTTTATGGTCTCAAATCATTTGCTGTTGGGGAATGAAGTTTTTAATTTTATTATTAATAGAAACCATTCTGTGGGTGCGGTGGGGCAATAAAACAAAATGAGAATTTTTTTTTCAAATATCCTTTGAATTTAAAATTTAAAAATACGTATATAAAATGAAATTTGTCGTAGCCATATGAATTTTTCCAAATTCATTCATGCAATCGAAAATTCCTTAAATGTTAAAAATTCAAATTTGTGTGTATTTTTTGGTCCAAAATATACAAAAGAAAAAATTTATCATCATATTTTTGTACATTTTCATGATTTGAAAATTTTCACTGTGCATATATTGAAAAAAATGAATTTATAACATTGATAAATTACTTTTAATTATATTTAAATTAAAAAAAAAACAGGGTTTCATCAATGATTTAAATTCTCCGCCACAAACTAAACAATAAAAGTGCCAATTCGCGGAGGAGAATCATTCTTACATGTACAAATTAAGTCAACAGTTAAATAAAAGGGACAAGACAAACATTTAATATATAGTGAATAAAAAATGAATAAATGAAACAAAAAAAAAAACAAATGAATGCATCCCACTTTATTTTGAGATTTTCAAATCAGAATCATTAAAGAACATATTATTAGATGATATCTTAGAAAAACTAAGTAATCAGAGGGACATTTGAGTACGAATATTAAAAACTTCAGATGACACAAATATAATTTTACTTTAATCGTGCATGTGTTGAAATACTATATATATATATATATATATAGTTACTAAAGAGAAGTTGAAAATGAAAAATGCATACAATAATAAGATAGAACAGTTAAAATAATGAGAATAAATATTTGGGGTCATAAACGTCTTATCAACATCCAATTACATTTGTTTCTCCCGTCTCAAAAAAAACTTACTTTAAATAAACTGATGTTTTACATAACGACACCGAGGAACCTATAGACGTTTTTGAACTTGGCCTTTTTTATCTTTGATCTTTTTGTCTTTGCCGTTTTTGCCTTTAGAAGTTTTAACTTATAACCTAAAGAGGCAACACATGTAGACGATAAAAGAACAATGATGATACTGATATTACAGAAATCGCTGATTTACTTTTCAACTTGTGTTTATATTTCTGAGATGGTGTCCTCATCTTTATTGCCATGTTTACAACTTTTCGACCGTTGTACGCACTGCCTTTCTTCAGGTGCTAGAAATTTCGAGACGAGCCCTTTATTTTGATCTTATTACATGTGCGATGACACTTAAGATGCAAGGGAATATCGAGTGGGAAAGAATATTAGAAAAAGAAAAACATTATTAAGGAGAGAGAAATAATAAAAGAACAGGAATTATGATACTAGATTGATATAAAAATTTAATTTTTGAACATCAGAGTTGGAACACAAGTGAGAGAAATAGAGTTCCACAAGCCAGAAATGTGAGAGATGAAACAGTAAGCATAGAGTTTATGATTGCATCTAGCCATTTCAACTGTAAAATGATGAGTTCAGCTACAAATCATTTACTGTAATTATTTTAATTGAGATTTCAAATTTAAAAACACCTTTTTTGTTACTACATATTAACCCTTTGTTGCATATTGGTCACAAACTTAAATTATAATAAAAAACTTAGAGAGTTGAGTTAAAGAGAGATAACTACATGGAAGCTGATAGTGACATTGCACCTGGAATTAGAATTATGTACCCCAGTGATGGAAATAAAGGGTTTAGTTAAAAATACATAGCACCCCAAGAAGGCCATATAAATATAACAAGCTGAAACTCATAGGATATACTGTTCATATGAATTCAAGTATATTCTAAAGAATTACCAACATCATTCGTTTAATAATAATTTTATTCTGAAAACATTGACTTGCTTAATAATATCTTATATTTGTATACATTTTATTACTGTAGAAGCTTTCCCTTTTTCTCTGGATGGAGGCATCACTGAATTCTTTTTAATATTTATTACCAATTCGTATTCTGTTTCTGTACATCAGATGACAAAACACATCTGATAAAACTAAGTGCAATTTTCTTCTTTCTTTTTTCTTCATATTGTCTTTTAGACAGAAAACGTCTTAAAATATTTACACAGTAATATATACATATATGTATGAGAACACAAAAATATTCAAGCAATTTAATAATACAATAAATTTAATATTGCGATTTTTTTTAACTAACTGTTGTTTTGCAATAAAAATATAAATCACCTGTGTTGTCACTACATATTAAATATTGTTAAATTTTAAGAGTTAAAGAAACACCCTATGGGTATTTGTCTATACTTCTGAGATGAAGTAGTATTTATATTATTTATACTATCCTGACTGTTGTCATCGTCTTTATTGCCATCATTATGATGTTTCAGTTGCTGTACACTCTGGCCTTCTTCAGGTTTTGCATCAGTGGTGAACAAATAACTTAGAGAGTTGAGTTCAATAAAGATAACTACAAGGTATCTGAAAGTGACATCGTACACGGAATGAGAATTATGTACCCCAGTGATGAAATAAAGGGTTTAGTTCAGATTTCCTAGCACCTAGAGAAGAGCAGAACGTACAGCAGCCAAAATCTTGTGCACATGCCAGGAAAGGTTCTCTCTTTTTATTCGTACTGTCTTTTCTACATACTATTTCTGAGAATATTTTCACAGTAATATATATGTACTAGCAGTACAGCCTGGCGTTGCTCTGGTGTAATGAAAGCTTTAAAACTAACTCATGGTCTTGGAGCTCAGACTATTTGGACGTTGGCACGAAAGACTAAAAAGCAACAGTTGCTTCCAGTTAAAGCGAAACCGTAGATTTTCATTTTATTCCCTTGTGTGTTTGTTCAGGTTACATGATTATTTGGGCAAAACTGTTTATTCTTTCAAAAGCATTAAAAACACTTAAATTTTGAAATGCGTAATATCACGACATGCCATTACATTGAAGCACGAAACTTAAAGAATAGCAATTGTGAAAAAGGTATGGGTTCTACTTGTTGAAACGGTGTGCTGAAGGTTAGGGCAAGGCAGAAATGAAAAACAGTAATATCTAAAGAAGAAAGCAATTTCACAAACCCCTTTTTAAAAAATAGGGGTTAAAATATTACATGTTCAAAAAAATGATACTGTTCTCTTTTATTCTATAAATTACTAACAGTATAGCCCAGCGTTGCTCGGGTGTAATGAAAGCTTTAAAACTAATCCATGGAGCTGGAGCTCAGACTCTTTCGACGTTGGTACGAAAGACTAAAAAGCAATAGTTGTTTCCAATTAAAGCGAAACCGTAGACCGAAAAAAAATGAATGGATGTAAGTCAAATTTTCATTTCCTGGTATCGATATCAAATATGTATTTTTCATCGTAAACTGAATTTTGAAGGCTAAATTATTCCTCTGAGTAAATGGTATAATGGCTGAGACTAAGAACTACAATTATAGCTACTTAGAGCCAAACCCGAAGCAAAATCTAAAATAAAAGGGCTGAAAAAAATGCAGACATTACAGACAGATAAACAAACACAAATATAAGCATCTTGTCTTATATATGTATTATCGATTTTCTGCACTATTGTAAGAACTGCAACCTTGAAACTTCTGAATGTCGTTTCTTATGTCCTTGTCTATGAGTGTATCAAATTTGATTCAAATTGGACCACTCCTTCTATAACCCGATTTTTTCGATTATCGATATTTATCGGGGGTACCTCGACACAAAACCTAGCTAAGAACACTCGAGACGCCTATAGTACAACTGTGTAAATTGTCAAGAAAATCGTTTCAGCCGTTTCGGAGTCTATAGGTAACGGACACACAAAGTTCCATTTATAAATAAGGTTAGATCTATCTGTCTATTTTTTAGTCTGTTCATATCTATCTATCTTTTCATCCGCATATATGTTTGAGTGCGCATTTTTCTCCATTCCTATCTATGGGTGTGTGCTTGGGGTCTGGCGTAAATAAAAAAAAGAGAGAAGAAAGATACTTGAGTAAAGTAATCGATTTGTCTGGTCTGGAAACCAATGAGAATCGATTTTGATTCCATTATGTAAGCAATCAATGTTAAGATCAGATCCAGTGATTGCCACCTAAATTAATTTAGATGACAGCCAATGGATCTGATTGATTATTTGTTTGTAGTTAAAGATAACATCGGTCAGATTTTCTTTCACATAAAAAGTAGAATCGAAAAAAGATTTTAAAACAAATAAAAAAGTCAAGAATTGAAAGGCCAGAATAAAAGTTTTCGCAAAATGGAAGAGAAAATTGATACGTCAGTCAATAAAAATAATGCATATAAAGAAATGCTAAAAGAAAAGTGTCATGCAAACCATAAACAAAAATGAATTCCTTACATAATGGATATATATAATAATATTACGTTTATAAAAAAAATATAGAAAGAAAAGCAGGCACAAAGGATAGGAAAGAGAAGTTGAAAGTAAGAAATAGAAAAGGACAGATGCAGAAAGAAAGAAAAAGTATTGACAAGAAATAAATAAGAAAGGTAAAGTGAAAATGAATTAAAAAAAGATCTTTTAGAAAGAAAGTAAGAAAAATAAATCGATTAATCATGAAAATAAAGTAAAAGAAACCAGAATATTCTGAAAGTTATAAAAAAGAAAAAAATATGGCACACATAAAGAAATAAATGAACGGTCAATAAAAGAAAGCTTATAAATGTTTGATGCTAAGGATAAAAATAAGTGCAATTAGGAAAAATTAAAATACAAAACAGTGATGCGATGTAAACATATGGAAGGAGATAATTCTATTCGATAGGAAAGCAAATATGAGCAGAAAAATTGAAATAAATAATGAAACAATAGAGTTATTTTTCCAAAGGAAAATAAAGCGATTCAAAAAATTAAATTAATAGATAAAAATTTTGCTAAAAGAAAAAATAAAGAAGAAACGAAAAAAGACAGGAAAAATATACAAAAAGTAACTGTAACTATGTAGAAGAAAATAGGATAAAACGGTCAGGAAAAAATTTGAAGAAAAGAATAGAATTAAACAAGGAATAAATAAATGTCTGAAAAAGAAAGAAAAATACATTAAAAATGAATGTGATTAAAACAAGACGACACAACGAAAATAAATATCAAATGAAAGTAAATTAGAAAAAAAAAAAGAGTTTCCGGTGAAAACATGGATAAGATGAAATGAAATAAGGAAGCGATAATGAAAGAAAAAAATGAATGAAATAAAGAACAAGACAGAAGGAAATGTTATTATAAAAATACTTTAAAAAAATAAATAAAATTTGTGGTAAATGAGTAAACAAATAAAAAATACAAGAATGGAAATCAAGAACTGAATTAATAAAGAAAATTTACAAACAACAGCCAAAATTGATATGCAAGAAAATTGCAAGAATAACTGAAAACTAAAACAATGAATAAACATAAGATCTAAATCTTTGCTCATAAATCAAATTATTTTAATCATTTTCAAAATTGAATTTGAGTGGAAAATAAAATATAATGTAAATTAATTTTATGTATCATGAAACTGGCAGTATTTTAATAAACGCATTTTAAGAGTCATTTAGTTTTCCTATATTAAGTTATAACTGAATATCCAGAATTAAATTTTATCTTTTTTTATGGAATAAAATTAAAGAAATAAATTAAGTAAATGAACAAAAAAATAAATAAAGAGAACGAGAGGAAGCGTCTCCAAGATCATCCATGTTTTTTCTTAATCAATTCAACCTGAACAAGAGGATAGTGCTACTAAGATGCAATAGGTCACTGGAAATGAAAGAAAATCAAAAGAATTGAGAAGACACCGGAAACGCTATTCTCAAAAGGAAAAACAACCCTCTACTTCTGTTGAAAAAAATGGAGTTATTATTGAAGTAACTAACGAGAAGACCCGGGAACAGTGAAATAAAATAATGTATTAACCAAAATACAAATAGTTGTTAAAGCTGAGTCGTATCTCCACTCAGCTACAGGACAAACTCAGATTACGACCTTTACTCTCTCCATCTCTGGCTCTGACTGCCCGGAAGACACAACCTAGTAACCGGACGTGACGTCAGGAATAGTCCATTAGTTAATCGACTCACAGGGATACCACTCTAACAGAGTTTAATGTGAACCGGGCGATAGACGAACCTGTTTACTTCTATCGTCCCAGAAGCAACGGTAAAAGAAAGAAAAAAAAGTGCACGCCAAACAATGAAATAATTAGCAAATGTAGAATCGGCAAACATTTTGTCCAGACTCAGGCGTTGACCTGTGAACGGATCAAGTGAATGTTTCTTGTTGGAGCAATGTCTTCCTTCGAATATCGGGTGGTGATTATAAGACAAGAAAGAAAAAAGGGGTTTTATTTTTATTAAGCACAAAAATAAATGTTATATGTTTTTGTAGTGAGTGCTATGGAAAGAAATATAACTTTTTTAGGGGGTAATGAACTATCAACAAAGCGAGGCTTACGGATACATATAGCGAAAACAACAAGGTAAGCAACGCTGAGTATGGCAAGTACATAAGTTGGTGACAACTTGGGAATACCTGGTGCTGTAAGCTTGGGTGTGCTGGTAGTGTATTGAATAATGGTTCACAATTGTTAATAAGAGATTCTAGTTTCAATTCTTGGGTTCGTTATATTAGTTACGAGCAAAATCTTTGAGAAAGGTATTAATTCACTTACTCCCCTGAATCTACGGTTTAATTAGAAATATATTGTTCGATTAAATGCAATGTTGCACTAGACTGAAGGGGAAGTGTAGTAAGGTTTGTCAAAATGAACTATCCTAGAACTAGCTAATCAAGTTCGTTACCCATTCATCAATACTATTTGCTCATTCACCACAAAAATTAGTTATCCATGAACAAATTAACACATATTCACAAGGAAGCTACAACACGCTTCATGACTTAAATATATCTTTATATACAAATTGTCCAAATCTCTATATAAAAACAGTACTGTGCAAAAGTATTAGGACAAGAACTATTTTATCTTTTATGAGGCATATTGACAGAAAATAAACAATTTAATTAAAATAATTTTATTTGATTTACTCAAGAAATGGTTTAACAAGAAAAATACTTGTTACAAAATAAATTTAATATTTAGTATAATAGCCTTTTGCTTTGATCACAGCCTTCATTCTGTCAGGCATTTGCATCACAAGCTTCTTCAATGTATCTAATCGTATCTCCTGCCAAGCAGCTTGTATTTATTCCTAAAGTGTGTCTTGCGAAGTAACATTAGATTTATCAATTTTTAATCCAAAATATCTCATAGAGGTTTAATAGAGTAGTTTCAGAATAACTTGTTTAATAGAAAATAGGAAAAATTAAATAACACTTCTTTTTAATACATTTCGTTTACAACTAGTTTTAATTAATCAATATTTATTAGCAATTTACTTGGCTTTTCACTCTGTATTTGAATTTCTGTGAGGTTTTTAGGAAATTCACCCCTGTCCTAATACTTTTGCACATTGTCGGTAATGTACAAAAGTGTTACTTTATTTTGATACCTCATAAAAGTTAAAATAGTTTTACCCTAATACTTTTGCACAGTACTGTATAATGATATAAAATGTGGGCAAGATAATGAACAGACAAAATAAACTAAAATATAACAATATATTCAAACAAATATAACAGATGTTAGCAGGTCCCATCCAACCCAAAAAAGTAAGATCGGACGCTGAATTCCTCTTATAGAGAGAAACGAGAAGCTCACTCCCTAACTGAGAGGAAAGAATATAAATAGATGATGGTGTGAGAAAAATCAGAAACTGACTCAATCGAGATCAAAACTCATGCGAAAAATGAGGTGGATTGGCATTCGCAACATGTATTATAACAAAAAAAAAATGCTGAAGACAGGACAGAAACGACACTTACTCTATCTTAACCAGGGGAAACAGCCGTGTCAATGGGGACACAAACGCGAAAATCAAGACTTGCCTCGTTCACTCAAACCAAGCTCAGCACTTTCAAAGTTTCGCTGAAATCTACCGTTAACAAACGCTTTCTATCAGTTCTGATCTTCATTCTGATCTGATGCCCGATCACATCCTCAGGAGAATGGCGATCGTATCGCAAGATTCTCTCCATTTATGATATTCATACCACAATTCAATCAACATAAGAAAACCGTTTGTTTTAATCCGGGGGCGACACATTATCGCACGTGTATGCGAGATCGATGTATTCGGGATGCTTGTGATCAATAATAGCTGTCAACTCGCTGACATAGTCCCAGAACGGGCCCACATTGAGACAATGTAGAAAACACGCAGGGCTGTTTCTGTTAGACTCGGGTCAAACCTATGTCACACGGGCAAAATTTACCTCGACCCTTCTGAAAGCTATGGTAATGAGAGATTGCGCATTCCGAATCTATCGCCAAAATCCGATCTTGGCGTCCAAGACAAAATAGAGCAAAATCAGTCTCCGACAAGCCGAGCGGCCCACTACCTCTACTAACTCCCGATACAAGAACCTCTAAGCGATGAAAGAACAGTTGACCGAGGAATGACCTTCTAGTCCGATCAAAACCCTCTGAATAATTCAGGAATTCCCAGCCCTGAACCATAATATGGACGTTGGATAATAACCTCACTGCAGATTTGATGATTGTCTCCACCCCAAAAGAGCTCGTGGGCGCCTTCCAATGGTTTTTGCAGAATGGGAATACAGAAAACTAGTAAGGATGAAAGGAAAGATGTAAGTGGAGCACGCAGGCAAAAAAACAATGATTATTCTACCTTTCAAACACCTTCTATATAATATCAACGTCACTGCAGCTCGACACGAAAATGAATATACCATCGGCGTACGCGAAAAAACTGGCTTGAGCAACACCAAGGAGAGTGATCCCACGTGGTGGTGGGCTACACGCTCTTTCTCTTAGTTGATGATTGGGGCTCCAACGCTTAAGTGTATAATAGGGGAGACAGCGGACAAACATAACGAACTGAACTTGAAACCGCAAAACGCACGACCGCTTTCAGTTCACCTTCATCACGGAAATGAGAAAGCGACAGGGAAGCCAATCCGTTTGCAAAAGTAGCATTAATTAAAAAGAATAGTATCTCTAAATCATTATCATCTCGAAAAAATATTTTTACAAACTAAATTTAATTTCTGGCTTTAAATTACCTACAAAGAAAACGAATCAATAAATCAAAGCGAGATAATATAACAAATAAAAGGAAAGACAATATAGGAACCTAAATAGAACAAAAAGAAGGAAGGTGATAATATGAAAGTAACATAAAAAACGAGTAAGGAGGTAATATGAATCTAAATATATCAAAAGGAAGGGAAAAATACAAAACTAAATATAAAAAACAAGAAGAAAGAAAATATGACACTAAACAGAACATATAAAAGGAAAAAGAAAATATATATCAAATTAATATAAAAAAATAAGATAAAAGAGAATAGACGAAAATAAATAGAACAAAAAAGGAGAAGAAAACATGACCCTTAATGTAACATATGCAAGAGAAGAAAAAAACGAAACGAATAAAAACTTAAGATAATTAAAAAAGCTAAATATAGAAAACTTTTCTTTTTATAATGATATCGCCCGAAGCAAGGTATTTTATTGCCACTATTTTATATAGGAGGAAAGTTTTGAGAAAAAGTGACAGGTTATAGGGGGTGTCAGGAAGTTCACAAGAGAAGGATGAGAATACTGATGAGAGTCAAGTGGATGGAGAAAGGAGCAATGGAGGAGTTTTAAGAAGAGGAAAACGTTTAAAAATCTACTGTCTACTAAAATATCAAATACACCATTCATAAACCAATCACATTCTATACTGAATAATTTTCCCTCTTATTTTGAACAGGAGTAGAGGCTCATCCCTTGTTTTCTGTTTAGGAATGAGTTCTCGTTTTTTTTTCTATTCAGTTCTTAATAGTAGTGATATCACAAGCATTTTGTAATGTGTGTGGATGGCAGGAACGTCTCTTTATTCTGAAGGTACCAGGTTGGCAGTTTCCTGGTTTTGCTGCCGACTGGATTTAGGAGCCCGAACATTTACGTAGCGCCTTGAGAGTCTGTTCTGATTGACAGATGAATAATATCTTGGTTTATTGTAATGCTATGTTGCACATGGATTAGGTGTTTCTGCAATTGCCTCCGGTAAGCAACCCTGAGTTACTTTATGCTAATGTCTGCGCCAGTTTCCTTCCTACACATGTATTTAATGACCGACTGATAGTACCACTCTAGGCTCTCTTTACCAAAACATCTCTGATTATGACACAACACAAAGTAAGGAGTAAAAGTAAACCAGTTAAACATAGATCACCTAAACCTGTTAACATCTCTTTCTCGAACATCTCAGGTATCAGTATCCATTTTGGCAGCGTTAAACCCTTCCTCCACGTGAATTAACCTGACATCTTAAGTCTCTGTGAAACTAACTTTGACCCTTCTATTCCTTCTTATGATTTTATTATCCCTGGTTACCTTTCCCTTTTTTAGAAAGGATTCCAATCTCCATATGTATGCAATTGGCGTTTATGTCAGCGAACATCTCTAGATAGTTTGATTTATCTTGAATCTCTAGATGTTTGCTACATGTGTCTCCGTCTTTTTCTACTAAGCTCAGTGATTTATCTTTACTTTCTCAACCGCTCCTCTTCATCTCCTGACTGTTCCGGCCTTAATAGCATCTGAAACAATACAGATAAGACCATTTCCTTTCATCCGTTTGCTCATGTATTTGTGCAAGGTCAAGTAACTAGAAAACCCTGTCACGCAAGTAGTACATTACCCCACACGTTTCTCTAATAACCCTAATGAACGTGACTCACTGATAGATCTCTGTTTTGCTTCTATTACTGTCTCTTGCCATGTCTTGAAGCTTTGATCTCTTGGCAACTCTGATCATGCTGTAACTTCAACTATAATCCCATTTTACTTCCTCGTTAATATCCTCTTCCACTTCCCCTCCTCCCAGAAAGTCATATCACGTTGAAAACAACGGTTCCCGTTCGATCACCGAAGTTAACCAACGTTGACCCTGGTCAGTACTTAGATGTAAGCGTTTAGTGAGGATGGGTGTTGTGTTGCACTGGATATCGGCTCCGAAAGAGAAATCGGTGACCCGAGTTCGATTTCCAGTTGAATGCCCTACATTTCACATACGCGCTGGTACTTTTGGGAAAAGTATTAATCCAATCTTTCCCTCCAGTTATGGGTTAAATAACAGGGTAAAACTTGAGATCCTGCCCTTAAACAAATCCCAATGAGACTTCCTCTATCGGGGAGGAAGCCGGCTTAACCCAACTAGGATGAATGCGGATTGCACACACACTCCTCCCAGAAACGTCTTACCAGCAAGAGTATCTTACTGCTAGCAAAGAGCGTCTAGTGTGACGTCTCTTAGAACCAAGTTTTTAGTCTTGCCGTTGAGGACTGTGTATCCAATGACTCCTCTTGGGTTAAAGCTGGCATGAATGATTCATCACAGGCAGGAAGTTAGATTCCCTTTTTGCTCGGTCACTATTGCCCACAGGAATCACTTCTTCCGGCTTTATCGGAGCCACGCGTCTGACCATAATAACTAACAAATATCGATATCTACTATGCCATGTTTCTTTTAAAACAAGATCAAATGAATTTTTAGGACTTATAAGCCTAATATTAAGTAATCCTTTTTTTTACCAGAGTTTATATTGCAATTTTTCTTTTTTTATGTTAATGGATTTCTCTAGTATTTTTGATATTAATGGATATAGATGTTGGTTAGTTTTTGTGACTTGACCCAAAAATTTATGAGTTCAATACCAAGCTACAGCAATGGTGAACAAAAAACTTAGTGTTAGAAAGAGATAACTCAGGATAACCAAAACGAGGCTCTACGCACTAGGAATGGAGATGATGTACCCCAGTGATTGTAATAAAGGGTTCTGTTCAAAATTTCTAGCACATGAAGAAATCCAGAGCGTACAACAGACAAAATCTCGTACAAATGGCAACAAAGATGAGGAAAATAGTCCGAATAATGTAAATACTGTATATAACTGAATTATTAAATTATTGTTTCCTACATATCAATAGAAATAAACTTTAATGATCTAGAGGGGAATTTGTCGTGTCCACTAACATATCAAATACAATATTTATAAAATAATCACACTCAATAAAGTACTTACATCATAAAACACCAATAAAACTATATAATACAAATCAAAAATGTTATTATTTGTCATCATGATTTAAGAAGATAGCGCCAAGATACCGAGCAGCTGTAATATGACTTAGGCGGGCCAATTAGAAAGAAATAAGTGATTTAATTCTGGAGCCGATTTTTTTTACGCAAACATATTTGATAAATGCGAAACCTGCTCCCAAGTGTCTCAGCCGTCACCAAGGTCAACGTCTCTCACGTTTATGATCTTTACAACCTCATTTACGCCTACATGCTAAATACATCAACGCTGACGACTTTTAAAGTTTCGGAGTACAACAACAGAATCAAGAGTAGGAAACATTCTAATATCACTTATAACCCCTTTATTGTGAATCACGCACATACGTCTTGACTTTTTACAAAAACACATATATAAAAACATTCCATGTTTCCTATTCGATGCATAGTTTATTTAAGAATTTTATTAACTGAAACAAAAAGACATTACATTTTAGTCTGTAATGAACTGTTTATATTCTTGTTGTTATATTAAATAAATGTTTATTTGATGAAAATACGTATTTCTTTCTGTGGATTTTATTCTTTCGATAAAAAGATCGTGTGATTATTCTAAACCACCGAATTCAAAGCAATCCCGCAATAATATTTTATGTTATTGTAGCGAATATTTTCTTCTTCTTTTATGTGTCATATCTCTTCAGGACGTAGGCGATCATGGCTTTCCACGTTTCCCTATCGCTGGTGGCTCTTAGCACGCTTTCTCCTGTAACACCACGCTACCCTCGTACTGTCATTCACCTGTTTAGGCTCTTCAAATATATTATCCGCTGCTTTCCTCTGTCTCTTTTTCCCTCTATCTGGCCTGTTAGTATCAGGTTCTCCAAGCCCTCGTTCCTCATTGAATGTCCCAGGATCTTTACCTGCCTTTTCCTGTTGCTCAATATTAATTTCCTTTTCGTTTCCATCCTTTCCAAAACCTCAACATTGCTCACATGCTCGATCCATGATATCTGCAACATCCTTCTGTAGAACCACATTTCAGCTGCTTCAAGCTGTCCCTTCATCTTTGATGATAGAGTCCAGCATTCACTTCCATATTGAAGAACTGACATATTATAGAAATCCAGTACTCTTCTCTTTGTTTCTAGTATAAATGTCATGTTTCTTAATACTCTACTCAGCATCTGGAATGCGTTCTTCGCCATGCCGATTTGTCTGCGGATTTCTGTGTCACACCTTCCGTCTTAGATCACTTCCAACTTTCCGAATTTTGACATTCCACAAAAAAACCGAGTGGAAGGATACAACAAAATAAAGAAATTAGCGGAATTTCTAAAATATAATTTATAGAATATTTCCTTCATTATTTTTTATCAATGGTTCTCTGGCTTCTCGTGGGCAAGATCACTTGAATTATTAGATTTTTGGGGTATGATATTATTTGACATGCATCCCTTTTGTGAAAATTGTAATATTCATTTTATATTCCGTCGGCTTCAGATATGTACTAATAATAACTGAAGGAATACATTGACCGAAACCCTGCACACAGCGTTGTAACTAACCACGTGCCCTTGATTGTCAGGATCTGAATTGCCTGGTTAGAATTGTGTGTACAGACAGAAAAGTGATACTCGCTGTTAAGATATAGCCGTTTCAATAATCTTTATCTTCTATCTGATATGGAACCAGAATACCCACCAGAATGCATGTTAAGACGATAAATGAAACGTTAAATATATTTTAACAGAAATATTTATGGATTTTAGCTAATCGTAGTAGGAGCTGTTCAGATAATGAATGCCGAATTTATTTAGTATAAGGAAAATGCTAATATTACTTTCATAGGTCGATTTTAAAACCGCGGTATGACACTCAATTTTTAAGTTGGTGTGTGGCACGAGAAATAACGACACAAAAATAGTTTTCCAAAACAATTACCGTTCTTTTAGGAAATGAGATTAAGGATTAAATTTATGCTCAAGATTGTAGCGTTGAAATTTCAATTCCAGTGATTAGTAGAAGCTTCATAGCACAGCTATGAAGCTTCTACTAAAATGTATAATCTACAATATATAATCTACAAAAGCACTACAAACCCTGTATAAAATAATGTATAAAAAAGCATTACAAACACTATATAAAAAATACATGGCACAAGAACATTATTACTAAACACTTATATCATCAAATTATATCTTCATTTACTTCAAAGTGTAGCTATATTGAAAATGTAGCGATATTGTTATTTTGATGTTATACTGTGCAGTAGGTTTCAAGCGGTTTCCAGTAAGCAATGCAAATTTAAAACATTAAATCAGTTCCAACTGAGTAGTGAATTCGAAACTCATTGGGTGTACCATTTTGGCCACATCTAAGCGGCGCTTAGAAAATAATCTATTAGAGATTAGAAAACAGATACCATAATTAGTGTTTACTTGCCACCCCACGATAGCAAACTGTGATACAAGGCCAATTTAATATTAGGAGCCCGCGCGCATTCACCAAGAACAGGCTCGAAAATAATCTAGGCCTCCGCAACAGTAGGTTTTCCTAGCATCAGTATTATTACTGATACCCAACATTTGTACAATGAGGGAGGTTGTGCCGCGGGAGCTCTTTCCCGTAAACGGATACCTTGCAATATTATTTTCAGTTGGATTTTTTCCGATAGGGACACAACTGAATGATAGGAGACAATTTATACGCTTGGGGGGGGGGGAAGGGGGAAGATATTACAATTTGATTTTAGTCCGATGACCAGGCAGTAAGAAAAAGGTTTACCCGAGTAGCACTAATTCCTGAGATAAGGAATATCCAAAGTTTTCCTATAACGATATTACTGTTTCTATCAGAGATGAGGAAAATTTATGAAACACTTAGTATTTACTTACTGTCCTACGCTGGAAGAATTTGACACAAGGTCAGTTTAATATGCTGAACCTTAACGCTTGTACCCGAGCCAGGTAAAAAGATAGCCCTGCCCCCACAACCATCAATAGCGCTTAGATCGGTGTTACTACCGACATCCGCTTTAATGCAAATAGAGAGATACTACTGTGGGCAGCTGTTCCATGAGACTCATAATTCTTAAGAATATTTTCAGCTGGATTTTGTCCGAATACACACATATCGGAGAGCCGAGTCTGAATTCCAGTTGAATTCCTTGCATTCACTTACGCGAAAATACATTTGAGAAAGGCATTAATCCGTCTCTTCCCTTCAGTTATGGGTTAAATAATAAGACAGATTGGGTTCTTGGCTGGCAATCAGTCTACCGCAGAAAGTAATGGCAACCTACTGTGGGATAATCTTCTGCCCAGTCAATTATGTCTTTTTGTAGACATGATCGCCCAAAGCGTGTATCACGTATGGCACTGAACTGACTGATTGAATATAATAGTTGAAAACATGAGTAAGGCTTCTACTTGGTATAAAGTGGGGGATCAGTTTTATACTGCTATGAAGTAACAATCTGATCCCCCACTAATTACTACATAATTATTTAATACATCTGTTTCCCCTCTAGCTATGAGTCAAATAATAGGATAGATTGGGTTCTATAGCCTTGGCTAGAAACCAGTCTACTGCAGAAAGTAATGGCAACTTACTGCAGGATAATCTTCTGCAAAATCAGTCATGTCTCTTTTGAGACATGATCACCCAAGCGTGTATCAAGTATGGCATTTAAGTGACTGACACACAAGATGTGTGTAACTCGAGTAGCAATGTTTGCTTATTTAATGAATGCTTTATGTTTCCAGTAAGGAAGATGCTCATATTGCAAATACCATTGTATTAGGGGACAAGATGAACATATGTTTTTTTCCTGAATGAAAAGTGTCTCAAGCAAACATGTCCTAGCTGAAACTTGAACACGAATCGACGAATCAGTTTAAGTTTTAGTCAGCCGAAAACTGCGCAAGAAAAAAATATCGCTTAAAAATGAGAAGGGAACAAAATCAATTAACTGATGAAACAAGAGAAAGGTCAAATGCAGGTTGGAATAGAAAAATCAAAGAAAGACATTTTGAAAACGTTGGTAGAGGAATGGGAAAAGCTAGAAAGAATTTAATAAAGGCAATTAAAGATATAAATACCAAGAAGACAAAAGAAAAATCAGTAAGAACAATTTTGATAAGAAAAAGTTGAAACAAAAGGAGCAAAAAGAAAATGCAAGCGGAAGATACGTTAATGGAAAAAAGAAGACATGAAGGTCAAGATAATTGCAACATTGAGAAATTAAAAAAGGAAAGAAAAAATCGAAACCATTAAGAAGATAATGGTTGCATTAAGTAAAACAAAGGAAAAAAGCTAAAAGAAAATTAGACAGAAGTTAATATTGGGGATAATTTATCTCCTGGTTTTTTATGAAAGGAGGAACTCCGGTTGGTTACAATCTCTTATCATAGAGTTTGTAAAGGTGAATACATAATAAACCATGAACAAAAAGTTAAATTTGGATGTTCATGCCTGCAGTGAAATTTGAGTCCCGCCTTTGATTTATACATATGTCTATAAGTTGTGCAAGTGTGAGAATTAAGGAACGTAGTTATTATTAAGACTGATGATGCCTTAGTACTGACAGATGATACTTTACTCCTTGGTGATGATGTATGAGGGCTCAAATGATGCCTTAATCGTGGCTGATGATGCCTTAGTGCTTGCTGATGATGCGTTAGTGCCGACTAATGATGCTTTATTCGATAATGAGATGCCTTTGTCCTGGCTGATTTATTGCCGGCTAATGGTGCCTTAATTCTAGCTGATAATACGTTAGTACTGGCTGATTGAGCTATAGTTCTGGCTGATTGCGTTTTAGTGCTAGCCGATGATATCTTATTCCTAATGGACAATGAATAAATCCTGGTTGATGAAGCATTATTCCTAGCTCATGGTTTTCGTATCGGGGAACTATCCGTTACAAAGATGATTTCTTAGTTCTGCTGAAAATGTTTAAATTTCCAAAAAATGTTGTCTTCTCGGTAAATTTGTCAAAACTCGTATTGTCTTCTATTTTATATCATTTTCCCCCAAGGACTATCGAAAGTTGCTACATTCGTTTTCAAAGATTTTTCTGTAATTATGCATCTACTTTTCATTTACTATGTTTTCACGTTTGAGGGAAACAATTTCAAATCACCCAAGGTAACTTCATGTAAACGGTGAAGCTAAAAACTTTAAGTATAAAAATTTTCCAATTTTTTTTTTCATATAATATTCCCAAGACTTAACAGTCTTTAGTAGACATAGGAAAATAAAAATATAACAATAATTTTCCGATATTATATAACAAAACGATTAGGCAGATACGTTATTTCATGGTAAATCGGAAGTATGGGACTATTTCAGGCGAACCATCATCAGCTTCCGTCTTTATTGTACAGAAGATTTTACACGAATCATTACTCTATAGGTATTCATATACATACATATTTAGAGCTCTCTTCAAGAGTTATCATACAATTGTATGTACAGGATACTCCTTTGGATTCTTCTATATCTACACCGCATGCTTATATATATATATATATATATATATATATATATATATATATATAGTAGCGAGCATAAAGATCATTATATATATATATATATATATATATATATATATATATATATATATATACTGTAACGAGTATGAAGATTAGAACAATGTTACGAAAAAGTCTAAATATCAAATAGCTTTTTAATTTAAATCTTCAAAGAACATCCTATCAATAATAAAAGGGGTATAAAAGTAAATTATATAATTCCAAAATATAAAGTTCAATGAAATTATTTTGATGAAGTTAAGAGAATAATTACATAACATTCGAAAAAATAGATGATCAACAAAAGCAGAACGATTAAATAAATCCATAACATTTAATAATTATTTTGTTTTATTGAAAACTTTTTAGGCTAAGAATATAAAATCGGGTAATTTACTAACTTACACCTCTCTATAGCATTTTACACATGGCGAAAAAATCTGTGACGTCAATGGAACTTAGAAAACTGATAGTCAAGTTACGTAATGAAGATAAACTCTCGATTGGGGATATATCCAAGTGTGTGGAGAAAATCTAAAACTTTTATTCATAGTATTTTAAGAAAACGTAATAAAACTGGGTCATGTAAAACCAAGAAACCACCTGGCAAGCCTAGAAAAACTACTGCAAGGAAAGACAGATAGATTGGTAAAGAATAAAAAAAGAGCTAATACTAACCTTTGTATTAAAATATCAAAGCACACTATTGCCCGAAGACCTAATGAAATAAATCTGAACAGTCGAGTAGCCTGTACGAATCCTTACACTTTTAAAAAGAATCAAATGAGCCGATTGAAATTTGCCACTGAACACGTCATATGAACAGAAGAACAGTGTTCATTTCAGCGATGATTCAAAGTTTAACCTGTTCAGTTGTGAGAGGAGAAGGTTCGTTCGACGTAGTCCTAAGGAACGATATTTTCTTCAGTGCAATAAAAGTAGCATCAAATTTTGAGGAGGAAGTTTGAGGGTATTTGACATGATTTCTCCCGAGGGTACGGGACCACTTGTCAGGCTACAAGGTAAAATTAACTCAACTGCATACAAAGAGATATTGAAGAAACATGTACCTTATTTGAGAACTGCAATTAATCAACCAGCTGTATTTATGCATGATAACGCGCCATGTCACACAGTGAAGTCTGTTAAGTCATTTCTTTCTGAGGAGGATGTTAGTGTTATGGAGAGGCCTGCTCAAAGCCCAGACATGAATCCTACTGAGAATTTTTGAAAGTTACTAACTGAAAGTGATACGAAAAGGATCCAACAAAACTCGAAGAACTATGAACTAATTTAAAAGGGGGATTGGGAGAAAATATCCGTTAATGAATGCAAGACATTAATTCGCTTATGTAGCAAAAGATGCCAAGCTATTATTGAAAGTAAAAGTTTTTCACACGAAATACTAATGGATTATGAACGCTATTTTCATTTGAATATGATGTATCCATAATAATAGTATGATATTCTTAACCGTTCTGATGTCTTTGATCATCTATTTTTTCGAATGTTATATAACTATTCTTAAAACTTTATCAAAATAGGTTTATTGAAATTTATATAGTTTACTTTTGTATCCTTATTTATCCTTAATATAATATTCTATGAAACTTTAAAATAAAACCGTTTTTCACATTTAACCATTTTTAACAACGTTCTGATCTTTATGCTCTCTATTTTATATATATTGTAATATTTTTATCATAAGTAGTTATAGCAAAAACGTTTTATATCGTTACACAAAAAACTATCATATTTCAATTCTATTGACTGAACTTCCTCAAGCGATAGTTACTCACTGCTTTGTATCGAGTACTTATAAAACTAAACGCTACGAACTGTGGATCAGTACTCTATTTATTCGTACTCGTACTAATATATATATATATATATATATATATACTAGCAGTATAGCGCGGCGTTACTCGGGTGTAATGAAAGCTTTAAAACTAATCCATGGTCCTGGTGCTCAGACTCTTTGGACGTTGGCACGAAAGACTAAAAAGCAATACTTTATTCCAGTTAAAGCGAAAGAGTAGACTGAATGAATAATGAATGGATGTAAGTCAAATTTTGAGTTCCTGGTATCAATAGCAAATAAGTTTTTTTCGTCGGAAACTGAATTTTGAAGGCTAAATAATTTCTCTGAGTAAATGGTATCATGGCTGAGTCTAAGAACTACAATTATACACACTTAAAGCCAAACACGAAGCAACATCTAAAATAAAAGGGCTTAACAATCTACAGACATACAGGCAGATGAACAGACACACACACACAAATATCTTGCCTTTATATATATATATATATATATATATATATATATATATATATATATATATATATATATATTATCGATTCTCTGCACTATTGTAAGAACGGCAACCGTGAAACTTCTGAATATCTTTTCTTATGAGTGCATCAAATTGGATTAAAATTGGACCATTACTTCTATAACCCCATTTTTTCGATTATCGATTTTCGATATTTATCGGGGAACCTCAACACAAAACCTAGCTAAAACACTCCCAGACGCTTATAGTACAACTGTGTAAATTTTCAAGAAAATTGGTTCAGGCGTTTCGGAGTCTGTAAGTAACGGACACACACACAGACACAGTTCCATTTATAAATAAGTTATATATATATATATATATATATATATATATATATATATATATGTGTGTGTGTGTGTGTGTGTGTAAAATTAGTTTTTTTCTTATTAAGGCGACTTTTTAATTAGAAAATAATTTCTTACGTAGGCAATTCTTAGAAGTCGTAATCATAAATATTTAGTCACCTGCAAACACACTTTATTATATCATCAACTTTTATCAATTTTCATATTTAAAGAATATAAAATCTGTGTACCTAAAACCATAAGCGGCTTACTTTAAATTCTTTCATTCTCCCTCAAAACCAACACATCCTTCAATCAACATACGGACAACTACTACAAACAGATGAAAATGCAGACTATACTCCTAAACGTCCACAAACCCACACACAAATAAACATTATCAACAGAACCCTGCATAGACCAACTGGAATTGTGATATACATAGACACATAAATTATACCCACGAACGCTGCTTGACAAGAGATGCGCATGAAATCTCCTTAATCAATGGCAAACAAGCAAAGCAAGAAAAAAACTCCTATGCTTTCCTTTTTGTACTTTCTGATGAGGCTTAAATAAAATCGAAATTTGTAAAAGTTTCTTATTTTTGCTTGTCCAGTATCAACGTATACAGGCGAGATTACGCCGCCAGAAGAATAATTCCTCCGTGTATAAAATAAAGTTGATATTATCCAAATGTTATTTTGCTTATCAACTCAAAATGAATAAAATAATATAAAGTAATAACATGAATCATTATTAAAGTAATAATACTGGTTTTGAGTTTTAGTTTGAGTTGTGTTTAACGGCATATCAATATTATGTGTTATTTAATGACAAAAACGTATTTTTTAATGTTAGGTTATAATGTGTATATTGATTTAGTCAGATTTTAATGACAATTTTCTTTATTCTTTTTTGCTTTAGAAAAGAGAAAATGTCTTCTACTTTTGTATTAAAAATGTTTTGCCGATAATTTTTTCCTTCAAAAATGTGTTATGGTAATAATTTTAAAAAAATGTATTGCTGATAATATTTTCCTTCAAAAATGTATATTTTTCTATAAATATCTATTTAATGTATATATTTCTAGAAAAGTCTCCCTCTCTCTCTCTCTCTCTCTCTCTCTCTCTCTCTCTCTCTATATATATATATATATATATAATTTCTATAAAAGTCTATTTTTATACTTTCATGTTTGGGGGTTAACCCCTGTTTGGGGGGTTAACTATTTACCCATAGCTCGGACTCTAACAGGTGCTACCACTCCGGTTCAGGGTGGACCTGAGAACAACAGCAATTAAGAGGCGGTTCCATGCTTCTTACAACTTCCCAATCGGAGGCTTGGCTGCCGGATGCAGTTTACTGTCATGCCCAGGATTTAATATCGATTTTCTGTAATGAGAAATAATGATTTTATGGCATCTTAATTTGTTTTTGCCTAATACCCCAAAATACAATATAATATATGCTATTGAAAATAAAGTTTGCATATTATACTAACTGTTGTTGTTATTTAACACGACAATTATAATGAATTTTATTTAGAAAAATATATTATCCTAAATACTGTTACTTATCACTACTTTAAGAAATAACGATTGGTGTAAACGCACCCTTGGCTTTACAAATGAAGAACGAATAACTTGCTTACGTGACTTATAATTTGTGCATGTTGCTCAGCGAATGTCTCGCAAATTGTTGTGTGATCAATCCTTGAATATTGCACGTTAATTTGAAATCGAGAAATATCCGTCCGTGCATGGAATACTGCTGTCATATATGGTCAGGCACCTCCGCTGTTCATCTCAGTGTTCTCGACAGGCTCCAAAGAAGAATCAGTAATGTGATAGGTACGACTTGGCGGTTCGACTCCAGCCACTTTCTCACCGGCGGGATGTGGCTTCCCCCTGTTTTTTTTTTTCAAATATTTTCATGGTTTCTGCTCCGATGAACTTAAGTCACTGGTGCGCCTACCATATAAGTTTACTCGTGCAACCAGATTTGTAAATCGGTCCCACCCATTCACAGTTAGATCAACCAAATGCAGCCGATAATTTAACACCAGCAGCTTTTTCTTGCATTCCCGCCTGTGGAACTCTCTTCCATATTCTTCCATTACTTTCTTGACTCCTACAACATCCAAAAATTTAAATACATTGTCAATACTCAGCTCTTAACCACTTGACTCCAGTTCTTTCCGCATCACCCTGTATATCTTGTCCTTTCTCTCTACTTTTGCAGCTGTCATCACACCTGTATTCCCACCCTTCTCTTGCTCCTTTCTCTGACACCTCATGCAGAAGCTGAGTAAAGTTTTAAGACACAGGAAATTTTCACTAGAAACAAAGAAGACGACTTAATAATATAATATATCTCATCCCCTCTAGCTATGAGTCAAATAATAGGACAGATTGGGTTCTATAGCCTTGGCTGGCAACCAGTCTACTGCAGAAGGCTGTGGCAGGCTCCTGCGGGATAATCTTTTGCCAAGTCATACATGTCTCGAAGGAGACATGATTGTCCGAAGTGTGCATCACGTATGGCACTTAACTGACTTTTAAAAATCTCACACAGCTCTTGTTTACAGTGCTGACCGCACACCAAAAACCATGCAAGTAATAAAATGTCAAAATGTTATTAGTCAAAATTTTGTTAGTCAATGCCAAGTCGGTGTTACTCATGACCAGTCATTCTCTTTTCCAATCTTTTCACTCTTTTTTTTTGTTGTCAATTGGAGTAGATAGACTGAACTATCGCCCGGTTCACACTCCACCCACGTCTATTGAACAGGTGTAGAGGCTCATCCCTTGTTCCCTGTTTAGGACGTGGTTTCCGGTTTTCTCTTTTCCAGTCTATTCACTCTTACGTATCCCCCTGCACACCAGTGGCCTTACCGCCTTGCTCGGGGTGATATGATTAAAAAAAAAAACCTTCTGTAACTGGTTCGTCTTTCTCTTTACTCTCCTCCTATCTGATATTTCTCTCTTATGTAGCCTCCTTGGGGTGAAACGAAAAAAAAAGTAATTTTATTACATTTATAGCTGTAAGACTTACTATATCGAGACAGTTGTTAGCTTAACACGATCCATGGTTCATGCGTACTAGTCTGCTTACCAATGCCGATACACAAGATTTAAGGTTAGCTTTTTTGTAGCATCTGTGTTAGACAACCCTTTATTTTGATATTTTTGGGGCGGGTAATAAGAGAATACTGGATTGCTACATGCTGTCTGTCGTTTAATACGGTAGTGAATGCTGGACAATACCATCAAAGATGAAGAAAAATCTTGAAGCAACTGAAATGTGGTTATACAGAAACATGCTGCGAATATCATGGATCGAGCACGTGAACAATGATGAGGTCTTAGAAATGATGGAAACAAAAAGTAAATTAATACTGAGCATCAGGACGAGACAGCTATAGTTCCTGAGACACGCAATGAGAAAGGAAGGCTTGGAGAATCTGATGCTAACAGGCCAGATAGAAGGAAGAGACAGGGGAAAGCAACGGATAACATATTTGAATGACCTAATCAGGTGGATGACGGAACGAGGATTGCATGGTGTAACAGGAGAAGGCGTGCTCAGAGCCACCAGGTATAGGGAAAAGTGGAAGGCCATGATCGCCTACGTCCTGAAGGGACAAGGCACATAGAAGAAAAAGAATATTTATGATTTAAAGGTCGCCTTCTACGCAGAAACATACGATAAATATACGTATTGTGTTTCTTTTCCAGTCTCACGAATAAAAAGTACTCTTCTCTTTCCTTATTTCCGGTATAACTCTGCTGCCAGCTCAATCCATAGAAAAAATAATTATTTGTATTATTCATAAACTTTTAAGGCATCTCAGAATCTCTGTCCAATGCCGGAATATTAGCTCTGTTGTCCTTGTCGTAAAAATAAGTTCATTGTGTTTTAAGCGCTTTAAACCATTAAAAAAATTATCATCAGCTCGTTTCTTGTTCTGTTAAAATAATGTTTTGGTGCGAAGGATAGACAGAATGTAAAACTGGGACAAATTAAAAAAAATAAAGAAAACAGTGATGCGACAAAAACATAGGAAAGGAGAAAAGTTTATCGAACAGGAAAGCAAATATTGGAAAAGAATGATAAAAGAAACAACGGAAATGCTATGCATAAAAAGAAAATATTTAAAAAGTGTAAATGAATGATTGAAGTACTTTCAAGCAAAAAGGGGAGAACGATGGAACGTAAAAAAATTAAAAAAAAAAACAAGAAAGAAATGCAGAGAGAAAAGAAGATAAAATGGTTAGTGAAGAATGACAATAAAAAAATGAACAGAATGAAGCAAGGAATAAATGAAAAAAAAAAAACGAACGAAAAAGAGTCCCAGTAACATAGAAGAATCAATGAAAAGAAATGTCATGAAAGTAAATTTGGAAAAAAGGTGGTTCGGAAAAAAACATGGATAAGATGAAAAAAAAAAAACGATGATGAAAGAAAAAAGTGAACAAAATAAAGAACGAGATAGAAGGAATTGTTTTCATGAAAAATGCTTTAAAAAAAAAAAGAAATACAATTTGTGGTAAAAATACGGGAATAGAAATCAAGAGCTGAATTAATAAAGAAAATTTACAAACAACAGCCAAAATGGATAGATAAAAAAATAGCAAGAAAAATTGAAAAGTAAAACAATAATAAACATAAGATCTAAACCTTTGTTCATAAACCAAATTATTTTAATCATTTTCAAAATTGAATTTAAGTGAAAAATAAAATATAATGAAAAATAATTAAATATATTATGAAACTGGCAGCATTTTAAGAAACGCTTAAGAGACATTTAGTTTTTTCTGTAATAAGTTGTCCAGAAATAATTTTTATTCCTCTTTTTTTTATGGGATATGTTTGTGTTTTGATAAATATTCCAGGACCCCTGAAGTTGTAGAAGATCCGATACTAGCGTCCGTCTATTCTAATTCTCGAATTTCATCCAGCTTTGACATAAACACGTGCAGAGTAACAGTTGTAAGTGTGTAAAGTGAAAATCAAAGTGTCGAGTTCAAATTCAGTTTTTTGTTTATTTCGAGATATTTTCTTTTGTAAAAGGCATTAAAAATCTTCGACATGAATAAGGATTTTTTCTCAGCGCAGCTTAGTTGCGACACAAAACCTAAAGTATGGGACACCCAGTTAGGATCGAATTCACTATTCAGTCAACCGAGATTGCTAACCATTAAACCACGTTGAAGTGCCCAATTTTCCCTCCAATTATGGGTGAACTAGCAAGGACGACTTTACTATCGTGATTTTGACCGGTGTCAGTCAGTTAAGTGCCATACGTGATACACGCTTTAGGCGATCATGTCTAGAAAAAGACATGACTGATTTGGCAGAAGATTATACAGCAGTAGATTGCTATTGTTTATACGGTAGACTGGTTGCCAGCCACGGCTATAGAACCCAATCGGACCTGTTATTTGACTCATAGCTAGAGGGGGAAGAGATGCATTATATTAAGTATTAATTAGTAGGGGATCAGTTTCTTACTTCATAACAAAAGAGAACTGATCTCCCATTTTATGCCCATTAGTAGCGTTAATCATGTTTTCAACTATTATATTCGGTCAGTCAGTTAAGTACCATACGTGATACACGCTTTAGACGATCATGACTGACTGGGCAGAAGATTATCTAGCCGTAGGTTGCCATTGCTTTCTGCGGTAGACTGGTTGCCAGCCAAGGCTACAGAACCAAATATGTTCTATTATTTAACTCCATAACTGGAAGGAAAGAGACAGATTAATACTTTTCCCAAGGGTATTTGTGCGTAAGTGAATGCAAACAATTCAACTAGAATTCGAGCTCAACACCCGGATTTGTCGTTCTGAGTCAATATCCACTGCATCATTGCGCATATCCTTTAACCAGTGTAAAGGGGAGAAAAACTCTGAATTTAACATAAGCCTGAGGAATATTCCGCTCCTTTTGGCTAAACTATCTACTGTTACGTTTCTAGAATATGTAGTAACAATAAGATTTGATAACGCCATTATAATTATACAATAACTTGGATCAAATTAATTTTTTCTGTCTTTACTTCAGTCAGACTAATCAATGTATATATATTTCCTAGTCAAAACAATATTTCCTAAGTCAACATATACAAAAAAAAAAAAAATCAAAAGGAAACTGTTAATTTCTATCATTTTAACATCTCATTACTTAACATTATACAGCACATAAAAATTATCTTCTAACATGAATTATAACGTTTTCCAAATGTTAATCCTTTCAGTAAATCTTTTGAACGTTTATGAGCGTCTTTTTTCTAGTAAAAATCTTTTTTGTTTATCCTTTTTTTTTAAAAATAAAATTAATTTAAACTCATTGTCTTGGTAAAGTCCGTCATATATATATATATATATATATATATATATATATATATATACAAATATGTATATATATGCGGTGTAGATATAAAAGAATACAAAGGAGTGTCCTGTACATAAAGTGGTAGTACAACTCTGTAGGAAAGCTCTAAATATATATGTATATCAATACATATAATGCAATAAATGTAAAAATTAGTGTCTGTCTTATATATATATATATATATATATATATATATATATATATATATATATATATATATCAAAACGGTGACTTTTGTTTTTTCGTCCGTCAATTATCCCCTCGAAAATACTCATACATTAATCGATCGAAATAAAAAACTTGTGAGAATTGTAAACAAGTAAAAGGTTAGAAAGTACAGTTAATTTTACATAGGCCCCCAGCTTAATAAAATAAATTTTCGTTAATTTTTGGGGAAAATATTAAAATCTATATTATTTAACATAGAGTTTAATTCAAACATTTTAAAAACAATATCATGATTAAAATAACAAAGACTTATTTAAAAAAAAAAAAAGGAATATTTTTTTCGTAACTTTTTAAGTTTTTATTTTATACATGGATCCAGTGTCAAGGTCGCTCGAGTTTTTCGAGAGATATAAACAAATTGCAGTTTCAAACTCTTCAAAAATTTGTAATTTGACTCGAGAGAGGAATATTTATGCACAGCCAGTAGTATCTTGCATGCTGAAGAAAAAAGAATCTTCTTCGCTGTTAAAAAATGGAATGAAAAATATATTTTCTTAAAACATATTTCTTACCATGAAGTCCTATAAAATGAGATTAAATTATATATTAAACTCTGAAACTGTTTTTAAGAGCATTTTCCCAAACAAATCAATTTACTCTAATTTCATCGATTGGTTTGCGAAATTGAACGAAACGTAGAAATTAGAAATCTCACCCAAAATTTTAGCTATAACTTCAATATTCTTAAATACTCTGAGAATTTCAACACACGTCAGCGTGTTGCAAAACAATATAGTGTTCGAAATTTTCTGAAAGTCAGATGCCCAAAGTGAATACCAAGTTGCTGAATTTTGATAATCCGGGAGAAACAAAGGCTACTTTCCTGTTAGCAGAAAGAGGAAATGAATAGAAAAGGGTTTAAAGATTTCACTTTAAACGTTAATTCGTAGATTTGGCAGCATTGTAATTGCGTGTTCAATCCCTGGGCCCGGTAGTATACCTAAGCTGAGAAAAATAAGCAATAGCTCAAGAGTAATAAAAGGAAGGACGAGCAAACTTTTAGAAATATCTCCATCTTTCCCGCAGGATTTGAACCTACGTCCCCTAATAAAGAACAGTAATTTGATTTGACGTGCCTTGACCGCTCGGATATCACGCACGTTCTGGCCAAATAAATCCCCGACTAGTGGTTTTGAAAATACACTTCTAACAAAATGCCTTAAATACTCTGGTCGGTTGATGTAAATATACTGTTTAATTATAAAAACAGAGCATCTACTCAAATATGTGTATCCATTAAACCAATATCGTTTAAACAAATAAATTATATATATATATGTATATATATTTAATTGGAGTAGATAGACTAAACTATCGCCCGGTTCATACTCCACCCACGTCTATTGAACAGGTGAAGAGGCTCATCCCTTGTTCCCTGTTTAGGATGTGGTTTCCGGTTTTCTCTTTTTTCTTAATCTTACGTAACCCCCTGCGCATCAGTGGCGTTACCGCCTTTGCTTGGGGTGATATGATTTAAAATATATATATATATATATATATATATATATATATATATCCGAGTGAATAAGGAACGAAGAATAACTTACAACGTCCAAAACATTAATTCAAAACAGTCCTCGCTGTGAATATTTATTATAAATTATAGTTCAGAACATGTACAAATTTTTATCCACTACAAAGTGTACATTTTGTTTCGACATGAAATTTACAATGTCTCATCAAGTGGTCTGGAAAGAAATGGAAAGCCTCTTTTCTTATACTTGGCGAGTTGTTTGTGGGATGTTGGTGCGGGTTAGCGACAAGGAAATAAGTCTTCTTAAAATGTGCGTTAGAATTTTGAAAAGATAGATTAGGTAGGTAATAGAGTTGATTAATGAATGTGTTCCGGAATTTTGTAGACAGATTTAACATTAGAAGATGGGAATAGCTTTATGGCCTAATGACTGGACTTCATTGTTCGGGTTTAGTAAAAGGGGAGAGTAAGGAAGTTTAGGGGTAGGGAGGAATAGAATTTGACCTATCTTTAATGTTTTTTTTTGTACAATTATACAATATTTTTCTATTTTAACTCATTTTTTATAATAAATTTAATTTTGTATATTTAACCTTAATTTTAAATTTAGAAAATCACTTGTTTCCATAAAACTTTAAAACAGATCATAGATGTGGCATGAAATAAGTAAAATTTGAGGTAAGAGCGTTGTTAATATTATAAAGGTTTATCGCCTCCAAGGTGTCCTTAGCTTTGGCTTTTGTAGTATTTGTTAGCATGATTGTAAGGTTAGTTCTTTAATGTGTTTGCAGTTTACTGTAGTTTCATGCCTTTGGTTTAAAAGTCTGTTACTATTCATGTATTTAATAATTCTAGTATATAAGAATAAACTAACTTAGAGCCAACATATCTGTTGGCTCTAAGTTTATTCTTATTTGCTTGCTCGACGATTGTATTGAATGCATTAGTGTTGGGTTTCTTGTCTCGGGCATTTTTTCTTTTCAACGAGTATTTTGACGTATGTTCAAGTACTTAGTTTGTTTCTTTTTTTATTTCCTCTTTTTTCCCCTCCGCGTTTATACTCGGTGGGTTTTTTCGAGACGGATTGAAATATATTATAACAATTATTATTATTATCATTATATATATATATATTAATATATATATATATATATATATATATTGTCATCCGCAGACAGATCTGTTTCGCTGTATCACAGCTCATCAGTACGGTTAGACTCCGATTGCTACATAACCCAGGCTCGAAACCAGACCGAATTGGCGTCATTCGGCGACTCTACGGGTCGCTCGGTGGAAGAAGGCAGTCTTTTTATTATATTACGCGCCCAATAGCTAGTGTGCTCCAATTCATTTTACTGAATGAGCGACGCGTACACGCTAGCGTAGCTACTGTTTTTCAAAGTCTACCTTTCTTCTAGAGTGGTCAATCAGGGTTTGAGAGCGTATATATATATATATATATATATATATATATATATATATATATATATATATACGTTGTTTCCATGTGTGTATGTATATTTAGATGTGTTCTTTATGAGGAAAATGTATTTTTGTCAAGGATAATGGCTTCAGTTTTAGAACGGACGAATTCTTTTGAAATAGGCTTTCATCTGGAATTAAGATTTCAGTTTACTGCATAAACATTATATAGAAAATTAACTAAAACGCCTACTGAACGTTTTAATAACATCTTAATATTATAGTTTTGGTTATAAAATGAATCCCTTAAAGCTTTCGTGTTTTTTAGCGCTTTTCGGTGCTTAATTTGTTTGGCAATGGCTGAAAGCGAAATTGCTTATAATGTAAATGAAAGGGTTTCGTAAAAAAAAAATATATATTCTCTAAGAATTGTTTTAAAAATGGATTTTGATCTTTAAATGGCGATTTAAGTGTTCAAATGGCGTAGAAAATAGATTATTCTAAAGATATCGGAATATAAAATGCGCCCTTTAATGTGAATGCATTTTGGAATCAAAGTGCATCAGCATTTTACTTGCGTTACGATCGAGAATGATTAGCAGAAAATAGCCCTTTTAGTAATACGGCTTAATTAACGTTCAAGTTAAATTTAATAATTTCATACAATAAATAAATTATGAATATTATAGATGAATGAGGAATACTGATGGATAATTTGAATATAGAATAAAAATGAGGGACAGCTGAATGTAAAAATAAGATATTAGAGTATATTTTAGTATTTTTAATAATTTTATTTTTAGCAAAGGAGCAAAGAGACTAAGATACACGGTTCTAGTGAGTGAGGAAGTAGATAATAAAAGAGAAACAAATTAAAAAACAAGAAAAAATAAATGAAGAGGAATCGAGATGGGAGTAGATGACCATTGACACTGAATTTAAATTTTTGAATATAAAATTAGGCTGGATAATATCCAAAAGTGATAAAATTGAGAAGAAAAAAACTCAAGCCTAGGAATTACGGTTGCATCTAGACAATTCAACTCAATTCAACTCAACTGTTACCAATATCAGTCAGTCAGTTAAGTGCCATACGTAATACACGCTTTGGGCGATCATGTCTCGAAAGAGACATAACTAACTAGGCAGAAGATTATCCCGCAGTAGGTTGCCATTGCTTTCTGTGGTTGCCGACTAGGGCTATAGAACCCAATCTGTCCTGTTATTTAACTCATGGCTAGAGAGAGAAAAGATGTATAATATTATTAAGTAGTTATAAGTGGGAGATCAGTTTATTACTTCATAACAATATAAAACTGATCCCCCACTTTATGCCCAGTAGAAGCCTTAATCATATTTTCAACTATTATATTCATCTTCAGTCAGTCAGTTAAGTGCCATACGTGATACACGCTTTGGGCGATCATGTCTCGAAAGAGACATAACTAACTAGGCAGAAGATTATCCCGCAGTAGGTTGCCATTGCTTTCTGTGGTTGCCGACTAGGGCTATAGAACCCAATCTGTCCTGTTATTTAACTCATGGCTAGAGAGAGAAGAGATGTATAATATTATTAAGTAGTAATAAGTGGGAGATCAGTTTATTACTTCATAACAATATAAAACTGATCCCCCACTTTATGCCCAGTAGAAGCCTTAATCATATTTTCAACTATTATATTCATATTCAGTCAGTCAGTTAAGTGCTATACGTGATACACGCTTTGGTTGATCATGTCACGAAAGAGACATAACTAACTAGGCAGAAGATTATCCCGTAGTAGGTTGCCATTGCTTTCTGTGGTTGCCGACCAATGCTTTAGAACCTAATATCCTATTATTTGACCCATAGCTAGGGAGGAAAGATATGTATTATATTATTAAATAGTAATTAGTGGAAGATCAGTTTATTACTTCATAACAATATAAAACTGATCCCCAACTTATGGCCAGGAAAAGTCTTAATCATGTTTCAACTACTATATTCAGTCGGTCAGTTAAGTGCTATACGTGATACACGCTTTGGTTGATCATGTCTCGAAAGAGACATGACTGACTGGCAGAAGGTTGCCATTGCTTTCTGCAGCAGATAGGTTGCCGTCCAAGGTTATAGAACTATATCTTTCTTATTATTTAACTTATAACTGGAGAAAAGATGTGAATTAATACCTTTCCCGAGGGTATTTGTGCGTTACTGAATGCTAGGAATTTAACTAGATTTCGAACTCGGCTCCCCAATTTTCCGTTCGAATTGATATCCACTGCACCACCAAGGCACATCCAATTTATACTGCGCTTAAAATCAAAAGGTATAGGTAATACCGGAAAGTTAATTAAAACTATTACCATAACATAAATTAAAATACCACATACAAAATCGACACTGTCTTACTATAAGGCTCAAGAGCCACTCAAGTCAATGGTATTGTTGTACGAACGTAAAAAAGGCATAAAGTGATGCAGTGATGCTTTTCCTTATTGGAGACACATTCAACTGGGTGTTTTTTTTTCTTGGGTGAAAGCTGTAAGAATAGAATATAATTTTTATAATAAGAATACCAAGAAATTAGGGATGATTCATACTTATTTACGTGGTATGACTGGTGCCAAGGAGTAAGGAACGTAGCGCGACAGAAGACAATGCCATGGCAGTAGCGATAGAGAAGCAGAGGGCGCACGACTTTTCTTCTATGGGACAGGGTTTCTAGGGCTGAAAATAACTAATCACCGACAGACGCGTGTAAAATTCTTCATCAGGAGAGCAAAGACTGGTTTTCTCCAATCCAGCTATGATAGCAATATTTTCTTCATGGTGTGATCTGGCTCTTGTAAAGTTGGAATATATCAGGGGATGTCAGATACTTACTGGAATGATAAAATGAATGAACCATTTTCCCAGGATCTTAAATAAGCGCACGGATATGAGAATTCTCCTGGAAGGCCGAAATTGACGTTCAATACAAGTGACCTTGGGAAAAGACATCTATCGAAATAGGTGAAGGTTCATGGTCTACTCTACTGTTATATTTTTAGATGAAATACCATTTATTATTTTAATAATGGGCTTAGTCTTCTCGGAAATACTGTTTAAATTATATTGCTAATAAAATAACGCTATAAAATTAAAACTATTTTCTTGTTAAATGTTACCCGTTTTAACTTCATGACTTCTTATACTTTGTAGCTCTAAATACTTTTCCACTTTTAAAATGTGGTTTTACAGAAGGATGTTGAGGATACCATGGGCCGAACATGTCAGCAACGACGAGGTTATAGAGAGGACGGAAACAAAGAAGAAACATATATTTACTATTAAGAAAAGACCGATGACACTTCTGAGATATGTAATGAGGAAGAAATGCTTGGAATTTCTGATACTTACAAGACAGACGACGGGAAAGAAAGAAAAGGAAAGCAACGCAGGACATACTTGATAGGCTCCAGGAAATGGATGGCAGCGGAGGGTCTGAGGTTGGTAACAAGAGAAATGAAGTTAAGAGCCACAAGGGATAGAAAAATGTAGAAGGCCATAATTGTATATGTCCTGAAGGAACACATTAAATAGCAAAAGATGACCGCTTTCCGTATCTGCTTTGCTTAATTTCTGACTTTCGTATATTCATTTTGTATTTTCAGTGTTAAATTATCTGAGCCGTTTTTCTTTATTATTCCTTGCAAAAATTTATACTGACACTTTCTGAGATCTAGTACAATTGACGTTTTTATTTTAATTTTCTCAAACAAATTCTTAGTTGATTACATGTTCAGTGCATTTTATTCTCAGTAACCACCTGTAAACCTACACCCCCACTGCCATAGGTCACCTTTTATTCTGTAAAAAGTCAACAAGCAACACATCCATATAGACGAATATATATATATATATATATATATATATATATATTCTACTTCTTCATATATTATATATTCAGCTTTTAGTCTTAAACAATTTCTTTCGGATCGGGATATTTATATCGATATCACGTATGACGGCAAATTCATTTAAAATATCTCTGCATACTGACAGGTAATGAATTCAGCAGATATACAAAGATAGAAAGGGGCGTAAGACAAGGAAGTATCTTTTCACCGGATCTATTCAACTTGTACAGCCAGACTTTTCTGAAAACTCTAGAAGTTATGCCAGGATTCTTCATCGGAGGCCATAATTTAAACAATACAAGGTGTGCAGATGATACAGTGTTGATAGCAGACACAGAAAGAAAATTGCAAGACCTCCTACAGAAGGTAGCTGAAGAGAGTGACAAGAAAGGATTACAAATAAACTGCAAGAAAACCGAATGCATGGACATCAGCAAAAAGGGCGGCCCAAAATGCCAAATACAAGTGAGGGACACTAAAATCAAGCAGATACAAAAATTTAAATACCTGGGAAGTGTTATAACAGAAAACGGAAAGTGCGACACAGATTCGAAGGCGAATTAGGATGGCGAAGGAAGCATGCCAGAAGTTTTATAAAGTGTTAAGAAACAAGACAATTTCGCTAAAAACAAAGAGGAGACTTGCTATGTGATATCGGTTCTTCAATATGGCAGTGAATGTTGGACAATATCTTCGAGGAAGAAGGAAGAACTTGAAGTAGCTTAAATGTGTTTCTTCAGAAGGATGCTGCAGATATCATGGACCAAGCATGTGAGCAATGATGAAGTTTTGGAAAGGATGGAAACGAAAAGGAGATTAATACTGAGCATCAAGAAAAGACAACTAAAGTCTCTTGGACATGCAATGAGGAAAGAGGGCTTGGAGAGTCTGATACTAACAGGCCAGATACAGGGAAAGTGAGCAGGGGAAAGCAGCGGATAACATATTTGAAGGACCTCATCAGGTTCATGACGGAACGACCGTTGCATGGTGCAAGAGGAGAAATCGTGCTAAGAGTCATCAGCGATAGGGAGATGTGTAGATCTATGATCGCCTACGTCCTCAAAGAACATGGCACATAAAAGAAGAAAAAGAAAGTGTCAGCTCCATATAGTCTCTTTCTCAAAACAATGTTTAAAAATGTGTATGCGTGATGTAAGTGTGTGTGTGTGTGAGGTAAGAGTGTGTGTGTGTGTGTGATGTAAGTGTGTGTGTGTGTGTGTGTGTGTGTGAAGTAAGTGTGTGTGCGTGTGTGTGTGATGTAAGTGTGTGTGTGAGAGATGTAAGTGTGTGTGTGTGATGTAAGTGTGTGTATGTGTGTGATGTGTGTGTGTGATGTAAGTGTGTGTGATGTAAGAGTGTGTGTGTGATGTAAGAGTGTGTGTGTGATGTATGTGTGTGTATGTGTGTGATGTAAGTGTGTGTGTGTGTGTGTGATGTAAGTGTGTGTGTGTGATGTAACTGTGTGTGTGAGAGATGTAAGTGTGTGTGTGTGTGTGTGTGTGTGTGTGTGTGTGTGTGTGTGTGTGTGTGTGTGTGTGTAAGTCTAAGTGACGAGAACTTTTTAGAAGCCCGTAGGCATGCTCTACGGAATCTCAGACATTGAACTGGACCAGATAAAGAGAAACCCCATCAACTGAGCCTTTTCAGCAGCTATAAATAGATAAGAAAAGCTCACCTATCATGGGTCCTTACCTGTAACTCCAGAATGAACTCTTCCTAACACTGTATATACTATGCCTCTCAAGAGAGAGGGAGAGAGAGAGACGTGATCAGGATGATGATCAATAACACTTTAATTGTTCGAAAAGCAACCTCCATTAATAGTGCAAAATGCAAAAAACATATCGTCGGCATGAGAAAACTATTTCTTGAGAGTTGTTTTAATAAAAATATTTTATGAATTTCAGCCGACACCAACACTTGCGTTGTGATCAAAGAATGACAACTTTTTTCTCATGTGCAAACTGCTAATATTAGTATTACCATTTTCATTTAAAACGAATCTTTCATTATTGCAATGTGCCTCCGGAAATCTGTGAAATATTTTCCATCGTCTACACTTGAATAATGAAAGATGCGTTCCAGGTAGAAATGGTAATTCTTCCCAGATGTCACCCACTCGTTACTTACATCTGAGGCTGTTCCGTTTTCTATTGAACGTGCATTGTCGTATCAGGAGAACACAGGGTGCGATGAACAAATTGTCCTCTAACTTACGCAAAAATAACATTGACATCTTATTTTAACAGAAATATTTACAGAAAAGTACACAAACATATATTAAAATACTAAAGAGTAAATTTATTCAATAAAGTCGACATGGGCTTGAACCACGGTAATTAGTCGACTGCGGAATCTCATGTAACTTTTCTGGACGGTCTCCTTGTTTAACTTGGTGAATGCTACCATAATCCTTACCTTCATTTCAGCTTTGATGTTACAAGTATTTTTGTAGGTCTCTCGATCAACTGGGCCCCACACCTAATACTCAAGTCAATTGCTGTCTGAAGAGATTTAGGTGGCCAGATTTAAGTAGTGGTGTGATCACAGAAATTGCCTGAAAGCCATGACTAGGTTCTCCTACTTGTATCACATGGTGAAGAGCCTTTGTGGCAGATATAGGGTCTTTCAAAAGCCACCCTCTGGACGCAGGGCAACTCTCCTTTGTCACCAAAATTGATGTAGTCCTCATTGTTGACTCTAAAGCTATGTAAGAAGTCTAATGAAATCATAACGTCGCCATCAATAGGGGTCATTCCAAATAACTTTTTAATCACCATTAGACTCATCCAACTCCTTCTGAATCCTCTGCACTCTCCTCAGGTCGATAACAAAACATTCGGAAATATTCGTATTTGAGTTTCTGGTGCGAATGCCAAGCCGAAGAGCATGCAAGTTTCAAATTTATGGCAAACTAAATTGAATCATGATTATCTTTTTCTCACAGACGGTGCGTATCTAACCTTAATATATTGTGCAGTTGACAAAACGAAAAACAAACAAAAAATTTAAAATTATAAAATCGTGAAAAGTAACCCATCATACATTGTACAACCAATTTTCTAAAATCAATGATTATAACTTCAAGCGAATTTATTAATTACTAGTTAAGTAAACAATTCTTCAGATCTCATAAACTGGCGCTATATAATCACAAAATAAGAAATTTAACAAATAAGGAAATTACATTCTACCAATAAAAGCAACTAAAATTGACAGCACATGTAACAAGAGAAACTAATGATATATTAAAGACGTTGGCTTTCTACGTTTTCTCAAAGGAAAGGCTGGAAAGAAACTTCATTGAATATTAGAAAGAGAAGCATTAGTAGACATGAGAAATCTATTTTACTGGGAAAATGTTTTAAATTATATTTTACATATTCTCGATCGAGGGTAAGGCTAAATTCTTTGCCAATAAATGCTGAATAGAAGCATTTAATCCAACAATTACAATTAACATCATTACGATACCATTATATTTTGCACTTTTGCCAATTTTAAGTTTAATCGAGTCTTTTATTTAATGTCAAGATAAGAAATGATGTAAGTTGATGTAAGTCGATTGAGATTTAATAAATTTTTTTTAAGAACATTGTCTATTGTAAATAAAAAAATGAATAAATAAAAACGACAATTTCATAATTTTTTCATGAAATATTCCAACAAGACTTAACAGACATTTAGTTTATTTAGTAGAAATAGGCATTTCAAAATATAACAATAATTTTTCGACATTATATATATATATATATATATATATATATATATATATTGTAATATATATTTTTATAAATTGTTATAAAAAATTATTTTATATCGCTATACAAAAACTATAATGTTTCAATACTATTAGTTGTAATTCGTCAGGCGATGGTTGGTCACAGCTTTCTTTTGAACACTTTAAAAAAGTAAATGCTACAATCTGTGGAACTTTACTCTATTTGTTCTTACTCTTACTAATATATATATATATATATATATATATATATATATATATATATATATATATATACGCTCTCACAGCTTGATTGAGCACTCTGGAAGAATGGTAGACTTTGAAAAAACAATAGCTACTCTAGCATCTACGCATTGCTCATTCAGTAATGAATTAGAGCACTCCGGTTACTGGCGTATGATGCATCATACGCTAGATATCTGCCTCCTTCTACCGAGCGCCTATTGCTCAGAGGTAGAATCGCCGACTAACGCCAATTCGGCCGGGTTTCAATCCTGGGTTAAAAGCAATCGGATGTCTAACCGTACTGATGATCTGTGATACAGCGAAACACATCTGTCTGCGGATGACTATATATATATATATATATATATATATATATATTAGCTGTGTAGCCCAGGTTTTTTTCCTGGAATTTTAGGGATAATGTTGGAATGGTAGAGCCAAGAGCTTATTCAAATGCCTACAGTAACAGTTTGCCTTGATGCGTAAGTTAAAAAAATGCAAAGTAAGTATTATTATTTGTTGCATTTGTAAAACGACAGTAACGCCTGTTCACTTTTGCCAATAAGTAGGAATGATGTATACACAATTGGAAGAATGGGAGCGTACGTTACGGGAGCCTGTAATGTGATTCGATGACGTTGTAACACAGAAGAAGTGGATGCATTCTCGGAGGTGTTGGCACCTTGTAGAAAACGTGAATTTTTTATGGCATATGATAAGATACAATTTACAAAAAAGACCCGATTTTTGGTGAACTACAACTAAACGTTCCGGAGATATAAACGATCGCAAAAACCAACATTTTTTATTAATTTTTGCTGCACCGTGTGTCAATTTAAGTTTTTGTTCGTATATCAAAGCGCCATACGTTGATCTGCCAGTGACTCAATTTTGTTTAAGTTTGAGTGAAGCGTATTGGAGAAATGCATAAAAATATGCAAAAGACCACCCGAAATTATGTTTGTCATTGATCTTTGACAAACCGTTCACTTTCATTCAAAACAAAAGTTTGTGTACATCAAAGTTTCAGACCTTGATCTACAAGTTACCCGATTTTGGTTGAATTCGCATAAGGTGTCTCGATGGAGAAGAGTTCGCAAATTCTAAGTGTTTTGGTGATTTCTGCTGTACTCTGGTAATCGATTCCAAACATTCTTCGGACATCAAGGTTCCTGTCATGATCGACAAGTGACCTAATTTTAGTTGAAATCGGCCCAACGGTTTCGGAGAAATAAGTTTCCGTACAATAGAGACACACAAACAGATACGCAGACAGATATATACATTTATTTCTAAAGTAGGACCTTCACAATAATAATACACTCAAAGAAAAATACGGCTTGAAAACTCGAAAATCTCCCCCCACCAGCAAAAAGAATTTGACGAATTTGAAAATGACTTAATTAACATCGTAAGAAACATAGACCTCAAAAAAAAAAAAAAAGACGCATTTTAAAACAAACTAAAAAATACTAGATTAGCAACTAGATCCCACCCTTTTACAGTGAAACCATAAAATGCAACCCCAACTTCTACTCCAACAGTTTCTTTTCTCGTACTTCCCGACTGTGGAATTCCCTTCTACATGACTGCTACCTCGACGGCTACAATCTCCAGGAGTTTATATGTAAGGTCAATAGACACCTCCTAACACAATAACTCGCTTCCATTCTTTCAAATACTCTTCCCATCCACCCAACTACCTATCACCCCACTTCTGACATTTCCTATATCTAACCACTCTTTCTATTTACCTTCCCCTATGTAGCCCCAAGCGCAATAGTGGTAGTGGAATGCCTTGCTTGGGGTGAAACGATAAAAAAAAATAAAATAAAATAAAAAATTCAACAAATGTATTTATTGTAGCAGACAAAACTAGAAATTTATACGAACTAAACACACATATACACAATAAATTACTCAAGGACAGTATAACTAAAACATAGAGAAAACCATCTAAAGTAATAGAAAACGATATTAATACGGAAGTCAAAGCAATCGCCCAAATATTAGACTTAAACGACAGAATATGTCACATCGGTATAAAGAATAAGCCTTTATCACACTAAAAGACGACAAAGAAAATTTCAAAACAATCCCCGCATGCAGACTCACAAACCGAACCAAATGTGAACCAGAAAAAATATGCAAAACAGCACTAGAAAGAATTAATTCTGAAGTAAGGAAGAACTTATGTATAAACCAATGGAAAAACACAAGAGCAACTACGAACTTGTTCAATAATATAAAAGTAAACATAATTGCCAATTTGTACAATTAGACAATAAAAGAATTCTACCCGTCTATAAGAGGACTCGTGCTAGGAAAGGCCACCACCTTAGCCCAGGAGCAAATAAAAATAACCGCAAATGAAATCGATATCATTAAACATTCCCGCAAATCACTACTATTAGAAAATGAAAACACATAAGTAAGGAAAGACGGTATCTTTGACACTTCTATGAGAAGCTTCGATGGTGCAGATACCTGCGAAATCATAGGCACATATTTACTACATGAACTAAGTAAAGTAATAGATAAAAATAATACAGGTCTTTAAAGGGACGACGATTTAATCATATTAAGAAACTGTAACAAACAACACACAGGCAAAACCATAAAAGTAATTATAAACATTTCAAATGTAATGGATTCAATATAGACATAAAAACTAACCTAACTGAAGTTGTTTTTCTAGTGTTACTTTTAACCTAAAAAACGGCACATAGAAACCACACAGAAAACGCAACGACAAACCGCTATATATACACACTTCTTCTCTTCACCCGCCATCTATAGTTAGGCAGATACCAAAATCAAATTTTGAACGTAGGCTTTCCGACAACTCGAGCAAAGAAACCATATTTAACGAAGCTAAGAAAGACTATGAAAAAGCCCTAAAAGATAGTGGATTCCCGGTAATACTCACATACTCAACACAGAGAAACAAACAACAATAGGAATAGAAATATTATATTGTTCAACCTACCATATAGTAAAAACGTAAGAACTAACACAGGAAAAATATTCTTCAGACTCCTACACTAACACTTTCCGCAATCAAGCCCGCTTCACAAGATATTTCACAAAAACACAGTGAAAGTTAGCTACAGCTACACCGAGAACAAGATATCAATAAACAACCCAAAAAAAACACACCGACGTGTAACTGCAGAATAAGGAATGAATGTTCATTAAACAGTAATTATTTGCAAAACAACGTAATATAACAAGCGACGGTAAAATCACCAGATAATGAGAAAAATATACATAGGAGTAACAGAAGGGCCCGGGAAACAAAAACATTAAACACACAAAACATCCTTCACAAATAGAAAATATGTGAACAGCACAGTTCTCTCTAAGTACATTTGAGAAGTAAAGAACAAAACACAAAACACCCCCAAAATAACATGGAAATTAAAAAAAGAACATCGGCCTACAACAATCAATCAAAAACCTGCAGATTCTGCCTGGAGAAAAAAATAGCTATTACTACCTTCGATGAACAAAACAAGCTACCAAATAAACTAATAAACTACCGAATCTGAACTAATATCAAAATGCAGGCATGAAAACAAATTTACATTACTTAAAAATAGAAAACTAATAATAAGGAGCGAATTATGAACAAATTAATAAACCGCCAACAAAATAAAACCCATCACAACAGATAAATAATAAATAAAATAATATAAATAAATAAATAAATAAAATAATAAAAAATCATAATAAAAAATAAAAAGTCATAAAAAATAAAATAAGTAATAAATAACAAATCCAAATAAAAAATATATCATCGAAAAACAAAAGAATAAACAAATAACAAGTCAAATAGATTTACACAAATACAGAAATAAATAAACAACCAAACCACTCCAGTCAAAAGAACCATTAGAGGGATTATCTACAATGCCCCACTAACACGTACATATAAGTAGTCGAGGAAAAAATCAAGACATGTGGCCTTAGCATGAAACACTCCGTCGCCCCTGAATGTGGACTTCAATGTTCACGCTCATACATATTTACTAGCAGTATAGCCCGGCGTTGCTCGGGTATAATGAAAGCTTTAAAACTAATCCATGGTTAGAAGCTCAGACTCTTTGGCCGTTGGCACGAAAGACTAAAAAGCAATAGTTGTTTCCAGTTAAAGCGAAACCGTAGGCTGAAAAAAAAATGAATGGATGTAAGTCAAATTTTGATTTCCTGGTGTCGATATCAAATGAGTGTTTTTCGTTGTAAACTGAATTTTGAAGGCTAAATAAGTTCTCTGAGTAAATGGTATCATGGCTGAGACTAAGAACTATAATTATAACTACTTATAGCCAAACCCGAATCAAAAATTAAAATAAAAGGGCTGAAAAAAAAATAAAGACATACAGACACACAGACTTCTTGCTTTTTATATATATATTTTATCGATTTTCTGCAATATTGTAAGAACTGCAACCTTGAAACTTCTGAATATCGTTTCTTATGTCTTTGTCTATGAGTGTTTCAAATTTAATTAAAAGCGGACCACTTCTTCTATAACCCGATTTTTTCAATTATCGATTTTCGATATTTATCAGGGGTACCTGGACACAAAAGCTAGCTAAGAACATTCACAGACGCTTATAGTACAACTGTGTAAATTTTCAAGAAAATCGGTTCAGACGTTTCGGTGTCTATAGGTAACGGACACACACAGACACACACACATACACACACAGACAAAATTCCATTTATAAATAAGTGTAGATTATATATATATATATATATATATATATATATATATATATATCATAAATTCAGTTATTTCTCATCAGGGTGGAATGCTAATTAGAAAAGAACATAATTTATTGCGTATGAAATTCCTAGAAATCGTGATGATAAATATTTTGTCATGCATAAACACACGCCAAATACATTTTGTTATATCATCAAATTTTATCAAATCCATACTTTAAAAAGCGTAAGATCTGTCTCCCTACAATCATGAACGGTCTTACTTGAATTTTTTCAGTCTCACCTAAAAGAGATTTTATAAATTCTCAACCAAGTCTAAGCTAAATTCTCTGTCAATAATTTTTTTTTTTTTTTTAATCGTATCACCCCGAGCAAGGCGGTAATGCCACTGATGTGCAGGGAGCTACGTAATAGTGAAAAGATCGGAAAAGAGAAAGCCGGAAACCATATCCTAAACAGGGAACAAGGGATGAGCCTCTTAACCTGTTCAATAGACATGGGTGGAGTGTGAACCGGGCGATAGATAGATCTATCTACTCCAATTGAAAACAAAACAAGAAAACAAAGTGAGAAGATTGGAAAAGAGAAAGCCGGAAACCACATCCTAAACAGAGAACAAGGGATGAGCCTCTTAACCTGTTCAATAGACATGGGTGGAGTGTGAACCGGGTGATACTCCACCCATGTCTATTGAACAGGTTAAGAGGCTCATCCCTTGTTCCCTGTTCAAATGCTGAATGGAAGCATTTAATCCTAGCACTACCATTAACGTCATTAGGTTACCATTACCAATATCGTGCTAATTAAATTGATATTGTCACAATTATCTTTCCGTTAATGATTTTAACAGTGAAGAAGATAAATATTTTAATTTTATTGATTCTCGCTATCTTATCATTTTTATGATTAATAAAATAGGAATGCAGACTCAAATGCAAAATAAAGTTTTGTGCAGTTTCGAGTTAAGCTACTATGGATGACAAGATGCGCCATAAACAGTCTGGGAAATTTTAGCACAGGGGTTGTCATTATAACGGATTTCGGAAAGTAACACCTACTACTGCGAGAAATTGTAAATAGTGTATATACATCTTCGCTGTACCACTCTGTTTATAAAGTTGTTTTCTACTTTTATGAGTGGATCTCTTCATTCCACGATCCAACAATAAAAATATAAATACACACACACACACACACACACACACACACACACACACACACGTGTGCGTGTTTGGTTGGGTAGGTGGGTGATATAGACAGATTTTGTCAACGATACATTCGGCGGATGCTACAGCATTGTTGCTGTATTCAAAGGTCCACACTAACTAGCTAATTTTTGCGCCTCGCTCCGAGAAAAGTTTGGACGCCGAGAATCGTAACTCTCATTCTCAGTACACACACACACACACACACACACACACACACACATATATATATATATATATATATATATTAATATTATATGTTTACTTCGCCCGTCGATTGAGCACACTCGAGAAATGAGAAATTTTAAAAAACAGTATCTACTCATCGCTATCAATGCATCGTTCATTCACTAAATAATTTTACCACTCTCGGCTAATGGCATGTGTTTATTTCATATATATATATGTTTATTTTATATATAACACGCTAAAATGTAGTGTACGTCGTTACCTTAGTGGTAGAATTTCCAGCTGATGTTATATCGGTCGGTTTTCAATTCTGGCAGTTAGCAATCAGATGTCTAACCGTACAGATGCGCGGTGTTACAGCGAAATTGGACTCTCTCTCTCTCTCTCTCTCTCTCTCTCTCTCTCTATATATATATATATATATATATATATATATATATATAAACTCATTTATAAATGGAACTTTGTGTGTGTGTGTGTGTATTCGTTAACTATAGACTACGAAACGGCTGAACCGATTTTCACACAGCTGTACTATAAGCATCTGCGTGTGTTCTTAGCTAGGTTTTGTGTCGAGATACCCCCGATAAGTATCGAAAATCGATAATCGAAAAAAATCGGATTATAGAGGAGTGGTCCGATTTTAATCAAATTTGATACACTCATAGACAAAGACATAAGAAACGATATTCAGCCGTTTCAAGGTTGCAGTTCTTACAATAGTCCAGAAAATTGATAATATATATATATATATATATATATATATATATATATATATAAGGCAAGATGTTTGTGTGTGTGTCTGTTTATCTGTCTGTATGTCCTTTATACAAATCCACAATTTGTATCCGATTCTCACCAAACTTGACACAAATATTCTTTAGGCTGAGTCTGAGCCCAGGAGTATGAATTAGTTTTAAAGCTTTCATTACACCCGAGCAACGCCGAGCTATACTGCTAGTATATATATATATATATATATATATTAGACGTAGTAAAAATTAATGGTTAGCAATTATTGCTTGTAGAGAATTACTTTATTAAGAGTGCTCGATATTTAGTAGATCATTATATATGGTAATATTTTGATCATGAGTTTATAATAAAAACATAGTTTATGCAATACAAGAGCCGTTGTGTTTCGCTTCTCTCTCATTAGCAGCTCGACAGGAGGTGAGATATTTTTTCTGTAAGAAACTTAAAAGCAACACAAGAGATTCTTATATTTTCTGATAATTTGTTTCGGTTAACGGTAGATCACTCACTAAATCAACTACATATGTTTGACGTGAATTTTATTTTTTTAAAACTCTTTCCTTTCTTTGTGGCTTTTTCACTACTTTTAAGGAAAAATGAAGGACTTTCTGAATTTATTTATTGAAGAAACGAGGTAATTTTTCAGACAAGCCAAATTATACATTTGTATACATTCAATTATTTCCTCACTAATATTGAAAACGTCTGAGTTTCAAGTTCTTTCAATTTTCTACCTCCCCCTTTACCCTTACAATCAAATTATTCCTATTGCTTATGACCTGACTTTCTATTGGTTCACTGAGTAAAAATCGACCGAAAATTATCTCCCCTTAGTTGTCTGGACATGGTAAAAATTGTGTCGTTTTAAAGATTATAAATGAAATGATTCCTCACAGAAAAATATTTCAATTCCTGACGAGGTGCTAATAAGATATTACCGAAACACAACGGCCCTTGTGCTTCAGTAAACTATGTTTATATCATAAACTTATATTAAAAATATTCCTATATGCTTGTATATATATATGTGTGTGTGTGTGTGTGTGTATGTGTGTGTGTGTGTGCGTGTGTGTGTGTGTATGTGTGTGTGTGTGCGTGTTATGCGAGCAAATATTCATTCAGGAATCTTATTAAAAATAAGGAAGCTTTAATTAATTTTATTGAGTTTTTCCAATATCCTAATTTTTCTGCTTTTTGAGAAGTTATATAGGATTATAAAATTTGTTTATAATTTTTATTTTCCGATATAAATATAGTATTAGTGTTAATAAAATAGTCTTCAGTGTAGCACAGCCGGCCTATTAAGGATATATTATTAAATATACGTATGATATTAAGTTTTGGAGTTTTATCACGTGCTGAATATGAACTAAGTCAGTCAGTTAAGTGCCATATGTGATACAGGCTTGGGCGATCATGTCATGAATGGCTGGGCAGAAGATTATCTCGCAGTAGGTTGCCATTGCTTTCTGCGGTAGACTGGTTGTCAGCCAATGCTATAGAACCCAATCTGTCCTGTTATTTGACCCATAACTGGAAGGAAGAGACGGATTAATACTTTTCTCAAGGGTATTTGCGCGAATATGATTGCAACGAATTCAACTGGAATTCGAACTCGTCTCTCCAATTTCTCGTTCCGAGTCGATATCCACTGGACCACAACGCACATCCTGAATATGAACTAAACACTACGCAATTTACATTTTAACAAACTTATCTGGTTGTCGTAATGTTGGCGTAGCTCTATATTATAATGGGTTTGCAGTTTTTTAAATTTAAAATTATAATTATCATTAAGGATAAAAACGATATATATATATATATATATATATATATATATATATATATATATATATATATATATATATATATATATATTTTTTTAGAACATGTACATAATTTTTTCTATATATGTCCTCTACAATCATTGTTGTTTCGACGTTGGGTACCCAACGTCTCATCAGGAGGAATGTGCAAGGTCTGAAATCATCAGCTGCCTATATTTGGTTCATTGTTGTTGTGGAGACGGTTGGAGTTATTGATAATGAAGAGAATATGTCTTTCGTGTTTGAAAAAATTATGTACATGTTCTAAAACATAATTTATAATATTCACAGCTCTATACATTATATATCGAGCACTATTTTAAATTAATGTTTTTGACGGTGAAAAAAATTCTTTCTACGTTCTGTACTCACTCGGATATATATATATATATATATATAAAACAAAAAATCCTTGGTTTTGAATACTGGGGATTACAAACATGCACCATAAATCTATATAATCATAAAAACATCAGTAAACAATTAAACCATTGTAATAAAATTCTAAATAATATACGTAAATCAGTTCATAGATTATCTTCTAACTGCCGGAATAAGAAAATATTTGATAATAATAAAATTAAATATATAAAAGCTTTCAAACAAAGCCATCATACATTAAATTTAGAATAATTAGAAAAAAAGTTTAAAAAGTGATACATAATGAATGTAGCATTATATGGTTTAATATACCTTTCGTAATGTTCAAAATAGTATCAAGTGAATATTAGATGATTATTTCTACATTTAATTCATAAGTTATTGAACCGTTCAGACAGTAAGTTAAGTGTCATATGTGATATATACATGGGCGATCATGTCTTGAAAGAAACATGACAGATTGGGCACACATTTACCCGCACTAAGTTGCTATCACTTACTGCGGTAGACCGGTTGCTAACCAAGGCTATAGAACCCAATCTGGTCTGTATTTATTCCATAGCTGAAAGGAAAAATGACAGATTAATACCTTTCCTAAGAGTATTTGCGCGTAAGAGAATGCAACAAATTTAGCTGGAATTCGAACTCGGCTCTCCAATTTCTTGTTTCAAGCCGATAGCCACTGCACCACAACACCCACCCATTGAATCATTCACCAACACTAAAAAGATTTTTATCGAATATAATGTAAAGTTCAGCTATAGCAGTGTTAATAACATCATTAAATCTATACATATATCTCTGACAACATTATATCAAATTAATATAATTTCAACAAAGAAAAGGTTGTTTTAACAATGTGGCCTCCCTTTGTCTGTTCTATAAATACTTTCATGGCTTCTGCTCAGACGAACTTAAGTCACTGATGCCTCCTCAACAGGTGTTTACTCGTGCAACCAGACTGGCAACTGGGTCCCACCCATTTACAGTCAGGTTAGCCAAATGCAGAAGACAATTCTACTCCTGCAGGTTCCTCTCACGCACTTCCCGCCTGTGGAACTCGCTCCCGTATTCTTGCTTTCCTGACGGCTACAACCTCCAGAAATTTAAATACAAAGTCAATACTCATCTACTAACCACTGGACTCTAGCTCTCTCCCCTGCCCTGTATAACCTTCCCTTTCTCTCCACCTATGTATCTGTCATCGCACCTGCTTTCTCAGCTTTCTATTGTTCCTTTCTAACTAGTTTGTACTCCTCACTCTTTTCTAATTAATGTTTTTACATTTATGTAACCCCCTGCATATTAGTGACGTTTCCGCCATGCTCGGGGTGAAATGATTAAAAAAAATATTCATCTGGGGTGAAAAGCCAAGCAGGGTCTGTAGGATAATTTTAGCTGAACTTAAGATCTCTGATTCCCACTTAAATTGGCCTTGTGTCGCATCTGCCTCGGGTATCCACACTAGTGGGGAGGTAGTGAATACCAGTTCATTGAAGCTTACAAATAAGCCAATACGAAATGTCTCCTACAATTCTGCTACAATGTAATGATCTTTTGTTTTTAACCATTTTAACAATGCTTTATTTACTCTGTTCAGGGAAACTTATTATTGACCTCAACACGTCTCGCTCCGAAATAGAATATCAACATATGAAAGGAACTTTCGTAAGCTTCCTAAATACCTATTGCGACGGAATTTCTAAGAAGCTTCATTGCCTCACGATATATGCTTTAGTACAATTTTTTTAAGCATATTTTAACTTCCCACAAAGAAAATTTTAGCAGCCCTGTAGGGGATCTACATTAGAAAGAGAAATTAAATGTTCTCTGAACATTTATGTCCAATTGCATTCACATTTATTGGAGGTATCTATCAAGCCTTAGTAAATTTAGGTAATAACTGTTCATTTTTTTCGATATCAGCGGAGAAATATCTAGCCGATTTGATACGTCTTCACAATTGGGCTTTGATCCACTGATAGGCAACAAATAATAATCGAAAAGAGTACTCTAACGTTACAACAGGCCTATGACCATAAAACAATATGCTAAAACGTACGATACAAATGCAGTAACGTGAGATACCTCGTGACCTATTGTGACATGAAAACCTAGGCCCTCCAAAGAAACCAATCTTAATTAAATGCACATATTTTTTTTTTCTGTGTAGGCAAGAGACATGCAAGGTTATTATGACCTGCAGGAAACACAAATTCTGCACATGCGGAATGCAGAGACATTGAGCTAAAGTTTGTAGAAACATAGAGAGGAGCGAAACGTTATCGGCATTTTGTAGGTTGTCTATCAGCTACAACGTTAGAAATCACTGCTAACGAACAACCACAAAAAGTATTGATTGACACGGATAGCACAGAAAACTTCCTTAACGCAAGCATTGCGAAAAAAAATTCATGGTGTATCTACACGTTCCTAAACAAAGTGGAGATAGCAAGGTCATCTCATAGCATACAAGTAACGGGATACTGCTTGGTTGACCTAAAAATAAAAGATACATGTCAGTCAGTCAGTCAGTTAACTGCTATAGGTGATACACGCTTGGGCTATCATATCTTGAAAGAGACATGACTGGCTGGGCAGAAGATTATCTCACAGTAGTTTGCCATTGATTTCTGCGGTAGACTAGTTGCCAGCCAAGGCTATAAAACCCAATCTGTCCTTCTATTTAACTCAAAGCTGGAGGAAGAAGAGATAGATTATATTACAGTATCATATTAAGTATAATTAGTGATGGATCAGATAATTACTTCATAACAATATAAAACTGATCCCCCACTTTATATCCTGTAGAAGATTTAATTATATTTCCAACCATTATATTCAGTGAGTCAGTTAAATGTCATACGTAATACACGCATTGGGCGATCATATCTTGAAAGAGACATGATTGAGTGGGCAGAAGATTATCCCTCAGTAGTTTGCCATTGCTTTCTGCAGTAGACTGGTTGCCAGTCAAGGCTATAGAACCCAATCTATCTTGTTATTTAACCCATAACTGAGGTAAAGAAACGGATTAATACCTTTCCCAAGACTATTTGCGCGTAAGGTATTGCGAGGAATTCAACTGGCTCCTCGACTTTTCATTTCGATCCGATATCCATTACATCACAACGCACATCCTAAAGGATATATATATATATATATAGCAACCTAATATTCGGGCACAATTTAGACACGAATCTGAGTAACCATGAGAATACCGTATCAAGCACTTTCCAAGAATGTAAGATTTTTAAACAAATGTCTACTAAATCTAGGCGACACGCGGTGGAGGAAAAATTATTTATCCAAAGCGAAGTTATTTGTAGTTTTTTAGAAAAAGATAATCGAAACAAATCATTCGACGAGAGAAGCTCCAGCCTCCCTAGTCTTTTCTGAGAACAGAAAAAAATCGAATGGTACTCGAGTCTTCCCAAACTATAAACAGGTATAATTTGCTGGATTTCCATCCGATGCCAGTAAAAGACGAGATTATAGAAAATCTAGCAGTATAGCGGGTGTAATGAAAGCTTTAAAACTAATCCCTGGTCCTGGAGTTCAGACTCAGCTTAAAGAACAATTGTAGGAAGTTTGGTGAGAATCGGATAAAAATTGTGGATTTGTATAAAGGACATACAGACAGATAAACAGACACACACAAACATCTTACCTTATATATATATATATATATATATATATATATATATATATATCTATATATATATATATATATATATATATATATATTATTGATTTTCTTCACTGTTGTAAGAACTGCCACTTTGAAACTTCTGAATATCGTTTCTTATGTCTTTATCTATGAGTGTATCCAATTTGATTAAAATCGGACCATTCCTTCTAGAACCCGATCTTTTCGATTATAGATTTTCGATATTTATGGGGGGTCTCTCGACACAAAACCTAGCTAAGAACACTCACAGACGCTTATAGTACAACTGGGTCAATTTTCAGGAAAATCAGTTCAGCCGTTTCGGAGACTATAGGTAACGGACACACACACATACAGACACATACACACACAAAGTTCCATTTATAAATAAGTTTAGATTAGATTAGATAGCTAAAAGCCTTCTATTTATTGCACTGGACCTAAAACAGTGGTTATCAGCAGGTAGCTATAAGGCTCTGTGATAAACCATATATGACTTTCGAAGCTAGTAACAAGCTCTATCAATTTCGCTTAACAGCTTTTGGCATAACTTACGGGATAGCTAGAATTCATCAGGTGGTAGACCAGATAATATCGAAAGAGAACTTACAAGACACCTTATGATTATATTAATACCATTTGTTGGAAAAATTGAGGGGAATATGACAGAAATCATAAATTATTCATAGCGGCTATTAAAAAGTACAAGTTGAATCATGAAAAATGTTATTTTAGGCATAAAGAATAATACGCTTTGGATACACAGTCAGTAAAAGGAAGCTAAAAACCGATCCAGAATGTTTGAATTTATTATTCCTGCCATCGGTCACAAAATATTTACCAGCTGTGCATTAAGAATGTTCACACTTTATGCATATTGAATACCGTCATTTTTAGAAAAAAATCTAACCTCTTACAACTGTATCAAAATGACCGCTATAACCAATAGCAGAGAAAGGGGTTAATATGTGATACTCCCGCACCGGACGGCAACCCTCAGGCCAGATCCTGGTCGAAACGGCACCAGATATGAAGCCTCAGGCCGGGCTGGCCGTCTGTCTAATTTGACGTTCGTGCTCGCTGACGATCCCAGTTGTGACAGTGCCACCCGGTTGTACGGTTGGTTTGGCCACTGTCGCTGGTCGGGGCGATCCCGTCCGATGATGTCGCCACAAAAGCTGGGTTACAGGACGTCTTTTGCAACAACGGACCACTGTCCCACGTTGTGATTATATCCCAGAGGTCTCGTCGTGCAATTTTGATAGTCGTCTCTTTTAGCCGGTCCGGTCACTGGTGTACACTTGTGGTTTAAAAAAAAAATAACACGGCACAAAAAAAAAAAAAAAAATTAATAAAATAGATGAACAAGTCGAACACGCCTGGAGAGCTACGTAGAGTGTCTTTATATAAAGAAAAAAACAATGTCTTTCTTTTCCCAAGAATACCGTTGTCAAAAATGATATTTCCAACGGAGCGAGAAAGTTCGCCAAATGCATCCTAGCTTCTAATCTTCAAGTAAAATGTCTAAGTTTCATTAGCGTTGAAATAAACAGATCTCTTCAAATTTTCGCCAAAGTCACTTCTCGTATTTCGTTAAAGACTTTTCATTAATTCTCTATAATCAGGATTGTCAATTTTCCTATGTAACTTCTAAAACAGCAAAGTTCTTTCGGGTTCTTAACGGAGTTTGCCGAAGTTGAGCGAACGAAGAATCAGAATTTTCGATCCTCCCGTGATTAAAAAAAATAACAATAACGTTCTTTAAGGATTCATGTCGATGGCGCATTTTTCCAAATCAACTTCTTTGAGTAATTTGTGGCAGGCTTCATTCGAAATTAACTCTTTAGCCATAAGTTCTATGGTGGGCGATCAGCCGTGGGTCATAGCTCCCCGGCTGGGACCATTTTGCCCCAGTCGCTACATATAGACTAATAGCAGCTCTAACTCAAAAACTGTCACCCAACTGACAAAACTCTGAACCTTTCGTGTCCAGTATCTATTTTATAACCAATTTCTATCCACTCTGGGGATCCGTCCGGCTCACAGCCTTCGGCCAATGAAAATCGGTCTCCGCCCATTCGATTTGCGGATGTCTTAGCTCAACCAATGAGACCATGCCAACTCACACCGAACCGAATCCAGCTCGGGTCACTTTGGACTGTTGTGCTAAGCAGTGCCATTGGCCTCCGGGTGACCTTATCAAATCACTCTGACACTTGTTTTGTCTACGCGTTTTCAGATTAGCGGAATCAACATTTTAACTCCAAAAGAAGAGAAATTTATATAAAAACATGAAAGACGAGAAATGTGTATTTATCTAAAATAACTTTATTTTATGCTTCCGTGTTTTTAGAAGCACTTGATGGTACTAAAATTATTATTTTTTCCTAAGCTCACATCACCTGACGCAATAAAACATTAATGATATCACCAATATCAATTTCTCTCTCCGTTCTTTTAAACCAACCAAAGGAAAGTATCCCCGCGGAAGAAGGGAAAGCATCACCGCGTGAGCTAGTGTCACAAATATGTTAAAAGAGGCATAGCAAAAACAGAAATTACTAAACCAGATCATACACTACCTCTGGAAGTAGAGACAGGCGACTCAGAATGCATCATAGCCCTTCTTTTAGATAATCAGTGAGCCCTTTGTTTCAGAAACCCCGTATAAATAAAAAAGGAGGCATTCTACAATAGTGAAAAAAGCCTATGGCATTGTGGAATTACTGAGAAAATGAACGCATTTTCTATTTGAGCAACACTTTAAACGATGTTTTGATCATAAATCAGTTGCTTTCATGTTTAACACAAAAAAATATCAAAATCAAACATGAGAAGATAGCTCGATGCGGGGCAAAACTCTTGTTTCCTTTCTCAATACCCTACCAAGATGTCTCTTCTAAAATGGTCATGGGGACTTCAGTTATGCCCGAACGCCTACGGCGATTCCTAAAAGAGCAAAGAGTATCCTTACGTAGCACAACACTATATAACCAACAAGACAATGGCCGTAATGAAATATCCTAAAAAACTCTTAAATGAGCAACTGCTGATAAAATGGGAACTGTAGAGAATTGGTAAGAATTACTGCAAGATGTCCTGTATATTATTAGAACGCTGCTATTCAGAACCACTAACGCAACAACTCATGGATGATTTCTCCTGCTTCCAAGAAGTTTGACTGGAAGGTCTCTACTTCTTGCCTCTCGAAACGGGTATGATATTACTCAAACAACACTAGCAACTGAATAAAAACGAACCACTAGTGAATCAAGTGGATGTACTAGATGCCAGACCCCATAATGCATGTATCCGTTGCCCAGATGGACAGGAAGACACGGTCGTATTAAGAGTCTTGACTCTTACAAGGGGATGAATCGAGACGGTTGTGGGTTTCTCCCTTTTCCTAAAGATGGACGCGTTCAGAGTATACTTATACTACTTAATAGTAGCTCTGTACTCCACTCATCGAGAAGATTATTACTCAGTACGTGTCAGTTTCCGACACGGACATGCTCAATATACTGAGGCTTTACTTCAAACACTTGTGCAAATAATTTTACCAACCTGTATTGCTGGATTACTAATCTTCATTCAAGTCTTTATCCTTACGTTAATACACTTACTTTTTATCTCAATTACTGGTCATTATTCATTTATTTGTGCGGACCCCATTCCCGGGATCAACAACAGAGATCCACAAGCGTCATCCTTCCATCTACTCAGTTTTTATTTCATTTGCACTACCTGTAACCCCACTGCGGCTTTCCTGTTTATTTTCGAGCATTTTTCAGTCCTCCTTTTACTTAGTCTTTTCTCTCTCTTTCCCTCCCTTTAACCCTCTGTATACTAATAGCACTCGCATTTTTGTTTTCTCATTGACTTTGAAGATACATATATATAGTTAACTTCTAAAGAATATGAGGAACCCTTGAGCTCTGATCTTTCAAGTGGCGACGAAGGGATTTTTCAGAAGGGAGCACACACACCTTCCACATCTTCAGAAGCAATTAAGTCACTGTTATTCTTAAAAAATCAGAAGTAAATTAAGTTCTAGCAAGAACACGGAAGAAACTCATTATACCTCTGACAATTCTCTACTGGCTTGCTAACAGCAATGAATATCATCTTTCGAAGGAATTCCCTAAATTCTACAGCTATTGCCTTGCTGCTTGGTGCTTCCATGCTTGTTGGCAGTTCTTCTCTGTAGTTCCTGTTTTTAAATATCTGGAGAGCCTTCCGATTCTTCTAAATCTCACCCTCTCAGTCCCTTACCGCGTTTTAGTAAAGTGTTGGAGGCTATTATATGTTATTATATCCTGGAATAATTCAACATTTCACATCCAACAACTTCTTTTCTGAAAAGCGCTATGGGTTCCACTTCGCCAGATCTACTGCTTATGTGCTATTAGCCCTCACCGAATACATATATCAGGCCCTTGATAAGAACGGCCATGGATATCTCCAAAGGGTTCGATTGATTTCGTCATGCTGGCCTTCTGCGCAAACAACATGACTACGGCATAACGGGAAAATTGTTTGATTTAATCCAATTATTTCTGTCAAATCATAAAATGACGGTTGTTATGAATAGGCCTGCTTTTAAATCCTTTCATGTAAACGCGGATGCCCCTTAAAGCTCTATTCTAGTTTCTAGGCTCTTTTTTTATTATTCATCAATGTCCCTCTTGCGTATTCAGTTCCTAAGTGGGCATCATTACCGAGAGCACCACCATCTACTGACTGAATATGAAATCTGACGATGACCTTATTCTGCTCTTGAGAATGACCTCCAGTCTGTCAAGGATTCGGGTAAGGAATGGCTCGCAAATTTTTAATGCTTCCAAAATGAAGCTGCTCTCCATTAACCACCATAGAGAAGCTTTCCTACTTTCCATTAATATGGGTCTCACGAGCCTCCCTGAAAACAGTACACTGTACTTCCTCGGCCTCACTCTCTCAGGCGATCTCAAGTAGAACGAATATACATTTAATCAATAGCAATATATACAGCTAAGTAGGTGGAATCACTGTGCCCATCTAGGAAGTTTTTCTCGTCAGAATCTATTTTGTTCATTTATAAATCTATCATTCAGACGTGCATTGAATACTGTTGCCATATCTGGTCGGGGTCTCCTGTTGATCATCTGGGGTTTCACGAAAAAATTTAAAGGAGGATCTGCAATGCAATCGGTTCCAATTTGGCAGCTCGCCATGAGGTACCCTATATCCCATCACAAGTTTAGTTTTAGAGGTTAATAAGGAACTCTGTAAAAGCATACGGAACACGAACTAATCCCCATCCCCCTCCTCTCTCTATTCACTTTGAAATAATGTCGTCAACTGCAGATAAAGCAGAATACTAATATTAAATTTCGTTCGGTGTAATATATATCACCAACAATCGCCGGAAACCTGCATTTGAGCGTTATTAATCCTCCTATGAGCAGGTGCATTAATAAATTATATAACATCCGTAGAAATAGAAACGAGAATATTTAAATGATGTTTTTTAAATCATTTTTTGTTCGGATAAGAGTAATCAAGAATCTCTACTGGCAGCAAACTACCTGCATACGGACACATAACGAATTCAGCAGATATACAAAGATAGAAAAGGGTGTAAGACAAGGATATGTTTTTCACTGGATTTATTGAACTTGTACAGCGAGACTATTTTGAGGATCCTAGATGTTATGCCTGGATTTGTCATTGGAGGCCACAATTTGAAGAACATAAGGTACGAAGATGATACAGTGCTGATAGTAGTCACAGAAAGGAAACTACAAGACCTCCTACAGAAGGTAACTGAAGAGGGTGGAAAGAAAGGACTAAAATAAACTGCAAGAAAACCGAATGCATGGTTATCAGTAAAGAAAGCAGCCTAAAATGTCAAATGTAGGTGGGGATACAAAAGTCAAGCAGATACAAAAATTTAAAACCTGACAAGTGTTCTAACTGACGAGTGAAAGAGTGACACAGAGATCCGAAGGCGAATTGCTTTGGCGAATGTCGCGTTCCGGAAGCAGAGTAGAGTATTAAGAAACAAGAAAATTTCGCTAGAAACAAAGAAAAGTCTACTGTATTGCTATGTGATATCAGGTCTTCAATATGGCAGTGAATGCTGGACAATCTCATCAAAGATAAGGGATAAACTTGAAGCAATTGAAATGTTGTTGTACAGTAGGATAGTGTGTATACCATGGACTGATCAGGGGAGCAATGATGAAGATTTGGAAAAGATGGAAACAAAAAGGAAATTGATACTGAGCATCAGGAATAGACAGTTAGAGTCCTGGGACATGCAATGAGGAAGAAGGGCTTGGAGAACCTGATACTAACAGGTCAGATAGAGGTAAAAAAAGAGACAGGGAAAAGCAGTGGATAAAATATTTGAAGGACCTGAGTAGGTGGATGGCAGCACAAGAGTTGCGTGTAACAAGGAAAAGAGTGCTAAGAGCCACCACGGATAGGGACACGTAGAAAACTATGATCGCCTACGTCCTGAAAGGACAAAGCACATAGAATAAGATTTAATCCATTATAACTATAAAAAGTGTTTTACCTACTTTCAGACTTGAAAGGAAATATCACTCTCTCTATATATATTAATATATATTTTGCAGAAGACACACTTAAGCAGGGAAATAAAAAGACGTTCACATAAAAAAAAATTAGAGTTAAATGCTAAAAATGCTTTGTCATGTTTTTGAAACGATCTTCGTCATGCGTTATAAACGGCTCTACCTTAAAGATATTAATCATTGTTAAATAAAAAAATAAAAAAAAATAAAGACATACAATGTATTTAATTAAAATTTAACGACACTATTTTTCACGAGAGAAATTGATTGTTTAATAAATATATTTATATAAAAACACACACATACACATATATATACTCATCAAAGTGTGATATCGCTCATTCAAATGAATTAGAGTGCTCTAGCAATTGGGCGCGTATAATGATATGCGCTAAAAAGTCTGCCTACTTCCACCGAACGCCCATAGGTAGAGTCGCCGACTGACGCCATTTTGGTCGGGTTTCAATCCTGGGTAGAAAAGCAATCGGAGTCTAACCATACTGATGAGCTGTGATACGGCGAAACAGATCTGTCTGCGGATGACAATATATATATATATATATATAAACATACACACACGAACATATATACGTGGATACATGTATATATATATATATATATATATTCAAAAAGATAGTGAAAAAGAGATGGCTTGTGTTTAGTATAAAACAGACTGTCGTTATTGGTATAGACTTGAATGTTACATTTTATATTTACATACGTATATCCCTGATGTTGACTATTTTACCTCATACATTTAGAACACTTTATAACTATAAAACTATATTTTAACATATATATATATATATATATATATATATATATATATATATATATATATATAATTTTTAAAACTATATTTATATCAGTTATTTTAAAGATCGAGTTTACAAATAATTCTTCTTATAAAAAGAGGAAAGTTCATTTCGGAAGTAGAGTACAAGAAATATGATCCAAGCTTTTTCCTTTCCTAAGTTATTTTTAGAGTCTATTGTATAACTGGAAAATTGTTTGAGCTAATCCAGTCATTCCTTTCAAATTGCAAAATGAGTACAGTATTGAACGGACATAACTCCCGATACCATCTTACAAACGCGGTTGTCCCTCAAGGATCTATTCTAGGTCCTACGTATTTCCTGGTCTTCATTAACGATCACCCCGATGTAATCAGGTCCCAAATAGGCATATACGATGACGACACCACTGTTTACTTTCGCCTGCTGATGCTGACAAATCTAACCTCGTTATCGAGCTTGTAAAGGAGCTCCAATCTGTGGTGGACTGGGCCAGGAAATGGCTGGTAAATTTTAATTCTTTCAAAATGAAGCTGCTATCTGTTAAGTATCATAAACAATTGCTCCTACCCCCATTAGCATATCTCAGGCTAGCCTCCCTGAGAGTAAATCACTGCGACTTCTTGGCTTAACTCTCTCAGCAGACTTCAAGTGGAATGACTCTATCGAATCCATAGCTAAATTCGCTGCTAAGAAGGTCGGTTCCCTGTGCAGTTCCAGGAAGTTTTTCCCGTATGAATCCATCTTGCACATATATAAATCTACCATCCGCCCGTGTATTGAATACTGCTGCCACATTTGGTTCTTGAGTAAATCCAAGAACCAGATGGTTCAACGAAGCAGCTCGGCTGCAATCGCTCTCTCACCGGCCTGATGTGGTTTCCATGTATCTTGTCTACAAATACTTTTACGGCTTCTGCTCCAATGAACTGAGTTTACTGGTGCCCCCTATGTATAAATTTACTCGAGCTACTTGACTAGCAACTAGGTCCTAACCTTTTACAGTGAACCCGATAAAATATAACAGCAACATCTACTCTAAGAACTTCTTTTGTTGCACTTCCCGCCTCTGGAACTCCCTTTAGTATACATGCTTCCTCGACAACTACAATCTCAAAGAATTTAAACGTAAGGTCAGTAGTCATCTTCTCCCTCACTAACTCGCATCCTTTCTCACAAGCTTGTTCTTCTATCCACTCCACCCCCATCACACCAGTATTCTCATCCTTTTATTACCCTTCTCGATGCCAATTTTAATCTACCCTTTAATCTACCCTCTTTGTCATCACTTTATTTCTATGTAACTCACTGCACAACATTGGCAGTAAAACAGTCTTGCTTGGTATGAAATGATTAAAAAAAGTAGGTAGAGTCAGTTCTTCAATATGGCAGTGAATACTGGACAATATGATCGAAGATGAAAAAAAACCTGAAGCAACTAAATGCGGTTCTACAGAAGGATGCTACGAATATCATGGATCAATCATGAGTGCAATGATGAGCTTTCGAAAGGATGAAAACGGAAAGAAAATTAATACTGAGCATCAGGAAGAGACATCTGGAAGTTCCTGGGACATGCAATGAGCAATGAGAACCTGATACTAACAGGTCAGATAGAGGGAAGGAAAGAGAAAGGAAAACAGCGTGTAACGTACTTAACTGGCCTGAGTGGGGAGATGTCTGAAAGGGGGTTGCGTGGTGTACCCAAGATAAAGCTTGCTAAGTGCCACCAGGTATAGGGAGACGTGGAAGGCCATGATCGCCTACGTCCTGAAAAGACAGGGCTCATATAAGAAGAGACAGTCAGTAAGTATTGAGATTGAGGCGGGGTGTGACGTGTGTGTATTTTTTAAGGTTGTCAGCTCTTAGGCCTTGACAGTCTAAAAGGATTTAAATAAGAATATTCCTCCCTAACACCAACGGACTGCTTACCTCGAAGCCATTTTTAATCATAAAATTAATGTAATGTAGTTCGATGCAGATGAGAGTTTAGATAATTTGAAAGAGATTGGTGAAATGGAAATCTCTATCACATGAGACTATTTAAAAATATAATTCAAGTTTTTAGCTTTAAAATTTTGGTTTTGTCACAACTTGCGTTGTTAGGCAAAACTACTCTGTGTGTAAACTATTCTAAATTCAATTTCCATATCTCGTATAATATTTTTTGTAACTGAATGGATGTTAGAGTAATGGCGAATGTTGTTTATAATGGATAAAAATATTTTGAGGAACAAAAGACATGAAGATATGGAGAGTTATGATTGGTCACTTCCCGAAAGGACATGGCATCTAAAGAAAAATTATTCAGATATTTATAATCAGTCTGTTAAGCGCCATACGTTATACACATTAAGGCGATTGAGGTATGACGGACATGGTAGATTTTCCCGCAGTATGTTGCTATTATTTTCTGCGGTAGACTGGTTGACAAACAAGGCCGTAGAACGCAATCTTTTCTACTATTTAACCCATAACTAGAGAGAGAAGAGATAGATTAATACTTTTCCTAAGGGTATTTTTGCATAAACGAATGCTTCGAATTCAACCGGAATTCGAACTCGGTTCTCCGATTTTTTCCTTTCAGACCGATATCTATGCACCAAGACGCACCAATCCGCAGAATGCAATATAGAGCAAAACTTCAGACAATTTCTACAAATCATCATCATTTTTCTGCTATCATTATCGTCGTTATTATCCAGGCAGCCATTAATCAAGCGACTTGACTTCGTTCTTTGCTACAAGAATTTGTTCTAATGTTCCCAAATTTATCCACTCCTCTAAAGATTTCATTGAGTGCTTTTTTTCACGATGGATTGCCTCCCATGCCATTTCTTTAGTCTGTCCGCATTTCAAATAGCGTTTCCATTCAGAAAAGCGACAGGCTCGAAAGATACAAACGGAAAACGAAAAGACAATAATCTTAAAGTAAAACAGATTGACTTTTATAGAAAGAAATCTTGAAAACTTCTCAAAATAGATGAAATTTTAAAGAATGAAACAAGGAAAAAAGAATTCAATTTGCAATGACGACTGAATGTAAATGCAATTCTAACTCAAATCTACTTCCTTTTCTTATATATATATATATATATATATATATATATATATATATATATATATATACTTTCGGTGTATCTATTTCTGCAAACATTTCAAATAAGTCTATCTAATATGAATAGATACTTTACAGAAAATTAGGTGACATACTCGTTTAAATAGAAGACATTTTGTTTTAAAATATAATTAATTTTGCATTCTAAATTATTAATACATTATTGGATTTTTTTTTTTATTAAATTGTGATTATAAAAATAAATACACGAAAAAAAATTAAGCAAAATGAAGAATTATAAAACAAATGCATAAAAAGGATTAATTGGGCGAAAGAAAGAAAGAAAGAAAGAAAGAAGAAGAAGAAGAAGAAGAAGAAGAAGAAGAAGAAGAAGAAGAAGAAAAACACGCTAGAAAAAAGGGAAGGCATAGAATTAAGAAGAAAAAGAATAGAAAAATGAATTTATATTGCGATGAAAAAGAAAAAGAAAGAGACGGAGAAAAAGAAAAGCAAGAAAAGGTCAAATTATAAAGAAGGCGACACAAGAAAAAGGATAACAAAAAGGGAAGAAAGAAAAGGAAGAAGAATATTAAGGCAGGGGATGGTTAGAGGAAAATAGAATGAAAAAGAAAGAAAAGAAATCCCAAGGTAAAGAAGAACAAGAAGAAAACAAAAAAGAAGAAGAAGAAGAAGAAAAGATTAAGGCATAGAATTAAGAAGAAAAAGAATATAAAAAATGAATTTATATTGTGATGTAAAAGAAAAAAGTGACGTAGAAAAAGAAAGTGACGTAAAAAATAAAAGAAAGAAAAGGTCAAATTATCAAGAAAACGACAGAAGAAAAAGAAGAATAAATAACAGAAGAAGAAAAAAAGGATGAAGAATATTAATGTAGGGAATGTGTAGAGGAAAAAGAAGGAAGGATAGAATAAAAAAAAGAAAAGAAACCCAAAGATAGAGAGGGAGAAGAAGAAGAAAAAGAAGAAAAAGAAGAAGAAGAAGAAGAAAAAGAAGAAAAAGAAGAAAAAGAAGAAGAAGAAGAAGAAGAAGAAGAAGAAGAAGAAGAGAGGAAGAAAAGGAAGAAGAAGAAGAAGAAAAAGAAGAAGAAAGAGAAGAAGAAGAAAAGCATTATCAACAACAACAGCAATAGCAACAACAAAACAAGAAGGAAAATCTATAGAAAGAGAAATAGATGGGAATAGAAATGAAATGGAAATTAAAAGTTAGCAGCAATAAACAACAACAAAATTAGAACGAAACGTGGAAAGTGGATTCAGAATGAATGGTAAAAGCTGTCGACAGCCAAGTGGAAAAGGGTCGAAACAGGTACAAGAATTGAAAGCAAATAAAAAAAAAGCAAAAGGAAAATGATGCAATTTTAGCGGGAGAAAAGTTCGCCGAATGGAAAATATATTAGATAAAACAATAAAAGAATCGTTAAAATAAATCAGGAAAGAAAAACGTAATCTTTGGGAGTCGAGATGTCATATTCCCCGTTGCCCATATTTGAAATATCGCAAAGGCAGAACAAAGTGGAAGGCGCGTGCGCCGAGGAAAAAAAAGTAGTTGAAGTGAAAAACGGGTAATGCTGACAGATGAATGCGTGGGAACATTTCGCTAAGTACAAATATACAAAAGAAACAAGAAATAGAGAAAAGATCTAAGCAATATGTAGATATGAAAAAAAAGAAAGAAATCAGCATGCAAATAGATAACCTGAAAGAAAGATTCATGAACATTTCCGAAAAAAAATCTAAGCAACAAAGAAGCTGGAAGGATAACGGAAAGAATTCTTTTAGGAACACAACAGAAGATGCATCAATAAACCTACATCTTAATGACAAAATGAATTTACATAAAAATACAATTTTTTTTAACATAATTTAATCCCATGTGAATGCACTTAATACAATGTACAATATTAATCACATCGAATATTATGCAGTGGTATATTAATATCAAATTTAAGAAAATGGCACCATGTATTTCAGAAGAAAAGCACGATGACATTTATTTGCAACATTAGCTATGGCTCTAAAAAATACTACGGGTTTCGTAAAAGAAACTTCTTCAATGTGCCCTGTTCTTTCAGGACGTAGGTGATCATGGATTTCCACGTCTCCCTATCTCTGGTGGCTCTTAGTACGCTTTCTCCTGTTACACCAAGAAACCTCCGTTCTGTCATTCACCTGCTCAGGCATTTTAAATATATTATCCGTTGCTTACCTCTGTCTCTTTTTCTCTCATTCTGACCTGTCAGTATCAGGTTCTCCAAGCCCTTTTTCTACATTTCATGTCCCAGGAACTTCGGTTGTCTCTTCCTGATGCTCACTATAAATTTCCTTTTCGTTGTCATTCTTTCCAAAACCGCATCCCTGCTCACATGCTCGGTCCATGATATTCGCAACATCCTTCTGTAGAAGCACGTTTCCACTGCTTTAAGTTTTTCCTTCATCTTCGATGATATTGTCCAACATTCACTGCCATATTGAAGAATTGACATCACATAGGAATCTAGCACTCTCTTTTTGTTTCTAGTGAAATTTTCCTGTGTCTTTGTACTTTACTCAGCTTCTGTAACGCGTCCTTTGCCATGCTAAAAAACCTTGGTGTGTATTCGTATAATAGCAGTGGATTAAAAAACGAAGCTTTTTTTGATATTCCACAATACAATATCCGGGGCATCCTTCTGTAGAACCACATTTCCGCTGTTTTAAGTTTTTCCCTTCATCTTCGATGATATTGTTCAACATTCACTGTCATATTGAAGAACTGACATCACATAGCAATCTAGCAAACTGTTCTTTGTTTCTAGTGAAATTTTCCTGTATCTTAGTACTTTATTCAGCTTCTGAAACACGTCCTTCGCCAAGGTTTAAAAAAGGAAGCTTTTTTGATACTCCACACTACAATATCCGCAGCATCCTTCTGTAGAACCACATGATGATATTGTTCAAAATTCACTGCGATATGGAAGAACTGAAATCATACGAGTAAAAAAAAACAGCATGCGGAGAGCTAGCAAAAGAAGAGGAAAACGATTTGAAATTAAAGAGGGACGAAATAAAGACAAATACAAAAGGAAAAAAGAGTATATATAAACCGAACAGTAGTAGTAGTAGTAGTAGTAGTAGTTGTAGTAGTAGTAGTAGAAGAAGAAAAAGACAACGAAATAGAAATAAAAGCTGATAAAGTAGAAGTAGAAGAATAAGCTTTAGCAGAAAAAGAAACAAAAGTAAAATCAATCAGTTAAGTGCCATACGTTATACACGCTTTGGGCGATCATGTCTCAAAAAAGACATGACTGACTGGGCAGAAGATTATCCCGCAGTAGATTGCCATTGCTTTCTGCGATAGATTGGTTACCAGCCAAGGATAACCCAAATATGTCCTGTCATTTTACTCATGCCTGGAGGGAGAAGAGATAGCTCATATTAAATTATTATTTTAAGTATAATTAGCAGGGGATCAGTTTATTACTTCATGACAAAAGAAAACCGATCCCCCACTTTAAGCTTTCTGGAAGATTTAAGCATATTTCCAAATATTATATTCAGTCAGTCAGTCAGTTAAGGTCCATACCTGATACACGCTTTCGAGACATGACTGATGGACAGAAAAATATCCCGCAGTAGGTTGCCATTGCTTTGTGCGGTAGACTGGTGGCCGACCAAGGGTATAGAATCCAATCTGTTCTATTATTTAACGCATAACTGGAGAGAAGAGAAGGTTTATTACCTTTCCCAATTGTATTTGTGCGTAAGTGAATACAAGGAATTCAACTAGAATTCGAACTCGGCATCCACTGCACCACAACGCACATAAAGAAGTAGAATAAGAAGTAAAAAAAATAAGTAGAAATAGTAGAAGAAAAAGAAGAGAAAGAAGTAGAAGAAATTTAATCAATGACGAGGTATTGAAGAATTCCATACTTTTAAACCATATTGATGGCAAGAGTGTATGTAACGTATCTAAGAAGCATATGTATGGTTAGATGGCAAAACTTAGATTACGATTAAAACTAAAACGACAGTTTTAAATGTTATGACTAATTTTTAACACCAATACTTTTCTAACTACGTGCGTTGTGGTGCAATGGTTAACGGTTGGAAATAATAAATCGGAGACCCGAGTTCAAATTCCTGCTGTGTTGGTTACATTCAGTTACGTAAAAAACATTTGTGATAATCTTCTCCAAAAAACATTTGGGATAATCTCCTCCAGCCACCAGCTATAGGTTGAATCCCAAGACAGTCTAGGTTCTATAATCCATAGTTGGCAACCCAACTTTGGAAAATCTTGTCTCGTTTTTTATGAATCGAAACTTGCATGCATCGCCGAAGCCTGTATCGGGTATGGTGTTAGGCGTATCAGGCATAATGGATACAAAATAAAGATATCGAAATGAGTGATAAACAGACAATGACAGAGAAGATAAGATTATGACGATAATGACGATGATGATGAGGGGGGAAGAGAACGAGGAGAACTATGAACTAAAAAATAATAAAAACAGTTTAATTACTATGTTTTTTGTGACTATAAATACTGAGCCAGCTATAATGACAAAAACATACCGAAGAAGATAACATAATAAAAAGAGATGAAGATTCTTGAAAAAGAAACAGAAGAAAGAAAAGACAGAATTAATAATACAAGAGTGAAAATGATGAAAAATACGTGCGGAGAAACAAAGTGGACAAAATTTGCAAATCCAGAATTGTAAATTACCAATTCTAAAATCTTTCTTTCAATTTAGTCAATGAAAAGAATAATTTATCAGGGGTGAGTTAAATAAAGATGGAAACCAAACTGAAATTAGAAAATTGGAACACAGAAATAAAATTCACTCACAATAAGAATGGGATATTTCGAATTCGTTGGTTTGTTTTGGTTAAGCACTTTATCAAACATTGATTTATTATTGCGTAGGAGTTGGACGGTGAAACAAAGCATGTTTAACCGAATGAGTTCTTTTTTTTAAATTTTTATCGTAACAAGAATTTATCAGAATTAGAATTTTTTTCCATCAACATAATTTGTATTCACAGCTTTTTATTAGTGATTAGACATGAATCACTCTGTAAATCTTGAAGTTGAAATTATTCATTCTATTTTATAGGCAGGATGTGCGTTGTGGTACAGTGGATATCGGCTCGGAACGGGAAGCCGAGTTCGAATTCCAGCTAAATCCATTGTATTCACTTACGCGCAAATACCCTTGGGAAAGGTATTAATCCGTCTCTTCCTTCCAGTTATGGGTTAAATAGCAGGACAGATTGGGTTCTATAGCCTTGGTCGGCAACCAGTCTACCGCAGAAAGCAATGGCAACCTACTGCGGGATAATCTTCTGCCCAGTCAGTCATGTCTCTTTCGAGACATGATCGCCCAAGCGTGTATCACGTATGGCACTTAACTGACTGACTGATTTTATAGGGTTTATTTATTTCCTCTTCTTTGCAATGTTTTGGTCATAGGGATAACAAAATATATCTGATGTGTTATCGTGTATTAATTGCAAGATTGAGCATTTCTTGTAAGTTAAAAACTCGCGGTCCTGAAATATGTCCTTTTTATCTAAGACTCCTATGGATAGCTAAAGCTAGAGTGAGATTTACTAAATAAATCTCCGCTAACATTTCACACTATAAATTATTTTCACTTCTCGGTCTATGTTATATAACCTGCCTATCTTTAAAACAGGTTCGGTTATCTGTTTATGTAAATGTCAGTTTGAAGCTGACTATATAGGAAAGGCTGTTCGGCTTCTCAAATGACTTCAAATGAAATTACTACATCAGATATATAGCTGCACTAATGTGTAATAAACATTGGGTTACTGCAGCAACAGCACTAATAAGCAGCCAGGTTAGATTTAAGATTTGAAGTTCTCTACAGAGAATTGTCCCACAGGAAAAAGCCTAGTTGATTGAAATGTTATTTTGGGGATTTTAGTGGCATATTAATTGAGAGTTTCCCTTGAACTTAGAAGAAACCAAAGGAGGTGTTACTGAGTAGTAACTCTTGGAATGTCAGAAAAATCAACAACTGTGGCCAGCTGGGAAACGTGAAGCAGATGTCTAGGTGAAACATAATGATTGTAGACATATGTGAAACGAGATGGCCAGATCATGCAGGATGTGAAAATACTGAAAAAGGAATCGTCAGTATACTACATTATACTGCATGAAGACAAAAGGAAATGCATTATGAGATACTGCCTGATTTCTGAAAGAATTCTATTAGTTAAATTGAATGGAGGGGCCTCTCAATATATCGGTAATAATGGCTTATGCATCGAAAACGCAAAGTACAGAAGAGGAAATCGAGTCATTCTACTCCGTGTTCGATTATGCAAAGACACAGGGCAAATCACAAGACATCAAAATCATAATGGAATATTTCAATGCCAAAGTCAGCCAAGGTAGAGAAAATGAAACGGTCGGCAATTTCGGACTAAGACATCGCAATTTCTGTGGTGAAAGATGGGTCAAATTGTTCACATCGAATGGCTAGATAATAAATAACACCTAGTTCCAAGAGCACCCAAGAATACCACAGACATGGAGAAGTCTAGGAAGAGAAATTAAGAATCAAATCGATTATGTTACTATCAACAATAACTTCAGAATCGCAGACTGCAAAGACTACCCAGGTGCTGATTGCAGAAGTAACCACATACCAAGTTTATGCAAATTAAGGAGAAAACTGAGACAATTCATGAAATCTAACCCAGACCTGAGACTGCCGTACAATATACAATGACCCGAACCTGCAGGACAATATGGACAATGTGAGAAGGAAATACGAAAAGCACATTGTTATCAGATGCTCGCAATGGAACACATTATGAGTTGCTCTAGTGCCATCGGCGCGTAACATCATCCCAAAGAAAAAAGCCCGTTGGAAGAAAGATGAGTGGATCACTGAATAGGTCCTTCACTTGCTGCAAAAGAGACAAAAAACAATGCCAAGATATGTAACGGAATACAAGAAAATAAATAAGGAAATAAAGAGAAAATGCAGATAGATGGCTAAACGAAAAATGTACCAAAGTAGAGAGACTGAAAATGACAAATAACGGTGGTATGCATAAAAAAGAAAGGAACTGACAGGACAAAAGATCTGCTCAGCAAAAGAATGTATAAAAGTAAAGGACGATACATTCATACTAGAAAAGAAAAAAATACTTCAGAGATGGAATGATTATATTGGTGATCTCTTCCGCAACAATAAAGAGAAACCAACAATACACAAAAATACGAATAGACTAGAAGCCGAAATGGAGTCAGCAGTGGCCAAATCGAAAAGAAATAAAGCAGCAGGACTCGATGTTGATGCCATTAGAAGACATTATTATAAACAGACTCACAGAAATAATAAACGAAATCTAAAACAGAGGCAATATACCAGAGGATCTAAGCAGATCAATCTTTATAGCACTAATTAAAAACCCAGAGGTAAAGGAATGTGAACTCCACCGGACAATCGGCTTAATAAACCACCTAGCAAAACTCATTACCCTGATGAACAGAGCGGGCAGCGGAATTGGCCCAGATATAAGACAAGAAGAGTGGCTTTGTTAAAAAAGAAGTGCGATATTAATGCTCAGAATACTATATGTAAGAGCAATGAAGATGCAGAAGACTCTCTATCTGTGATTCATAGAATAGGTAAGGGCATTTGACAAAGTAAGCCCCAAAGACATGCTAGAGATGCTCGACAACCTCAATATTTTCTGAAGAGATGTTAGGATACTCAAGAATATATATTGGCAACAAACCGCTTGTGTGCGGATAAGAAGTTAACTCAGCAGATATACAAAAATAAAAAGGGGCGTAAAACAAGGATATGTATTCTCACCGGATCTATTCAACTTATAAAGCGAAAAGGTTCTGAGAGAAATAAAACCCTTGACAGGATTCGTCATTGGTGAACACAATCTGAACACTGTAAGATACGCAGATGACATAGTGCTGAGAGCAGACCCGGAAAGAAGAATACACGATCACCCACAGAAGGTAGCAAGAGAAAGCAAGAAAAAAGAACGATGCATAAACTTTAAGAAAACTGAATGTATGGTCATCAGCAAAAAGAAGACCCCAAAATGCCAACTACAGGTCTGAGAAACTAAAATACATAAAGTAAAAAAAATTAGATACCTGGAAAGCATGCTTACAGAATTAAAGGTTCCATGTCGAGAGTCAAAAACGTATTGGCATGGTCAAAGACACATTTCAAAGGCTAACCAGAGTACTAAAAAACAGAAAAATCTAATTGGAAACAAAGAAGAGAGTGCTGGATTTTTATGTGATGTCTGTCCTTCTGTATGGCAGTAAATCTTGAATGATCTCCTTAAAGATAGAGGAGAGGCTTGAGGCAGCAAAAATGTGGTGCTACAGAAGGATACGGAGGACACCATGGACTGAGTATGTGACTAAAGATGAAGTGTTTGAGAGGATGGAAACGATGAGGAAACTAATATTTAACATAAGGAAGAGACTGATAAGGTTTCTTGGACACGTAATGAGGAAAGAGGCCATGGAGAATTTAATACTCACAGGACAAATAGAAGGAAAGAAAAACAGGAAAAACAGCGCGAGAACTACTTGATAGGCCTGAGTCAATAGATGGCAGAAAATGATTTGGGAGAGATACCTAGAGGAGGAATTTTGTGAGCGACACGAGACAAAACCAAGTGAAAATCCATGATTGCCTACGTCCTGAAGGGACACGGTGCATGAAGAAAAATAACAAATAAGACATTGACTAGATATCTGTAGACGTTGTCTCAAGAACGAGAACAATCAAATAAAACGCTTCAGTTTCAACTCATAAACGTGATGGGTTCATATTGTCGCGTAATAATTGGGCCATGTTGTTTTACTAATGTTTTATGTGTATGTAATGCTTTTACATTAAAGCCGTTCGGTCGAATAGGATTTATGATTCTTTTATTGAGAGACGTGAAGAAACAAGGACATGTTTTTAAAAATGCAAATATATACTTCCACATTTAAATACATTTGCGACATTTTCATGTTCAGAGAGACCAGAATGTTAAAAAATATGATTATTAACATTTTCTCATTTAGTTCTTTTTTTTTAATCATTTCACCCCGAGCAAGGCGGAAACGCCACTGATGTGCAGGGGGCTACATAAATGTAAAAAGATTAATTAGAAAAGAGTGAGGAGTACAACCTAGTTAGAAAGGAAGAATAGAAAGCTGAGAAAGCAGGTGCGATGACAGATACATGGGCGGAGAGAAAGGGAAGGTTATACAGGGGAGGGGAGAGAGCTAGAGTCCAGTGGTTAATAGATGAGTATTGACTTTGCATTTAAATTTCTGGAGGTTGTAGCCGTCAGGAAAGCAAGAATACGGGAAAAAGTTCCACAGGCGGGAAGTGCGAGAGAAGAAGCTGCAGGAGTAGAATTGTTGTCTGCATTTGGCTAACCTGACTGTGAATGGGTGGGACCCAGTTGCCAGTCTGGTTGCACGAGTTGCACGAGGTTGCAGGAGGCAGCAGTGACTTAAGCTCATCCGAGCAGAAGCAATGAAAGTATTTATAGAAGAGACAAAGGGAGGCCACATTTCGACGATGGGGAAGTGGCTGCAGTCGAGTCGCCAGATCAGTACCTATCACATTACAGACTCTCCTTTGGAGCTTGTCAAGAACACTGAGGAGAACGGCAGGGGCACCTGACCAAAAATGGCAGCAGTACTCCATGCACAGACGGATGGTTGACTTGTATATATGCAGGATGGATTCAGGTGGAAAAAACATCCTGGATCGACATAGTGACCCAATCTTCTTGGCAGTAGATTTTGCTATGGATTCAATATAGTGGTTCCATTTGAGGTCTGAGGACAGGGTAAGTCCGAAGAGGCGTAGTGTATTACTTTCAGGGAGAATCACTTGGTCCATGCTTATGGGAGGCAGAAGAGGTTGCCTTGACTCAATGACATTCTCGTCGCTTTTATAATCTATTGCCTTATAAAGCACATTTATCTTTTAATCCAATTAAAATGGAAGAATAACATCGGAAGATTATAAGTACTGTTTCTAAAATTAGGCAAGACCTTTGCACTCAAATCATTAGTGAAACAGAATCTTTCACGTTCATATTTTTTTCAATGGGTTCATGTAACGAACGAAGATGTACAACTCTATCCTAGAAAGGCTTTGCTAAGAAACTCAAGTGAAGCGGCCTTGACGTCACTTTTACCTCGAGATAAACCTGTTAATCATTTGTAATAAAATCTTGGAATACTAATCCTGTTTCCTACGCACAATTCACACACGAAGGCATAGAATATGAAAGCGGAACGGATTCAGAATTAATTAGAAATCGATTTTGAAATCATTCATATCGATCGTTATTACGATCGAAGGTTGCTTTTCGATTTGCAATTCAGATCCATTAAATTATCGATAGATTTATTGATCCTTGCCCTGGTGCCTCCTTCTGTCGTGCAAATAGCGTTTATCAGATAATAAGAATAAGAATAAGAATAAGAATAAGAAGAAGAAGAAGAAGAAGAAGAAGAAGAAGATTATGATAACTAATAATAATTCATATGAATATAAAGGACAATAGTTATACTAAGTAATATAACTTCGAACAAAATAATATTAAAACGATAAGAAAAGATTAATGCTTATAATAAATGTTTCAAAATTAAAGTTGAACTGGAAGCATCGTTTTATAATTTAATTTTGATGCAAACATTTGAATCAAATTTTCTTTTAAAATCTATGTGAATATTAAACAAGAAGGAATTTAACTATAAAACTTTGAAGGCCTCAGGATACAAACTTTGAGAAATCATCAAAAACAGCTTGAAACAAAGATGGTAATCAAAGAAAGAGTACAGAATTAATGATTTCAAAGAACAATCATAAAATATATAAGAATCCTCATCAGAAAGTATTGAAACTTTCCTTATTGCATTACCATAATAGTCAGTTGGTTCATGAATACAAAGTTCTGAAAAAAGTTGAAAAAGTGCAAAACTCCCGTCTACATAGATGATTAAATTTCCGATTGCCTATAGTAACATTGGAATCTTGCTCTATGGAACAGAGATGAGACCTCTGACCAAACCTCGAAAGAGAGCTTGTCGGATGTTACACAACAGGATCTGGAAGACACTTAATGTGCCCTGGGGAATTTACTCATCAAATGCTGAACTATATTGCGGGAAGCCGTAGCATAGAACGAAACACTTAGAATCAGGCATGATGAAGCAGTTGTTAGTAAATAAGTACTTTGTTAACGAAGTTAGGGAAAAAAACATAAAGGTAATGAAGAAATCCCACATTCGTAGAAACAGTTGTAGATAACCCAGGGATGGAGACGACTCAAGAACGAAATATCATCACAGTAGACTGTGGAAAATGGGAAACGCGTGTTAGTGCGATGGGACGTCCCAATGGTCGGTTTACTTAAATAAACATTGATTTTATGAAGACAATGTTTTTTTTAAATCGTGTCACCCCAAGCAAGGCATTCCACTGCCACTATAGCGCAGAGGGTTACATAGAGCGATTGAGTATAGAAAATGTCAGAAGGAGGGTGATAGACGACTTAGGATGTACATAGGGAGATAGTTGGAGAGAGTGGGTGTGAGTTAGTGTGTTAGGATGTGTCTATTGACCCTACATTTAAACTCCTGGATGTTGTAGCTGTCGGGGAAGCAACCATGCGGTAAGGAATTCCACAGGCGGGAAGTGCGAGGAAAGAAGCTGTTGGAGTAGAAATTGCGGTTACATTTCATTGGTTTCACTGTAAAAGGGTGGGACCTAGTTGCCAATCTAGTATCTCGTTCAAATTCACATCTAGGGGGCACCAGTGATTTAAGTTCGTCCGAGCAGAAGCCATGAAAGTATTTAGAGAAGAGGCACAGTGAAGCCACGTCACGCCGGTGAGAGAGACACTGCAGGCGGTCAGCCAAGTCGGTATCAATCACATTACAGATTATTCGCTGTATTTTGTATTTTAACAGGCACGGAGCCAGCAGGGAAGAGTAGGATCATAAAGTTAACATGAGTTGAAATATATCATGTTGATGTGCAGTCTAAAACATTGTGGTGTAAGAAAGAAAGAAAGAAAGAAAGACAGACAGAGAGATCATGAACAGAGACATTTAGATAAATAGATCATGAGCAAAATGATAAATATAAACAGACTGTGATAGACAGACAGACAGATAGATAGATAGATAGATATGAACAAATCTCTCTCTCTCTCTCTCTCTATATGTATGTATATATATATATATATATATATATATATAGATAGATAGATAGATAGATAGATAGATAGATAGATATGAATAAAATGTAATAGCTAGCTAGATAGATAGATAGATATACAGATAGAGAGATATGAACAAACTGAGATAGATAGATACATAGATAGATACATAGATAGATAAATAGATAAGAATAGACTCAGACAGATAGATATGAATAAACTGAGATAGATAGATACATAGATAGATAGATAGATAGATATGAACAGACCGATATATATATATATATATATATATATATATATAGATAGATAGATAGATAGATAGATAGATAGATAGATAGATAGATATGAACAAAATGTAATAGCTATCAAGCTAGATAGAGAGATATACAGATAGAGAGATATGAACAGACTGAGATAGACAAATAGATAGATAGTCAGATAGATATGAATAGATACAGACAGATAGATATGAATAAACTGAGATAGATAGATAGATAGATAGATAGATAGATAGATAGATAGATAGATATGAACAGACTGAGATAGCTAGCTAGCTAGCTAGCTAGCTAGATCTAAACAGACCTATTGTCCTGCATTTCTGAGTTCTCTTCATTTTTTTTACTCGTAAATAAGATAAAATGCGTAAGTATATTTTAAATTAATGTATTTAATTGTAATCAAGGTTTTTACTTTTACATAATTTATTATATATTTATGTGTGTTTTAAAAGGATTTTAAGTACTTTTATATATATATTTACTTTCCTAATTTATTTTGGAACGATTTTAAAGTTATACATATTTGTAGATACTTGTATTTATAAACGGAATTCTTTTCTTTTGATAAATTCTTAGACGAATATTTATCCTCATATTTTTTAGAAACGACTTAAAATTATATATATTTGTAGATATTTATTTATTTTTAAACGAATCGTGATTAATTCTTAGTCGTAGTATTTTTTTATATATTTTAGGCCTTTGAAAATTAAATTACTTAATATATTTTAGGACGAGTTCATGTTCGGTTCGCCACTTGATGTAAATTGGCTCTGTCTGTCGCCAATCGAAAGCGTTTGTAAGAATTAGTACAGGGTTTAAACATTATACATTTTTCCAGTGTCTGAAAGCGTTTATTGAGGGAGGACCAGAAACTGATCATCTCCGGTCGGGTCGGCGCGGTGAGGCGGGTATGATGTTTAGAGACTCGAAGCCCCTTAGTGATCCACGCAAAGACATCACTGACGACAACGGTACCTATGTTTATATATATATATATATATATATATATATATATATATATATATATATATTGTGTGTATTTTGGCAGCATTTTTTCATTAATGCAGGTTTCATTGAATAATATAGACAAGTTTTGTCTATTAATTTTGTGTAGGATCCGTTCATACCGTCTGATATACTTGATGGTGATGTCGTTAAAAGACAACAAAAAATCACAGTATTTGTTGAATTTTTTATCAGGTCTAAGCTTTCGGCTCACATAAGCCATTATCAAAGAGTAAATAATAACACACAGTAAACATAGAACATTTAAGCTATTAACAATAAAGTTAATTGAATTGAAAATATAAGTCCATCCCTACCGTGGCGGATGGCCGAAGACAGTGACAAAATAGTGGTGTTGTGGTCCCTTGTCTGATTACAGACATTTGAGTACGTTGTTGGAAATATCGAAATTGATTGTATTCAAACCAGGTTTAAACTGTTTAATGTAGAGTGCTTCGAGGATTTTTAGTTTCTGCTTATTATTTTCTTGTTTGAGTATGTACGTGTTATCAACAAGCGTTTTTCTCAGAAGTGTGCGTTGATAACCGTGTTGTTCTAAATGACGGAATATATTTGAATTTTTATTTAAGTGCAACGTCAGACGCCGTGAGAGCGAATTTGTGGTGTGGCCGATGTAGATATTATTGAGGTTGTTAGAGATACATTCTCTAAATGGACATATGAATTTATATACTACATTGGTCTTTTGCAAATCACTAACGGTGGGGGAAGAGTCGTTGCGGACAAATGAATTAGATGTAGTGGATTTAGTGTAATATATAATGAACTTAATTCTTTTGTTAGAGTCTGTCGGAGAAATATTAGTATTTATGAGTTTTTTTAGGATGTTTTCATCTAGTTGGTAGTTGGAGTGCATCTGGCTACGGTATAAGAGAGTGATATGTTTAGGATTGGTTGGGTTAGTATCATGTGTTGTTTTTTCCATGTTAAGCTTTTTAAGAAAGTAATGTATTTGTTCATCAACTATGTAGTTGGGAAAATTATTATTGATGAGTGTCTGTTTTATGTTTTTTAGTTCACTGTAGAAGATCTGATTTGTAGATGAATTGACTTTTGCACGGTATAATAGATTTTTTATAATGGCTATTTTGTAATAGTGGGGGCATTCACTAATATAATTGAGTGTGGAGGGATTTTTATTAGTGGGTTTTTGATACGGTGAGATAGTAAATTTATTGTTGTCAGTGTTAATTAATATATCAAGAAAAGGAATTTTGTTATCTTTGCTAAGTTCATAAGTAAATTTTAAAACTGAGTTATTTTGAAACTGTTTTTGAAGTTGTAAGATTTCATTAGTATTTTTAATTGATAGTAGGATATCATCAACATATCTTAGATATATTGATGGTTTTGTAAATTTTGCAAAGGTAGTATTTTCAAGGTTAGACATGTAGAAATTACTAAAAATCGGACCAAGCACTGAACCCATGGAGACTCCGTCACGTTGTATATATATAGTGTTGTTTGGATCAACAAAAGGCACTTCAGTAGTACAAGCTAGTAGAATTTTTCTTAGGATGTTGGGATTAATTTTGAGTGGGGGTAACACCACAAATTCGCTCTCACGGCGTCTGACGTTGCACTTAAATAAAAATTCAAATATATTCCGTCATTTAGAACAACACGGTTATCAACGCACACTTCTGAGAAAAACGCTTGTTGATAACACGTACATACTCAAACAAGAAAATAATAAGCAGAAACTAAAAATCCTCGAAGCACTCTACATTAAACAGTTTAAACCTGGTTTGAATACAATCAATTTCGATATTTCCAACAACGTACTCAAATGTCTGTAATCAGACGAGGGACCACAACACCACTATTTTGTCACTGTCTTCGGCCATCCGCCACGGTAGGGATGGACTTATATTTTCAATTCAATTATCTTTATTGTTAATAGCTTAAATGTTCTATGTTTACTATGTGTTATTATTTACTCTTTGATAATGGCTTATGTGAGCCGAAAGCTTAGACCTGATAAAAAATTCAACAAATACTGTGATTTTTTGTTGTCTTTTAACGACATCACCATCAAGTATATCAGACGGTATGAACGGATCCTACACAAAATTAATAGACAAAACTTGTCTATATTATTCAATGAAACCTGCATTAATATATATATATATATATATATATATATATATATATATATATATATAGATAGATAGATAGATAGATAGATAGATAGATAGATATGAACAAAATGTAATAGCTAGCTAGCTAGATAGATAGATATACAGATAGAGAGATATGAGCATAGTGAGATAGATAGATATGAATAGACTTAGATAGATAGATAGATAGATATGAATAGACTTAGATAGATAGATAGATAGATAGATAGATAGATATGAACAAAATGTAATAGCTAGCTAGCTAGATAGATAGATATACAGATAGAGAGATATGAGGATACTGAGATAGATAGATAGATATGAATAGACTTAGATAGATAGATAGATAGATAGATAGATAGATAGATATCAATAGACTTAGAATAGATAGATAGATAGATAGATATCAATAGACTTAGATATATAGATAATATAGATAGATAGATACATATCAATAGACTTAGATATATAGAAAATATAGGTAGATAGTTAGATATCAATAGACTTAGATATATATATATATATATAGATAGATAGATAGATAGATAGATATCAATAGACATAGATAGATAGATAGATATCAATAGACTTAGATATATATATATATAGATAGATAGATAGATATCAATAGACTTAGATATATATATATATATAGATAGATAGATAGATATCAATAGACTTAGATATATATATATATATATAGATAGATAGATATCAATAGACTTAGATATATATATATATATATATAGATAGATAGATATCAATAGACTTAGATATATATATATATATATAGATAGATAGATAGATATCAATAGACTTAGATATATATATATATATATAGATAGATAGATAGATATCAATAGACTTAGATATATAGAGAGATAGATATCAATAGACTTAGATATATAGATAGATAGATATCAATAGACTTAGATAGATAGATAGATAGATAGATAGATATCAACAGACTTAGGTAGATAGATAGATAGATAGATAGATAGATATCAATAGACTTAAATAGATAGATATCAATAGACTTAATATATATATATATAGATAGATAGATAGATAGATATATAGATAAATAGATATCAATAGACTTAGATAGAGAGATAGATAGATAGATAGATATCAATAGACTTAGATAGATATCAATAGACTTAGATAGAGAGATAGATAGATAGATATCATTAGACTTAGATAGATAGATAGATAGATAGATAGATATCAATAGACTTAGATAGATAGATAGATAGATAGATATCAATAGACTTAGATAGATAGATAGATAGATATCAATAGACTTAGATAGATAGATAGATAGATAGATAGATAGATAGATAGATAGATATCAATAGACTTAGATAGATATCAATAGACTTAGATAGATAGATAGATAGATAGATATCAATAGACTTAGATAGATATCAATAGACTTAGATAGATAGATAGATAGATAGATAGATAGATAGATAGATATCAATAGACATAGATAGATAGATAGATAGATAGATAGATAGATAGATAGATATCAATAGACTTAGATAGATATCAATAAACTGAGATAGATAGATAGATGGATAGATCTAAAGAGACTGAAATAGATAGATAGATAGATAGATAGATATCAATAGACTTAGATAGATATCAATAGACTTAGATAGATAGATAGATAGATAGATAGATAGATAGATAGATAGATAGATAGATAGATATGAATAGACTTAGATAGATATCAATAAACTGAGATAGATAGATAGATGGATAGATCTAAAGAGACTGAAATAGATAGATAGATAGATAGATAGATAGATAGATAGATAGATAGATAGATAGAAAAACGAAAGAATAGTAATGAACGAAATATATTCCAAGAGGATTATGGAAATAGCCAATTTTCATATTGATAGCTATGAACATATATTTCTTGCTGCTATTTACACATGGTTTGTCATCCCAAGGCGAATGGCTTCCGTCAACAACATTTTATATCTGCTTTATTTTCAGACGTACAAATCACGGCTGTTTCTTTGGATAATTCTGGAAGAAATATGAGTCCAAATAGGAAAGTTTCTAATAACCATCCGCTCTAATGACCTTTCTCCACTTTACACGGTTACAATTCAAAGTGAATCAAGTCGACAACATCGAAATTGTATCCAACTTTGGAAGTACAATTACCGAGACAAGACAAAGCCTAAATCGATCTCAATTATCCGGCTAACGGTTTCAGTTCAGGTCAGTAAGATAAGTGAATACGAGTAGGTAATTATCAGACAGGTAAATCTGCGAAGATTAATGCATTCACACTTCTCTTGTGAACTAACCAATATAAATCGGCTGTCTTCTGAAGTTCTGATGGATTTACTTAGGATTACATAAAGTTTTCACTGTCATCATATTTGAGGAGTTCAGCACGACGTTGCAACCTATCTCCATTGAAGGATGTGCCACTCTCACTTTAAGATAATTTTAACGGAATGGTCAGTATGTTTCTCTGTTTTCTTATCCATGGACTCCAGTTTCTTGCCAAGCATGCCTCACATCTCATAGAAGTCTAATCACTCTCATGACATTTTACTTTAAGTTGTAGAATGCATGGCACGCTTGAATTTCTGGATACAACTGCTTATGTTTGAACCTGTATTGATAATTCATTTGACAGTTTATTCAATCACATATTCGCTTTTAGCATCGTTAGTTTTTGAGTAAAATTCCGCGTGTTCTTAATTGAAAGGTATTTTTGATGAATTCATCAATTTGTTTGTCGTTAGAGAAATATTTCTACATCAACTCATTTTCTACATATCTATAAAGTCAATAATCTGCTGGTGCAAGGACAGGTGAATATGGCGGGTTGGGCAGAACAGACCAATCAAATAACATTTATTTTCTTACGATGTTCTTAGTGTGTGCAGCAATCCTTTGACTTGGTGGAGAACAATGTTTTTTTTCTTTACTCCAAGGTGTAGGTTTTCCATAGCTGCATAATAACACATGTTAGCGATACACCCAGGCAACTTCTCGAGAGCCGATACTTTCTGGAACATTATATTTATTGAAATCTGAGAAAATTACTTACAGATTCAGAACTGTTGCTTAAATCTAATAGAGAGTAAACAAACAAAAAAAAACGGGAATTTTTTAACAATCCAATAAAACCAAAAGTGATGGAAGAAAAATATTTTATTCAAAGTGAAACCCTAAAATATGCCATAAAAGAAATAATGATAGAATTTTCATTAATTTCTCATTAATTTTAATTTACATCCTGTAGATGTCATCCTCCTGGACAAATTTATTCTTGAAATATGCTGTTAAGATTCTACATTGATCGCTGCAACATCTCAGCTGGGATACTATGAATTTAATCCTGAATTCTCTGTTTTAACCCATCCAGAGTTCTTGGCCGAGTCGTACACTTTTCTCCGGAGATAGCCCCACAAGATAAAATCGGAAAAATTTGGCTAACTTCCTTTGCGCAACTATCAAGCTATCACGTTTGTATAAAATAATATTTTTAGGGGTGACGCACGCTGTTGCCGGTACAAACTGATCCATGGTTAATGAAATGGCAGACTGTTTACTTCGTCAGGCCACTGTTTCTCAGTGTTGTCACTTGCTCATGTCTGCCAATACATACTTAAAGAATTCCCGTTATTTTGGGTCAGCCTGTATATCATAGATCCATTTTAGCTGTACAAGACAAGAACTGAACATTGAGGAATTAAGAATTAATCAACAAATACTAATCCTTTCATACTCCTTTTGATAATGAGTAGTTGATATTAGTGCGATGGAAATGTATTCTAAATATTAAGTATAATTATTAAAAAAAGGTGTACCAAATATAAGAAAATTAATATTATTTACTATTTTATAAAGATAAAATCAGCAATTAGCTGATATTTTTGCACTCATTTCAATATACAATATAATAATAAAATAGTGTTTATTATATTTGTTGTTAATTCTCAAGAACCCAGAAAATGTATGAATTCAATTTCAAACGTTTAAGTTTTTGTTACAATTTTATTAATCATTTTTAAAAACAATAAACATTGCCAATGAGTGACGATAAATAAAAAGGAAGAAAAAAAACGTCCTTTTGACACATTGTATTTTTGAGGGTATGAAATTCCATATTTGCCGTTTTTTATTAAGGCTGTTGATTATTTAATACACTATGCTATAGTTTACACATAAACAGTATATGTTTGTTTTCCGTGATATATCAAATCCTATAATTACGTGGAAGATCTTAACACTCCACGGTTTTCTATTTTTCAACTTTAAGTGATCCATTATCATTTATTGTATTTTCAGCCATCTGTTCATGTAAACCTCTTACGTAGGGGACGTGTTCATTCCTCCTTTTAGGTTTAGCGTTATCTCCTCTTTTTTAGTTTAGCTTTCCCTGAGCGTCATTTCAGCCATCTATTCATGTAAACCTCGTAATTATGGGACGTGTTCAATTACTCCTTTTAGGTTTAGCGTTATTTCCTCTTTTTTAGTTTAGCGTTCCCTGAGCATCTTTTCAGCCATCTATTCATGTAAATCTATTACGTAGCGGACGTGTTAATTCCTCCTTTTCAGTTTAGCATTATTTCCTCATTTTAGTTTAGCGTTCCCTGAGCATCTTTTCAGCCATCTATTCATGTAAATCTATTACGTAGCGGACGTGTTAATTCCTCCTTTTCAGTTTAGCATTATTTCCTCATTTTAGTTTAGCGTTCCCTGAGCATCTTTTCAGCCATCTATTCATGTAAATCTATTACGTAGCGGACGTGTTAATTCCTCCTTTTCAGTTTAGCATTATTTCCTCATTTTAGTTTAGCGTTCCTTGAGCGTCTTTTCAGCCATCTATTCATGTAAACCTCGTACTTATGGGACGTGTTCAATTACTCCTTTTAGGTTTAGCGTTATTTCCTCTTTTTTAGTTTAGCGTTCCCTGAGCATCTTTTCAGCCATCTATTCATGTAAATCTATTACGTAGCGGACGTGTTAATTCCTCCTTTTCAGTTTAGCATTATTTCCTCATTTTAGTTTAGCGTTCCCTGAGCATCTTTTCAGCCATCTATTCATGTAAATCTATTACGTAGCGGACGTGTTAATTCCTCCTTTTCAGTTTAGCATTATTTCCTCATTTTAGTTTAGCGTTCCCTGAGCATCTTTTCAGCCATCTATTCATGTAAATCTATTACGTAGCGGACGTGTTAATTCCTCCTTTTCAGTTTAGCATTATTTCCTCATTTTAGTTTAGCGTTCCCTGAGCATCTTTTCAGCCATCTATTCATGTAAATCTATTACGTAGCGGACGTGTTAATTCCTCCTTTTCAGTTTAGCATTATTTCCTCATTTTAGTTTAGCGTTCCCTGAGCATCTTTTCAGCCATCTATTCATGTAAATCTATTACGTAGCGGACGTGTTAATTCCTCCTTTTCAGTTTAGCATTATTTCCTCATTTTAGTTTAGCGTTCCCTGAGCATCTTTTCAGCCATCTATTCATGTAAATCTATTACGTAGCGGACGTGTTAATTCCTCCTTTTCAGTTTAGCATTATTTCCTCATTTTAGTTTAGCGTTCCCTGAGCATCTTTTCAGCCATCTATTCATGTAAATCTATTACGTAGCGGACGTGTTAATTCCTCCTTTTCAGTTTAGCATTATTTCCTCATTTTAGTTTAGCGTTCCCTGAGCATCTTTTCAGCCATCTATTCATGTAAATCTATTACGTAGCGGACGTGTTAATTCCTCCTTTTCAGTTTAGCATTATTTCCTCATTTTAGTTTAGCGTTCCCTGAGCATCTTTTCAGCCATCTATTCATGTAAATCTATTACGTAGCGGACGTGTTAATTCCTCCTTTTCAGTTTAGCATTATTTCCTCATTTTAGTTTAGCGTTCCCTGAGCATCTTTTCAGCCATCTATTCATGTAAATCTATTACGTAGCGGACTTGTTAATTCCTCCTTTTCAGTTTAGCATTATTTCCTCATTTTAGTTTAGCGTTCCTTGAGCGTCTTTTCAGCCATCTATTCCTGTAAACCTCGTACTTATGAGACGTGTTCATTCCTCCTTTTCAGTTTAGCATTATTTCCTCTTTTTAAGTTTAGCGTTCCCTGGGCGTTTTTAATGCTTAATGTTGCCTATCTTCACTATGTTTTCGCTATCCGTTTCTGATTTCAAGCATTAGTTTCCTAGTAGTTGCTCCTAAACATGCTCTCTACTCCCATGATCTATTTATGGTTCCCTTACCGTCTGTCAATAGCACGATAGCAAAGAAAACGATTTATTCATAAAAATTGTCGTATCGGAAAAATTGTCTGCATACAAACAAACCTCAGATATCCCCGATGTATTTTTGCAAAAACATTAAAAATGCAAACTGTTACGAGAAGAGATATTTAGAAAATATTGGTTAAAAGTAAATATATATATATATATATATATATATTGTATAGCGATGTGAGCAATACAAATTTTACATATTATAAAATGCTTTTTTAAATTTTTATCAGTTTAAAAGTAACCATCATATAATACATGTATTTCATAAGACTCCGTGTACTTAGTCATATTAACATAGAGAAACACTCTCAATGTTTTTCTCTCACATTTCTCTCTCTGTTTCTCTCTCTCTCTCTCTCTCTATATATATATATATATATATATACTAGCAGTATAGCCCGGCGTTGCTCGTGTGTAATGAAAGCTTTAAAACTAATCCATGGTCCTGGAGTTTCCAGTTAAAGCGAAACCGTAGACTGAAAGAAAAATGAATGGATGTAAGTCAAATTTTGATTTCCTGGTATCAATTTATACATATATATCATCGATTTTCTGCACTATTATAAGAACTGCAACCTTGAAACTTCTGAATATCGTTTCTCATGTCTTTGTCTATGAGTGTATCAAATTTGATTAAAATCGGACCACTCCTTCTATAACCCGATTTTTTTAATTATCGGTTTTCGATATTTATCGGTGGTACCTCGACACAAAACCGAGCGAAGAACACTCGCAGACGCTTATAGTACAGCTGTGTAAATTTTCAAGAAAATCGGTTCAGCCGTTGCGGAGTCTATAGGTAACGGATACACACACAGACACACACATACACAGATAAAGTTCCATTTGTAAATAAGTTTATATATATATATATATATATATATATATATATATATATTAATGCATGCTTCATTAAATAATATAGACAAGTATTTCTACTAGCGTCTTGTATGCACGAGTTTGTCGTTGCATGGAAATCTTCCATGTCAACAAAAACAGACTAACATTATTGTCTTTATGTCTGAGAATTGTTATACTATAATGTAATTTGACATCTTTGGAAATGGCTTAATTAAAACGGAGTTCATCAAGAATTTGTAGCCCATTGTGTTCAAAAGTTTTATTACAAAAAGTTAATGAATCTATATATAATCTAATCCAACATTGTTTGTTATTTCTAACGTTATTTTTGTTGGGTATTCGTTTTATTTTATTTTTAATTCTCTGTATTACGTGTACCTGCCTGTGCACTAAATAAATAAAATGTGTTCCCTGGTAGTGTTTTAAACTGAATCTTCTTTTGTAAGAGAAACCGAAATTTGGTCCGGCAAGCTTTAGACAGCTGGGTTAATAAGATTTTCATAGTCTAACATGGTTATATTTTTATGCATAAAGAACGCACGCATCCTCCATAAAATTTCATCAAAACCTCATATTTCTCAATTTTGTATCTGAAACTTAAATACTTTAATGTCTAAAGAGTTGTGCATTTAGTTTTAATCTCGCATTTTTCCTTGTAATGTTGGTTGTTTGTTGTTTTTTGGCGTATCAACCTCGGCGGGTCATTTATTGCCAACTAAATTTTGTTTAATTATTGCTGGTAATACCTTTTTTCTATACAAGTTTTGTGTCTAGTAATACTTTTTTTCTTTTCGAGTATCAAGATTCATAGGGATTTGTTTTTAAGGGCAGGATTCCCATGTTCTACCCTTGTTATTTAATTCATAACTGGAGGGAAGGGACGGATTAATACCTTTCCCAAGGGTACAAGTGCTTAAGTGAATGCAGGGTATTCAACTGGAATTCGAACTCGGCTCACCGATTTCTCTTTCCGAGCCGATATCCACTGCACCAAAACGCACATCCGTCACTAAACGCTTACAGCAACTGGTCACAAGCAGTCACAAAACTAAGTACTGACCAGGCTCAACGTTGCTTAACTTCGGTGATCGAGCGAGAACCGGTGTATTCAACTTGATATGGCCGTAAGCCCCTTGTGGTGTAACAAAGTTTTAACTATTTTTCTCGTTCCAAATTTGACACTGATCTAAAGATAAACTTGGAGAATTAATGTCCCTTCTCGAATGAAATATTGTAGAGTGATTCTTTTCAGAAAATATTCGAAGTCTAAATAGAATATTAATAAAGAAAATATTTGTTATTGGAATATTGGGTAGGTCTGTTTTCGAACTCTGGTATTGAATTCAATTGGAATGTTTCGGTTCAACATGTAAAATAATGAAATAAAATAGTTTTATCGAAAATATTTATAGTTTTATGAGAAAAAGAGTTAAAGATTAATTTAATTTTAAAAATTCTAGCCTTGAGATTTCATTCCAGTTTGATTTTGTTCTAGTGATCAGTAAAAGTGCAGCCTTATAAAATTTACATTTATCTGAAGCTTCACAAATTTTATATGAACGAGATACAAGGCACATGCACATTATTACTAATTCATTTTGCCATCCAATAAGAGCTTCATTTACTTAAAGGGAAATTATACTGAAGAATTTAGCTATATTATGATGCAATATGTTATACAATGCAGTACTTTTAGTGTGATTTTCAATATACTATGCAAATTCAAAACATTTTGTCTTATAATTTCTGCCGAGCAGTGTTATGGTGTTGTATACACATTTATCTATTTTTTGTTTTATTATTCATGATCTAATAGTGTTTGATCTTATTCATTGATTAGCCCTTTTCTGATCTTCTACAATTATTTTTATCCAATTTTCGCTCATGGAAAATGCATATTTGACTTGTGATGATTCATAATTATAATTCTGATTTGAATATGTTTTCCATTTGATGTATCTAATACATATGGAAACATTAAAATTTGTAAGTCAGTTTACATGGAGAAACCTGCTTAAATTCGGTATTTTTGAGAATTTTTCCAGACAGTTTTCCAAACTAAATGCTTAAAAAATTGTAAAAGCGATGGATTTAATCTTTGTTGTCAGGATTTATCTTGTCAAATCCTATTTCTTCCATTGAGTGTAATGTTGATTTTCTAAAATAAGTCAAAATTCAACATGCTCTATTTGCCCAAATAGTTCGACAGACAGTAAATTAATAGAATGCTTGATATACTCTCTAGGTATTAATCTTATATTAATTTTTTTATATAAAATTGTTTTGTGCGAATACAGAAATATATATTAAATTCACGAAAACATCTGGATTGTAAAGAAAACGCTACAAGTAATATTACCTGTGGTGACCAAATATTTGACAAATGTAAATGAGAAAAAATGCATGTATAATATGTTATTCAGGATATGAATTTCAAATAAACGAAAATTCTTCAAAATAACACTTTATCAATATGCATAATAAGGCGAAGAATTTTCTTCAAAATAACACTTTATCAAAATAAAAATTCTTCAAAATAACACTTTATCAATATGTATAATAAGGCGAGAATGTGCGTTGTGGTACAGTGGATATCGGCTCGGAACGAGAAACCGGGGGGCGAGTTCGAATTCCAGTTGAATCCATCGTATTCACTTACGCGCAAATACCCTTGGGAAAGGTATTAATCAGTCTATTCCTTCCAGTTATGGGTTAAATAGCAGGACAGATTGGATTCTATAGCCTTGGTCGGCAACCAGTCTACCGCAGAAAGCAATGGCAACCTACTGCGGGATAATCTTCTGCCTAGTCAGTCATGTCTCTTTCATGACATGATCGTCCAAGCGTGTTTCACGTATGGCACTTAACTGACTGATAATAAGGCGGTTATAATAAGATTAACATCACACAATATTTCTGTGGTGAATTCACTTCACGTGACATTTCCTATCTGTGACACCAGTTCTTCTGTTGAAAGGATAAAATATGCACGATAAGTCAAGAAGTAAGCAGGAAAATCTTAAAGAATAAATATTAATGTGGACGGAGAGCGAACCTGGGTGTAATCAGATCAAATATGTCTTATCACAAAAGAACTTAATTTGAATAGAAAACAGTGCGGCATATTCTAACAGTGAATTTGGGAATAAAAAATATATGATTTTTTAGAGTAGAACGCCCAGGGGTTACGTTAAAGGTGAGTTTATATGGATAGAAATGGAAGATAACGAGTGACTCTGCAGTGAACGAAACAAATTCTAGATTTATAAATTCCAATCTGAAATTTAACACCTCGATGGGAAGTGTTTGTCGTGCAATGGAAATCACATCCGGGAGTGGATTCGCAAACAAAATGAAAGACAAGGACGACTATAGCTTCAGAGAGTTAAGAGATGACGAGCAATTAAGCAATCGTTATTATTATTGTATCTGTCTTTCTCTCTCACCTCTCACCTTCTTTCTTTCTTTCACCATTCACCTTGAGCGATAACTTCACAGACACTCCTATCCAACGACCACGCTCATACATACACATATACGTTCCTGACTAAGTACACATAAACACTTTCCAAGTTACTACTACGAAATCTTGATACATTTAACTCATTACTTGTTTCTCATGAACTTTTAATTTTGCCAATTCATGTTGTATAAAAGTATACTTTTATTCTTCCACAAAATCCACATATTCCAACCGGCTGACAACCTTCTGATGATCACGAATAAAACCTAAGCTGTAGGGAGTTCGTTTATATTGGCACTAGGACAATTTAATAAATATTAACCATTTCCTTACGACTTCAACTTTAAATTTGAACAGGTTAAGATCGAGGAAAATATTTTTGGGCGTCTGTTTAATTATGATTAACTAAGATTAACACGAAAAATCTTTTTGAATGGAACTTCCCGCTGATAAAATAGTGAAGAAATGTGGGTGGTTTTCAACCATGCAAGTGAAATGACTGGTCTTAATCGTCGGGCATAAACCTGGCTGAACCAACCAATATAGTTATTCTGAGCATTACCCATGTTAGTAGCAATAAAGCAGTAACAGACTCACCACATCTTACCTGTCAGAGAGAGGTTATAGGTTAGATAACTATTCTCTAACAATGCCTCCCAGAGGCTTTTGAACTCTAGCCTAGAAAGAGCGATATGAAAAGCTCTCGCCGAAATATGGCAACGATACCATTTCTTCGGCCTGATCTCGCTTTTATAGAGTTTAACATGAAAAGTTAGGTACTTATAAGGGTGATAGAGCGAGCCGATTATTTTACCTGCATCTTTAGCGATGGGTCGCGTATATAAGAGTTCCACTTGTGTTGGGTCTGAGTTTATCGTCCAATTGCCTCTTTCTTTCCGGGCCTTTCACTTGGACGGATGATAGTTTGTGGTTTGATTGGCAGTGACGGAATATAACCAATTTGATTTTAGAGGCACTGGATGTAACCAGCCAGTTTTCCCCACTAAGAAGTTAGTTGTAGATCGGAAGAGTGGTCAGCTGTCAATCTCTGATCGTCAGGTTTTTTGAGTCGTGCCCATATATCATCATTTCGTCGGCATAAACGCTTACAAATGATCGGAATATATTCAAACTTTGCTATCAACGGAAAGCGCCCACAGAAGAAAGAATGTGAGAATAAAGGATTAAGTATAAACTACAAAAAGACAGAATGCATGTTTATTTGCAAAAGAATGAGCCCAAAATGCAAATTACAAATAACGGACACTAAACTCAAGTACGTACAGAAATTTAAATAACTAATAAATGTTGCAGAAAAGGCAACAGTGACATTCGAAGCCGTATTTAGATGGCCAAAGAAACATTTCAAAAGTTAAGCAGAATATTAAGAGACAAAAAAGTTTGTTAGAAACAAAGAACAGAGTGCTAAACTGATCCCTGTTATCGGTCCTCCTGTATAACAGCGATTGCCGCACAAAAGATGAAGTGGCAATAAAAAATCTTGTTCTACAGAAAAATGCTGAGGATACCATGAATTGAAAATGTGAGCAACAACGACGGTATTTACAAACCTTCTTACGCACGGTTAAATGTGACACAAGGTCATTTTATAGTGGGTCTTCCTGGCCATATAGCCGGGTCAAAAATGTCTCTCTATTATTACCGAGTCGTGATTCTACCTTTCGGCGGAACCACGACTGGGTTAGTGCTCGCTGCTCGGAAGCAGAGAGCGCACTCTACCCGAAGGCAGAGAGCTGACAGTGTCATAGTAACAAACGACATTTTTAGAATAATGAAAACGACAATGAAACTTATGTTTAACATCAGTAAGAAGAAGGTACAAAAATTTAAATCCCTTGAAAGTGTTCTAACAGAATACGGAAAGTGCGAAACAGAGAGCCGAAGGCGAATAATTATGATGAAAGACGTGTTCCAGAAGCTGAGTAGAGTATTAATAGACAGAAAAAATTAACTAGAAACAAAGAAAAGCATACTAGATTTCAATATGATGTCAGTTCTTCAATGTGGCAGTGAATGCTGGACAATATCATCGAAGATAAAGGAAAAACGTGAAGCCATTGAAATGTGGTTCTACAGAAGGATGCTGCGGATATCATGGATCGAACACTTGAGTAATAATTAGGTTTTGAAAATGATGGGAACAAAAAGAGAATTAATATAGAGCATCAGGAAAAACAGCTAAAGTTCCTGGGACATGCAATGAGGAAGAAGTACTTGGAGAACCAGATACTATAAGACCAGATATAGGGAAAAAAAGACAGAGGAAAGCAGCGGATAACATATTTGAAGGGCCTGAGCAGGTGGATGACAGAACAGCGTTGCGTGGTGTATCAGGAGGAAGCATACTATGAGCCACCAGGGATAGGAAAACGTTGAAAGCCACGATCGCTTACGTTCTGAAAGGACAAAGCACATAGAAGAAAACGAATAAGGAAGTAGGAATACTTGTTATCCAAAAGACAGATTGACGAAAAGCGGGACTTTAAGGAAAGCAGCGTGTAACATCCTTGATGAGCTTGAAAGACGTTTGGTAGGAGGATGTTTGCGAAAAATAACAAAAAGTCAAAGAATAAGGGCTATAAGGGACAAGAATATGTGGGGGAACATTGCCTATGTTTTGAAGGCAGACGTCACATAAAATAGGAATTTCCCATCGGAATCATCAAAATGACCCACTAGAGAAAATGGCTGATAAAAAAAGGTTTTAAGGAAATAGCAAAATAGAAAAATATCCCATTAAGAGCTACTCGATACAGGAAGAAGTGAAGCGCCATGATTGCCTATATTCTCAGGCAATACAGCACATAACGAAGGATATATAATGTTGAGTCCCATCTCTGCGGAAGAATAAGCTTGCTGACTTTCCATTCTATTTATTCTTCTGCCGTCAAAAATACGCAAGTAGGCCTCATAAACTCTGTACTTAAATTCAACTTGGAATTATTTTATTGCTTTCCTTTTTTCCGTCTCCACACTAATCTAAAACCTTCTAAATGATCTTCACCACACGCAACAAGTGAAATTGAACGACTTTTACCGCAGCGTTTATAAAATTACTTCAGCATTTTCAGGAAACAAATCATCTGATCTGATATTTATTAGAGATGAATTCTTTTTCAGAAGACTTTTATCAAAATAAGCTCTACCATTTCCCGATTAGTACAAAATCCAACCTTTTGGAATATAACATTCAGCTATGAGTTTCCACCAAAAAACATTTTAGTTGTTGATATGGAAGGTGATGATATGAAAGGCGATTATGATTATTAATATTGTCAGAACTAAGAATACTTAATAAGAATAGATTTTACTTCTAAGGAAATGACATTGAGTTGACATTGGTAACACTCATCGGTAAGGAGCTACCCCGATGTTACGGGCTTCTAAGGATAGGAGCTCAGAAATCAAATTTTGTCTGAATTTTATTATTTAAGTTATATTTTGCCTATTTAACCGATGTAGAATAATAAAATAAAAGCCAATATGTCTAGTGGGAAAAGCAATAATAATAATTGGTTTAGTTATCATATTAAACTTAACAATATGTCAAGCATTTTTGTGTTATTTAATGTCAGATAATAGGTTTTATAGGATACAGACCCCAATAATTAAATAGAATAAAAAAAGTAAACGTAGAATCGGTTTACAGTTGAGTAAAATGTCAAACGTAGCTCCGCATTGCCCGAGTAGATAGAAATAAAAATGGTTTGCGCCAGATCTGCTTTACAACATATTCAAAAGGTGGACGAATCCAGTTTAAACATAAGGCAAAAAGACAACTAGGTCAGACTTACACTTGATTCAAGAGGCCGACATAAACTGGCTTCAAAATAGTGTTCGGTTTACGCCAGTGTCAATCTCGTTAAGGTCCAGTTTATAGTAAAAAGATCACCTTAAGCGGTGTTTACTATTTGGGTTGTAGTTATACTCTACCAAAAGGTTAAGCAATTAAATTTATGCATTTGTTAGTACATTTTTCTACAAAAAACTACTAATTACACATCAGTTATCATGTGGCTTGACAAGTCCTGGTCGAATTAAGTTGATACGCGTACCAAATAGAAGGAGAGTAAAAAGGCTGAACCAAACAATTAGTAGGGTATGGACCCTATGACCAGTGAGATATCATTAGTAGAGTAGAACAAGTGTCACAGTTCCAAGACATACTCAATATTACAAGTTCAATATTTTCTTCTTTCTTCAACATGCGTTTTAATTTTTTTGGTATTAAAAAAATGAACTAACACAATAATGCTTCATTCTCAGCTGGTTTACTAAGCATTACAGAGAGGCAATGTAAAGCAACTAGAAAACTTAGCATTTGTATTAGTGTGCAAAATTTTGACAACATATAAATTAACCGTTAATGCCTTGTTTTAGGTCGTGTGTGAAAAAGAAAACACTGACGCTCAAGTCACTGCATCATGTGCTTGAAAAGCGATGGTGTAGTGGTGGTAGATATTAAGGGCATTGCTGTTGAGAAATACAAGGAAAGGTGAGGCAAAGGTCCTTCAAGATTAGGCCGCGAAGTCAACCATAGTGGAGTACAACAGGCAGTTTCTGATGAAATAGATTTGCCTTGAATTGCATAGGGAAGGCGTACAAGTAAAAAACAGTCACTACTTTGCGCATTATCATTAATACAAGACCAGGCTTTTTATCTCGAGGATTAGTCAACAAGTGGTGCACTATAAGCTGCTACCAACAGGAAAAATATTACTGCAATCCTGTACCGGCAGCAATTGGAACGTATGCAACAAGTACTAAAGCAGAAGCCAGTATTGGTTAATCGCAAGTGTGTATAGTACCTCATGACAATCCCAGGCATCATACAGTGCAGGTATCCAGGGATACCATGTAGTGACTTGGCTGAGAGACACTCTGCCATTCAACTTAATTCCCGGATTTTGCGCCAAAAGTTTACCGCTTCTTTAATTTCTTTAGCAACTAAATTCGTGGGAAATCCTTCGTAAATGAGGCAGACTACTGGCGAGCACTCACAGACATCTTTGCCTCCAAGGCACCTGATTTTTACTATACAGCTGAAGGTAGGTTGTTAAAATATTCTGGATTTCGAGTTGTGGACTCACGGTATGTCAGAATTGCTCTATGCAATTTTTTAATGATTGACAAGGACATTTTCGATGTCTAGTAGTATACTCTGATTAAGCAGTGTTGATGAAAGGCACAGAAAGAAAATAGCAAGAATTCCTAGAGAAGGTACTAATCAACACTGATAGTTAATGGTTAAAAGTCAATTGTAAAACCACAGATTGCATGATTCCCATCAAGGGAAATGGCACTTGCTGCTCACTACGAATTACTGGTGCTAACATCGGGGAAGTTCAGAAAAGTAAAATGCGAGAGCGAAATAAGAAGCTAAGCATTAAAAACAAAAAATTCTCGCACTTCCCGCCTGTGGAACTCGCTTCCATATTCTTGCTTTCCTGACGGCTACAACCTCCAGAAATTTAAATGCAATGTCAATACTCATCTACTAACCACTTGACTCTAGCCCTTCCCCCACCCCGTGTATGCTTCCCTTTCTGTCCCCACTTGCAACTGTCATCACACCTGCATTTTCATCTTTCTATTGCTTCTTCCTAATGGGTTTGTAATCCTCTTCTCCTTCCTCTAATTAATTTTCTTTCAGTTATGTAGCCCCCCGCACATCAGTGGCTTTTACGCCTTGTCCGGGGTGAAATGATTAAAAAAAAAGATTCTATGTAATATAAATGGTATTATGTGACAATTTTGACATCTCCGTACAGATATAGACGAGGCTTAAGAGATGTGGTTTTACAAAAAATCTAACGGGAATATCAAGGACAGATCATACGAGGAAGCGGGAAGTTTTAATAAAAATGGCAAAAAGCTATTTATAATTGGAATCATTAAGATATAGTTTAAATTTGTAAGCCACATGATGTGGAAAAATGTCTGGAAGTATTTGTTATTCACAGATCGCATTGAATGCAAGAGCAACAGAGGCAAACATTGATTAATGGACCTGACAAAACTTTTCTAAATAGATGGCAGTAGGGTAAATGAAAAGAATAGTTTAGAAAATAGACATTACTAAGACCAACAGATGGTAGGATGTTGCATAAAACTATTATAATCCATATTTTTGAGTGACACTGTACATGAAAAGAAGAAGACGATAGAGGAGACAATTGCAAATTCTGAAGTCCTGTCGTAAACAGGATTAAGTCACTCTCACCTTAATTTGCAAAGCTGTTCTGAACTATTTTCGTGAGTTTTACTTCCAAATGAGAGGATTAGCTGTATACTTTACTAAAAATATTTTAAGATATTTTAGGGCCAGCAAACAATTTATTTCATCGTTTTAAATACTGTATTGGGACTTATTTAAATAAAATGATGCTGAAAACAAAGACAGGCAAGAATACTGAGATACCCACGAAAGGTGTATCTTGCAGCTCTTTTCTTAATTTCTTTGTTTCTATTTTTTTCCAGAAAAGTGATCTTTATTTTTACAGAAAGTGCAATACTTCAAATTGTTAGTAATTAGTATTGTTGCCTTTGATTTGTATAATTGCTGATGTCGTAATGAATAGAACAATGTCTAGATTTTCTCACTTTTATTTTTTCTTCATTCTTCTTGGCAGTAATCCCAACTCTCTTGGAAATTACGTGATTTCCATTAATGCAATTGTTTCTTCAGTCTTCCTCACAACGGTTTAATTATAATTTATAAATCAAGACAATGGGCTGTGTATTCTTCCAAAATTTAAAATTCTTCATCCGCGTGAAAAGTTTTTGTTGTACATGATGTGTAACAAAGTGCCCTGTCATGCTGAGAATATTTTTCTTTTCGTAGTCTGGTGAAAGATTAAACCGCAATAATATATTTCACTGTTTTGGATTACATTACCTTTTGCAAATTTTATTCAACCGTCGATTTTGATAAAATCCCAAATAATTCTAGCGTTTTGTGGTGTGTCTGACAATGTTTCTTTCCCCCTTGGCTTTCTTACATGTTACCGTTGCATAAGAATGTAACACTTGTTTATATTCACGTGTAAAACTTATATTTTACCACTTTTTCTGCATCTTTTTTTTTTTTAATCATTTCACCCCAAGCAAGGCATTCCATTGCGACTATTACGCAGGGAGTTACATAGAGGAAGGTGAATTGAAAGAGTGGTTAGATATAGGAATTATCAGAAGGAGGGTGATAGACCGGTAAGCATAGCTAGGCTGAGGGTTGGGCAGATGGGAAGAGTGTTTGAGAGAATGGATGCGAGTTAGTGTGTTAGGAGGTGTCTGTTGACCTTACATTTAAACTCCTGGAGATTGTAGCTGTCGGGGAAGCAATCATGTGGAAGGGAATTCCACAGGCGGGAATTGCAAGAAAAGAAGCTGTTGGAGTAGAACCTGCGGTTATATTTTATCGGTTTCACTGTAAAAGGATGGAACCTAGTTACTAATCTAGTATCTTGTGCAAATTCGTACCTAGCAGGCACCAGTGATCTAAGTTCATCGGAGCAGAAGCCGTGAAAGAATTTATAGAAGAGACAGTGAAGCCACGTCACGCCGCTGAGAAAGTGACTGCAGTCGGTCTGCCAAGTCGTTATAGATCACATTACAGATTCTCCGTTGTATTTTGTCAAGAACCCTGAGGAGAATAGCAGAGGCACCCGACCAGATGTGGAAGCAGTATTCAATACACGGATGGTAGATTTATAATGTACAGGATAGATTCAGACGGAAAAACTTTCTGGCCCTGCACCAGTGAAAGCTCTCTTGACCACTTCAATGTTCTAATTAAATGATTTAAAAGGATGTTCTTTCTGCTATAAAGAAGTTCAACTTGTTTTTTTTAATACTCTATGTACTGTATGAGCTGAAATCGCAAAGACTGCTGTTACACTCCACTTGTCGAGTTTTAGATTAAATCTTGCTAACTGAAACTCACACAACCAGTATCTCATCTCTCTTGTCTAACGTTTGTGGTCTTACTGCTTCTTGCACTTATTTAATTTTTAGTAGGAGAAAACGTTTCTTAGTCATGATTCCTGATTTTCCCAGATGGCTGGTTACTACAACTTGATAGATCTTCCCGTTCGAAATCATAACCTTCATAAGAAAAATTAACCACGATTAAAGTGAAAAAGAATAAGTTAACGTTGGACTTTCATGACTTCTCAAGGTAATTTACACTACTATTAATAAAATGGAAGAATTCATATTTAAAAATGTGCATATTATCATGATTTTATCATCTCAAATCACCCAATAGTATTGCACTGCCTTTATGTAGATTAAAACTGATTAAAGCGGTGTATATTCTTTTAAATGGCGGTTATGAAAATAGAACAACTTATTTCCTAATGCTCAAAATTCACTGATATTACTGCGAAAAGTATACCGCTAAACAACATTGACTACTTAATCAAATAAAAGTTTATAATCATTTGATGTAGTTGGACCAAAGCATTTGCAGGCCAATATACTGTGGGTGATTTTTTTAAATGCAAAATGTGGTAGGATCAACTGGGTTCCGTCTGTGAGAAAAAATACCATGACACAATTAACTCTTTTAGAAATGTGGAAAAACATGCTGTACTGTTTGTCATTCGTACAGGAATTTCAAATATGAATATTTCAGAGTCATTGGTGTGAGGCTAGATATTAGGTCTCCTTATTATACATTTCAGATGACTAGATGCTAACGTAAGTTCCATGTTAAAAATGTCTTCTATTGCACTTCTCCTTTGTGAAAGTCTCTTCCGGCTTTTTCTTTTCAAAATCAACTTTGATCTTTAAAATATTAAATGCAATGTCAATCGTTATCTTTTGTCCATTTATTCCGGTTCTCTGTCATTAATAATGTTGTTTTTTGTCTCATTCTCTCTAACACTCAATAAGTCATTGTGTCTTAGTACAGTGCAGAGGATTTGAAAAGAGTTGGATGAGTACAATAGTGATTACAAAGGTACAGCAGCTGGGAAAACACACTTTGATCGATCTGATAAGGAACGAACTCTGGCATTGTTTGGTGAGTGCCTCAGACTCAAGTGCCTTGACTCAAAAGGTTAGCTGCTGGCAGATGCTATATCTGGAAATTAGACTCAGCAGCATGCAAAAGATCCAGGCGATCCCCGTCGTAACTGTGAGACAATTTCTGCGACTTTATCTCCCCTTGCATTTTGCCAACTAACTCCCCAAACTGCAGCCTTCTTGATTATTGTATGTAGTGTGCAGTTGAGTGAGAGCCTAAGAAAACTCTTTGTAACAGTAAAGATGAACTGAAGGCAAGAATTTGAGGAGCTCAACCGAACACTTGCATTGAAAGTAATTAAAAATAAATACAAGTGAAAAAAAAAACATTAAAAATTAAAAAAACTGTAAAAGTTCCCTCAATATATACATGAAACAATTAGGGATTTAAATAAAATATAATATGAAGTTAAACCGTTTCTTTTATTTTTGTACAAAGAAATACACGAAATTTATTAGCCGTTTATCATACTAGGTCTGACAATATGATTAATGGAACCTTTGCAAATTTTAATTTTTTAACCATTGCACCCCAAACAAGAAATAAATCAACTAAGACACAATGACTGAGTGTGACAGATAATAAGACAAAAAAAAAAACAACAACAAAAAACAACACAATTAATGAGAGAGAACATGAATAAAGAAGACCGAAGATAACGCTTGACATTGCATGTAAACTTTTAAAGGTCCAAGTTGGGAAAAAAGCTGGGTGAGACTTCTACAAGAGGGAAGTGCAATAAAAGACACTATTAACATAGAATTAACATTAGCATCTAGGCACTTTAAGTGTATAATAATGAGACCTAAGAGAAGGATGCAGCGAATATCGTGGATCGAGCATGGGAACAATGATGAGGTCTTGGAAATCATGGAAACAAAAAGGAAATTAATACTGAGCATCAGGAAGAGACAGCTGAAGTTTCTGGGACACGCAATGAGGAAGAGTGGCTTGGAGAATCTGATACTAACAGGTCAGATAGAGGGAAAAAGATAGGGGAAAGCAACGGATAACATATTTGAAGGACCCACGTCTATTGAACAGGTGTAGAGGCTCATCCCTTGTTCCCTGTTTAGGATGTGGTTCCCGGCTTTCTCTTTTCCAATATTTTCACTTTTCCATATTTTTATTTCAATTGGAGTATATAGAGTGAACTATCGCCCGGTTCACACTCCACCCACGTCTATTGAACAGGTATAGAGGCTCATCCATTCTTCCTTGTTTAGGATGTGGTTTCCGGTTTTCTCTTTTCCAATCTTTTCACATTTCCTTATGCTTTTTTTCACTTGGAGTAGATAGACTGAACTATCGCCCGGTTCAAACTCTACCCACGTCTATTGAACAGGTATAGAGGCTTATCCATTCTTCCCTGTTTAGGATGTGGTTTCCGGCTTTTTCTTTTCCAATCTTTTCACTTTTCCATATTTTTTTTCAATTGGAGTAGATAGACTGAACTATCGCCCGGTTCACACTCCACCCACGTCTATTGAACAGGTATAGAGGCTCATCTCTTCTTCCCCGTCTAGGATGTGTTTTCCGGTTTTCTCTTTTCCAATCTTTTCACTTTTCCTTATTTTTTCTTCAACTGGAGTAGATAGAGTGAACTATCGCCCGGTTCAAACTCTACCCACGTCTATTGAACAGGTATAGAGGCTCATCCCTTGTTCCCTGTTTAGGATGTGGTGTCCGGGTTTCTCTTTTCCAATCTTTTCACTTTTCCTTTTTTTTTTCAACTGGAGTAGATAGAGTGAACTATCGACCGGTTCACACTCCACCCACGTCTATTGAACAGGTATAGAGGCTCATCCCTTGTTCCCTGTTTAGGATGTGGTGTCCGGGTTTCTCTTTTCCAATCTTTTCACTTTTCCTTTTTTTTTTCAACTGGAGTAGATAGAGTGAACTATCGACCGGTTCACACTCCACCCACGTCTATTGAACAGGTATAGAGGCTCATCCCTTGTTACCTGTTTAGGATGTGGTTTCTGGCTTTCTCTTTTCCCGGGGTGATATGATTAAAAAAAAAAACCTAATCAGATGGATGACGGAACGAGGATTGCATGGTGTAACAGGAGAAGGCTTACTCAGAGCCACCAGCGATAGGGAAACGTGGAAAGCCATAATCGTCTATGTCCTGAAGGCACAGGGCACATAGAAGAAGAATATGTAGTCCCACACCTTAGTTTCTAAAATTCATACCGCATATAGGAATGTTTATCAGAATAATTATCATGAGTGTATTTATAAAAAAATGGCACAAAGAAGCGTGGGAGGAACTGAAGGCGAATGTCAGTTCTTGATAAATAACATTGCATTTTTTTTACTCTGGATTCTATCAAAAATATCTTAATGTATATCAGGAAGAATAAATCAGAAGGAAAAGGTATGTTACTAAGACGTAAATGTAATGAAAGTTTACTAATTCCGGATATAGATATGATTACTTTACATCCAAGATAATCTAATCTAAACTTATCTATAAATGAAACTTTGTCTGTGTGTGTGTGTGTGTCTGTGTGTGCATCCGTTACCTATAGACTCCGAAACGGCTGAACCGATTTTCTTGGCAGTTTACACAGTTGTACTATAAGCATCTGCGAGTGTTCTTAGCTAGGTTTTGTGTCGAGGTAACCCCAATAATCGAAAAAATCAGGTTATAGGAGTGGTCCGATTTTAATCAAATTTGATACACTCATTGACAAAGACATAAGAAACGATATTCAGAAGTTTCAAGGTTGCAGTTCTTACAATAGTGCTGAAAATCGATAATATATATATATATAAAAGACAAGATGTTTGTGTGTGTGTGTGTGTGTGTGTGTTTATCTATCTGTATGTCCTTTATACAAATCCACAATTTTTATCCGATTCTCACCAAACTTCACACAAATATTCTTTAGGCAGAGTCTGAACTACAAGATCATGGATTAGTTTTAAAGCTTTCATTACACCCGAGAAACGCCGGGTTATACTGCTAGTCCAATATAAAGGCTTTCCTAAAACGAAAAATTCTATTTCAGTTTGTTATATTTAAAATCATTCGATATTCAACTAGAAAAAAAAGTGATAGAAATCTGAATGAAGACGATAGGTCAAATTTGTAAAAAACTTTTTTCTCCGATAACCCATTAATGGCCATCATCCCATTTGAACATGAGCAAAAGTAGATTAAACTGTCGGCAAAAATACCTATAATAAAAAAATAAATAAATAAAAGAAAATAATTTTTAAAATTAGACAAAAAAAAAAAAACAACCCAGACGTCCCTGGGTTATTACATGCAAATTCAAACCATAATGATAGGCAATTAAGCTTTAGCCTCATATAGCATCACGATCTTTCAGTTACCTTATTTCAGACGGACGCTTTCATTCAACGTTTACCTTATGAAGAATGTAATCTTTTTCTTCTTATTCTTCTGCGTGCAATGTCGTTTCAGAATGTAGGTGATCATTACTTTCCACTAATTCTATACTTTGGAGCTGAAATAATATCTTGCCTGTTTTTTTCTTATATGCCTACGTTATGTTAACCTTATTTATAAGTGTGACAAAAATTGTTATTTTGTTTCCATTATCATCAAAAACTCTTTATTGCTCAGGTGTTCAGTCCATGAAATTCTCAGCTTTTCTTTGTTTCTATTAACTCGTTAGCGTTGTGGTGCAGTGGTTATCAGCTCGGAACGAGAAATCGGAGAGCAGAGTTCGAATTCCAGTCGAAATCTATGCATTCACATAAGCGTAAATATCCTTAGGAAAGATATGAATCCGTCTCTTCTCTCTTCAGCTATGAGTTAAATACCAAGACAGGCTGTGTTCTGTAGCCTTGGTTGGCAACCAGTCTACCACAAAAGTAATAGCACTGCGAGAAAAATCTTCTGCCCAGTTTTTTTCGGGGTATGATCGCTCAAGCGTGTATCACGTATGACACTTAATTGTCTGACACACCTCACCATCTGTGATGAAGTTGTCTTACATTCATTTATATCTAGGAAAACTGACAATACGTATATTCAGTCAGTTAAAGTGCGATACGTGATACACGCTTTGGGCGATCATGTCTTGAAAGAGACATTATTGCCTGGGCAGAAGATTATCCCGCAGTAGGTTGTCATTGCTTTTTACGATAGACTGGTTGCCGACCAAGGCTATAGAACCAAATCGGTCCTATTATTTAACCCATAACTGGAGGGAAGATACAGATTAAAACCTTTCCCAAGGATATCTGTGCGTAAATGAATGCAAGGAATTCAACTAGAATTCGAACTCGGCTCCCCGATTTGTCGTTCCGAGCCTATATTCACTGCACCACAACGCACATCCGCGTATATTACTTAAATGTTTAATTTAAAACTGAATATAAAAGATACAGAACTTTCCATAGTAAAACAGATTTTAATAGATAATGATTTCTGCGAAAAATACTGTTTATATGAAGTGTGGCTGATAACCAACAAAATCAACTAAAACTTTAAAATCTTTGTCATTTTTATCGTTTCTATGTTACTTACGTGTAATATTTGCAGTTAAAACCAAATGGTTTTCACTCTGTGAAAAATGAAAACCTAAACGGAGGAGAAGTTGCTTAAGTCAACTTTACTAAAACAATAAAATGGAAATCTTTTTTCCTGAGATTCTGATTTTTGGAACATTACAAAACCAATTCGAAGAACATCCTCTTCTATACAGTAGTAAGAGAGTGGAAACTGCATTTGAATAAATATTAGCACAATACAAGACCCGGGAGCCACTAAAGTTTTACTAAAGTTGCTATCGAGGCAAAAGAAGCGGAAGTAAATGGTGATTAAAAAGATAGATAACAGTTGACACTAGAATTGAATTGGTTAAGTCTGTAGTCTTTTTTATAATAATAACAATAATAAAGATTTTTAAAAGAGAAACAGGTGATTGAGAAAAAGGTAAAGTCGTACTTGCATGAAAGCAGTAATAAAAATAACGGAATTTTTTTTTTACATTTTTAAACAAGAAGACAAAAAGCGGTACATTTTCAGGAGCTTAAGAAAAAAACGTCATTCTTTTTGTAATTCCAGCCAAATCAATTCTGTATGTAGTAAACCCAGCTTAGAGATACTGTGCTAGGGAAGGATCTATTCCCTATAACGCTGCTACCTTTGCACTTCCAATGCTGACAGTCATCTCAACGTCTTTCTTCGGCGCAGAGAGAGTTAATGGGTCATTACGGTAATCCGGATCACATAGGAATTCAAACGTCAATCAGTTAACTGTCATACGGGCTTGACTCTTGGGTGATAATGTAATGTCTCTTTTTATTCATAACTGTCCCGGAAAAAATATTTTCCACAGTTAGCTGCCTGTATTTTCTACTAGTCTTTTGGAAAACAATCACGCTGGCTTCACTTTCACCAAGCAACCGTTCTTGGAAAGAAGCTACTTCAGACAAAAATTCTTCTTCTTCTTCTTCTTCTATGTGCCCTGTCTCTTTCAGGACGTAGGCGATCATGGCTTTCTACGTTTCCCTACCATTGGTGGCTCCCAGCTTGCCTTCTCTTGTTACACCATGCAACCCTCGTTCCGTCATCACCCTGATTAGGTAATTCAAATATGCTATCCGTTGCTTTCCCCTGTCTATTTTTCCCTCTATCTGGCCTGTTAGTATCAGGTTCTCCAATTTTTCCTTCCTCATTGCATGTCCCAGGAACTTCAGCTGTCTCTTCAGCTGTCTCTTCCTGATGCTCAGTATTAATTTCCTTTGTGTTTCCATCATTTATTTTAATTTGTTGCTACTACATGTTTTTGTTTTACAGTTTAACGACATTTTGCAGTTTTTATTCAAGACCAGAAAATATATTTAAATTTTAAAAATTTCTTGGAGATAACAAGTATCTATCGATACAAATTCTATGATTTAAAAGACAGCTGACAGGAGAGGTGGATTCATGTCTTTCCCAATTATATTTGAGCGTAAATGAATATAACGAACACGACTGAAATTAGAACACGTTTCACCAATTTCCAATTCTAAGCTGTTATCCATTACACCACCCGCTCATCCAAGCTTACGCCAGTTGGTATTTCCATGCGGTCACCATGTCCCGATGTTAATTATCTTCATTGACTGTAGGACAACCGGTGGTTTAAGATTATATGGCCGTAAGCCGCGTTAATTTTAAAGTTTTTTTAATTTACAATAGAAAAAATGACCGTTGTTAGGAAGTCATTTTCGTGTTATTATTTAGGTACTAAATATTCATACTTCCAAAAGCATTCTAATCGGAAGTATGAAAACCAGGCATCAAGCTATAAACGCATTTATCTTACCAATCAATTATTTTGTCCCGAAATAAATTTCATTTGGGAATCGAGTGAAATGTTAAAGTCAAAAGCAGTTCTGTAAGGCATGATTTAATCAAAATATCTATTTATTTCAGCACATTGCTTCTAAAGTGTGACGATGCTTTTTATGCCCTGCTTCAAAAGAATTAGATCTGTATAGAAAAATAAATCCCTAAAGGCTTTTTTTCTGTAGCTGTCGGGTAATAAAAAAGTTTATTGTTCAAAAGGTTATTGAAGATTGAAAAGATTGTGTGGAAAGATAAGATATGTAGGGGGAGCAACTGGAAAATAGAAAAGTCTCTGCAAAATTTCAATTCTCTTCAGTTTCTCTTGTCTGAAAAAGAACTACAATCTTCTTCTTCTATGTGCCCTGTCCTTTCAGGACGTAGGCAATCATGGTTCTCCACGTCTCCCTATCCCTTGTGGCTACTAGAATGTTTGTTCCCGTTACTCCTGTTAACCCCCGTTCCGTCACCCACCTGGTTAGACCCTGCAAATATGTTATCCGCTGCCTTCCACTGTCTCTCTTTCCTTTTATCTGGCCACTCAGTATCAGGTTCTCCAGGCTCTTCTTCTTCATTGCGTGTCCCAGGAACTTCAGTTGTCTCTTCCTGATGCTCAGTATCAATTCCCTCTTTGTTGCCATTTTTCCAACACATCATCGTTGCTTGCATGCTCAGTCCATGATATCCGCAGCATCCTTCAGTAGAACCACTTTTCGCTGCTTCCAGTTTTGTCCTCATTTTCGATGATATTGTCCAGCATTCACTGCCGTATTGAAGAACTGACATCACGTAGCAGTCCAGCACTCTTTTCTTTGTTTCCAGTGAGTCTTTCATGTGTGTTAGTCTTTTGCTCAGATTCTGGAACGCGTCCTTTGCCATGCCAATTCTCCGTCAGATCTCCGTGTCGCCCTTTCCATCCTGAGTTAGGACACTTCCTAGGTATTTAAATTTTTGTACTTGCTTGATTCTGGTATCTCTCACATTTGTTTGGCATTTTGGGTTGTACCTTTTGCTGATGACCATGCACTCAGTTTTCTTAAAGTTTATTTGTAGTCCTTTTTTGTCGCTCTCCACCGCTACCCTAGATGACACGCCAGGATTTGTTGTTGGAGGACACAACTTGAACAACATAAGTTACGCAGACGATACAGTGCTGATCGCGGACACGGAATGTAAACTACAAGACCTCATACAGAAGGTAGCGGTGGAGAGAGACAAAAAAGGACTACAAAGAACTACAATAGTTTTCCTTAAATATAAAACACGAATATCTTCTTACATGTGCGACTTTCTTTTAGGCCGTAGACGGTCATTGATCGCCACAATATCCTGTATGTTGCAGTTCTTACTAAGGTTTGTCTTCCATCCACTTTTTAGTCATAGTAGCTTATTTGATAGGTGACCGCTGTCTTCCTTTGTGTCTTTTGCTTTCAGTATATCCTGTGAGTGTTGAATTTTTTAATCCGTCCTTGCTCATCATGTATCCGAAAACTTTCAGCTTTTTGTCCTGATTCTGAGTATAAGTTTCCTTTTTTACTATTTTGATTAAAATTTTTGTTTTGCTTACACGTTAAGTCAAAAGTATTTCCAGCATTCTTCTAGAAAACTAAATTTCTTATGTTACTAATTTCCTCTCCATCTATGAGGAAATTATCTAGCACTATGTTTTATATCGAAGAATTTATATTAAGTAGAAGGTGAGCATTCTTTTCCATGTTTCGAAGTGATCATGTTTTTTTTACCTAAACATATATTCTGGTTTCACCTGCTAAGTGTTGATAAGCCGTAGAAAACGAATCAATCAGTCAAGACTAGGACTAACCTTATATTATACCTACATTTCCCTTGTAACATTAGTATAAATATATCCAAATATTTCGTCACAGGTAAATATATATCAGAAGACATGGTGAATATCTTTCTATTGATCTAACATTTAAAACTGAAAAATAAGTAATAATTAGTATTTTGTCTTTATGAGTTCAGAGAAAGTAAAAATGTTACTTAACTTCTTCTTCTTCTTCTTCTTCTTCTTCTTCTTCTTCTTCTTCTTCTATGTACCTTGTTCTTTAAGGATGTATGTAGGTAATCATTGCCTTCCACGTCTCCCAATCTCTGGTGGCTCTTTGCATACTTTCTCCTGCAGCATCTTGTAGCCCCCGTTCTGTCATCCACCTGCTCAGGTCCTTCAAATATGTTATCCGCTGCTTTCCTCTGTCTCTTTTTCTCTCTATCTGGCCTGTTAGTATCAGGTTCTCTAAGCTCTTCTTTCTCATTTCTTATCTTAGGAACTTTAGTTGTCTCTTCCTGATGCTCAATATTAATTTCCTTTTCGTTTCCATTCTTTCCAACACGTCATAATTGCTCACGTGCTCGGTTCATATCTGCACTATCCTTCTGCAGAATCACATTTCAGTTGGTTCAAGTTTTTCCTTCACTTTTGATGATAATGTTCAGCATTCGCTGCCATATTGAAAATGTGACATCACATAGCAATCTAGTTCTCTCTTCTTTGTTTCTTGTTAAATTTTCCTCTATTTTAATACTTTACTCAGCTTCTAGAACACTCATTTGACATGCGAAGTTGCATTTGGATCTGTCTGTCGCACTTTCCGTATTCTGTTAGAACACTTCCCAGATATTTAATTTTTTGTACCTGCTTGATTTTAGTATCCCCTACCTGTATTTGGTATTTTGGAATGCTCTTTTTACTGATGACCATGCATTCGGTTTTCTTGCAGTTTATTTGTAGTCCCTTTTTTGGCCACTCTCTGTAGCTATCTTCTGTAGAAGGTCTTGTAGTTTCCTTTCAGTGTCTGCTATCAGCACTGTATCATCTGCGTACCTAATGTTATTAAAGTTGTGGCCTCTAATTACAAATTCTATCATAACATCTACGGTCCTCAAAATAGTCTCCACTGTACAAGTTGAACAGATTCGGTGAAAAGATACTTCTTTGTCTTACGCCCCTTTCTATCTTTGTATGTCTGCTGAATTCGTTACCTGTCCGTTTGCAGACAGTTTGCTGCCAGTATTGATTCTTAGTTACTCTTATGTCTTTCCCAAATATGCCGAGGCTGCTGAGGATCTCCATCAATTCTTTGTGGCGCGTTTTATCGAACGCCTTCGCATAATCGGTAAAATATAGGCACAAGTCCTTTTTCATTTTCATTTCCTTTCGCGAGCATCCTAATCATAAATATGGTGCTCCTGGTTCCAGTGTCTTTGACGAATCCTCACTGTTCTTGTTTTATCTCTGCTTCTTCCTCTGTTTATCAGGATTCGGGTGATCTGTTTTGGGATATGATTCATTAACTTGTTTCGGTGAATTTAAGTATGGGTATGGTATTGAGGAAGTTCTGACAATGGTCGAACGTGTTCAAAGAAGACTGAGGTATTTCATTTCAAGTCGTCTGATCCGCAGCAAGATATATTTAATTTTAAGGCGGACAGAGAAAATACATAAACGAATACAGATTATTAGAAGTTCAAACATTTCCAGTGAAGAATTGCATATATAAGATAACTAACACAATCTAAATAACTAAAATGTTAAAAGATAATTTTCATTTGATTAATTTGGTTACATTCATGTTATATTTCTGTATTCAATTTAAAATTTACAGGTTCCTTTCCATAAACAAAGTCTTATGATCATAGACGATGAATAGTCAATATCTTACAACAAAAGGGAATCTATGGTATATTGCATAAGACTAAAGCATTTATAATCAACCGAGCAAGATGTTAGTTTTCATTCTAAGATCGCAATCCTGAGCATTTGAGCGGTTTCAAAAAGGAGCCCACTAGGATGATTTCTTTCTGGAGAAGAAAACAATGATCTTAAATAAAACAATTAAAACTAAGCAAATGGAAGTATTTGGGAGAAAGGATACAACAGGATAACACTTGATAGCAATTTTATCTACTGTCGAAGCAACAACAAATTTTCAGTTTAGGTGGGAAGTTTTCCACCTTCTGCCTTATTAATTAACATTATACGTTTGGATTAGATCTGAATTAAGGTTTAATGGATATTGGCTCAGAATGAGCCTTGTTTTAGTGTCCAGTCAAGTCCTTCACCTTTACTTACATGAGGATACGCTTTAAAAATCTAAAACACTATCTCTTCTATCGTCAACTCTGGGTTGAACGGCTGGAGAGATTCAATCCTGAAGAGTTGCTTGTTAATCAGTCTGCCGTAGAAAATGCAGGCAATTAACTGTAGGAAAAAACTTCTGTCGAGTCAGTTATGAATAAAAAGAGACATAATCACCCAAGAGTCAACTCCGTATGACACTTAAATGATGAACTTTTGGATTCCAATGTGATCGTGATTACCGTAATGATATTAATATTAAACCCAATAATCACTTTACATCGGAAAAAAACTTTGGGATGCCTGCCAATATTAGGAGTGCAAAGGTAGCAGCGTTATAGTGAACAGATCGTTCGCTAGCACAGTGTCGCTGAGCTGACCGTAGATGCTGAGTTTTCGCGATTATCACACACACGAAGGTTTTTAATAGCCGGAAAAGGTAATCGTTGTTATTCTTTTTTTTTATATTAATAACAACAATAATCAATATTATTAAAAGAGAAGCAGATGAACGATAAAAAGGAAATGTTATATTTGCATGAAAACAGTAGTAAAAATAACGGAATTTCATATTTAAATTATTAAATAAGGAGCAAAAAGGCGTTAAATATTCAAGAGCTTCGGAGAAAAACGTCAAATTAATTTTGTATGTAGTAAACCCACATATAATCTCAACGAAGAAATATATGCATCAGCAATAGAAGCATGTAAAAAATAAACATTAAAGCATAAAAAGGCAGTCTCACATACATAAAGGTTCACCTTGAAAAAAATTAGAGAAATAAATTGAATAAGTTAAAAATAAATTATCACTACATGATTTACTGGCAAGAGGAACAAATGCAAGAACTAGAAAAGTCAGAGTCGAAAGAAAATCCAAAATTCGGAATAAAATGTATTTCTTTTGAGTAAAGAAAAAAGTTAAACAAACAATAGAACCAAAGGCTAGAAGAAACAGACGCTATGAAAAAAGATCAAGATCCAACAGAAATATCAAGCTCTTTCAAACTGATGCAAAGAAATACGTAAACAAAAAGTTCATGTGACCCCCTTATCCACAACGGCAGAGGTTATACAGTTTGGGAAAAAATATAGGCTTTTCCTAAAGAACACAACAAATAAGCAGATTGGACTTTGTAACATTTAGAACGGCTGCAAAATCAACCAGAACAAACATGAGCTGAAATCACAGGAGAGGATGTTGAATGTGTTCTGATAAAAATCACACAAATAGTTGCTTCTATTAACTAGAAACTATTAAGTACCATACGTTACACACACATGGGTGATCAAGTCTGGAAATAGATATGACTGGATGGGCAGAAGGTTTTCCCACGGTAGTTTGCCATTGTTTTCTACGGTAGACTGATTGGAAACCAAGGCTATTTAACCCATACCGTGAGAGAGAAGAGAAGGATTACAAATTTACTCAAGGATACTTACGTATAAGTAAATTCAGCAGGAATTAAAACCCGATTCTTTTAATTCTTGTTTTGATCTAGTGTCTACCGCTCCACAACGCAAACACGAGCCACAAAACCTTTAAGAAATGATCAATTGTCCAAGAAGAATTCAGGCATAGGTAACCAAACGGATTATCGTCTTCCTACGCAAGAATAATTACACATATGTTTCTAAAATGTACAACTTAATTATATGATTTCTCTCTCTTTACAAACTGTTGATATCTATTCTGAAAAAAGAGACATATTATCTCTTGGAAAAAATGCCTAATTAATGTTTGAATAAAAAGTATGTAAACGTAACACTTACGGATGTAAATATCAATTACTTATTAATAAGATGATGTTGGAAAAATCCTTCAATTCAAGGAAAATCTTAGTACTGCTTGGACAGATTATCATTAGTCATTCAATTGGACACCCCATTAATGTATCCAAAAAACTTTAAATTTATACAAGACTAGCAGTATAGCCCGGCGTTGCTCGGGTGTAATGAAAGCTTTAAAACTAATCCATGGTCCTGGAGCTCAGACTCTTTGGACGTTGGCACGAAAGACTGAAAAGCAATATTTGTTTCCAGTTAAAACGAAACCGTAGACTGAAAGATAAATGAATGGATGTAAGTCAAATTTTGAAGTTTGGTGAGAATCGGATAAAAATTGTAGATTTGTATAATGGACATACACACAGATAAACACACACACACACACAAACATCTTGCCTTTTATATATATATATATTATCGATTTTATGCACTATTGTAAGAACTGCAACCTTGAAACTTCTGAATATCGTTTCTTATGTCTTTGTCTATGAGTGTATCAAATTTGATTAAAATCGGACCACTCATTCTATAACCCGATTTGTTCAATTATCAATTTTCGATATTTATCGGAGGTACCTCGAATCAAAACTTAGCTAAGAACAGTCGCAGACGCTTATAGTACAACTGTGTAAATTTTCAAGAAAATCCGTTCAGCCGTTTCGGTTTCTATAAGTAATGGAATGACTCACAGACACACAGACAAATATCCATTTATAAAATAAGCTTAGATATCACCTGTTGTCATCAATCTCATTAAACAATGTATTTTGATATGAAAAACAGAACCTCAATCATATAAGCTGAATCTATAATTCCCGTGTAATAAACAAAAATATAAATATTTCAACCTTACTCTTTGTCTTCCTTATCATTTTGTACATTTCTAATCGGATTAAACAGCCAGCTGAACAAAACGGAATGTCACTATAAGATGTCTCGAAAGAAAATAAGCCTTCTATTTTACATGGTGTGCTTAAAGTTGTATACTTGGTATGACAGCGATTTGGAAGGTCTCCTCAAAACAGTAAAATGTTTTAGTGACGACATTGGAATAGAGTTCGATTTGGATAGTTGTACTAAAGCCACATTTTTACGAGGATGACTATAGCAATCCTTCTCTATTAGTTAACACTCTGTGGTAACAATCAAAGGTTTAGAGCAAAATGGAGCTTGTAAGCACCAAGGTGTAAATAAGGGTGAGGGAATTCACCATAAATAATAAAAGAAACAGAACAAAAGGAATTCTATATTATGAACTGAATTGAGTTTTAGAAGAGAATTATGGCCATTATTAGTCTTTCCATCCAATATAGTTTTCACATTCTGAGCTGGACTCTAAATGACATCAGACGAATGGTTTCTAAGACAGGAAATCTTCTTTCAAAGCATAAGATGCATCCTACAAGGTCCGATGGAGACCGACTATACATACTCGTATAAAAGTTGGAAGAGGTCTTATTCAACTAGAACTGTCATACAAGTAAAAAAATACTGGCTTAATAACAAAGATAGAAGAAACAAGCGACTAGATTATATAAACGACAGGAAAACAGAAAGATAACTAGTCAGCCATAAAAGAAGGCTGTAAATAAAAACAAGATTTACTTTTAGTAGATTTTGTAGAAAACATAAACATAATCCAAGACCAGAAAGGCAACTGATGCAGAAAAAAATATGAAAAGTCATCCAAGGATAAAGTTCTTGAACAGATAAAACAACTCTGACAAAAAAAGGTTGCATTGCCAACATAAAGAACGTGCTAATAAAACAAATGTTGTAATGTGAACATTCTACATGCATCTGAATTAAAGACTAAAACGGCAGGCTAGGACAATTTCGCTAGAAACAAAGAAGAGAGTACTGGATTGCTATGTATTGTCAGTCCTTCAATATAGCAGTGAATGCTAGACAATATCATCAAAGACGGTGTCTTTTCAGTAGAAACTTTCATGCAAATTAATAACAATTTGGATCCAAAGAGCAGTTTCAGGGGCAAATATCACGACACAACAGATAATCTAATCACAGGGTGCGCTGTATTTGCGTCAAATGATAATAAAAACCATCCCGATTGTGTGGCGTAATATTTGAACCGGTCAATGTCCGAACACTTTGGAAAAGATATTGACAAACAGTGGTATGAATATCACCCAGTAACTGTTACGGAAAAAGAAGATATCACCATTCTTTGGTATTACACCATGCTCTCAGATCGGGCAATTGAATCAAATAGGCCGGAGATTATTGTGAAAAAAAATTGACTATACGTGGCTTGTTCATCGGACTGTAAAAAAAACAAACAAGGAATTTGAAAAAAAATGTTTATGTATTAAGACATAGAAATCGAAATAAAACAAATATAGTCATTTAAAAAACTAGCATAGTATCAGTCATAGTAGGTACTTTTGGAATGATAAAAAAGAACACAACAGCACATTGAGAAAATCCCTGGAATTTCCGGATTGCAAGAAATACAAAAAAAATATCTTGCTGTGTATAGCCCACACAAAGCTTTTTGTGATGTTATGCGAGTTAGAGAAACAGATTATGAAATGTAGCCATAACAACCTGCCTTTGGACATTCGGCAGAATTGAAAGGGAGTATGACAATAATAAAAATCGAAATATAATAATAATAATAATAATAATAATAATAATAATAGGCCAGACATCATTGTTAAAAACCAGAAAGAGAAAACTTATCTATTAATTGATATGGGTTGTCCAGCGGATTGTAACATAGCAAACAAGGAATTTGCAAAACTGTCAAAATATAAAGATCTGGAAATTGAAATAGAAAAAATGTGGAAATTGAAAACAAGAGTTGTGCCAGTGATAGTAGGTGCACTTCGAATGATAAATAATGGAACAAAAAAACACATTGAAAGAATCCCTGGAAACCCCAGCTTAATCTCAGGATGTTCTTTACTTGCCCCCAAATGAATATAAAAATCGTCACGATAGAGTGGAGCAATGTTTACATTGGACAATGTGCAAACATTATGGAAAATATGTAAACAAACACTGGTATGAACATCACCTATCACCGGTTAGAGAAATAGAAGATGTCACCATTCTATGGGGTTATACCATCTACACAGACAGAAAGATTGAAGAAAATAGGCCGGACATTAATGTTAAAAACCAGAAAGAAAAATAACTTGCCTATTAATTGATATGGCTTGTCCAGCGGATTGTAACATAGCAACCATGAAATGCGAAAAACTGTCAAAATATAAAGACCTGGAAATTGAAATAGAAAAAAAAGTGGAAATTGAAAACAAGAGTTGTGCCAGTGATAGTAGATGCACTTGGAATGATAAAAAATGAAACAAAACAACACATTGAAAGAATCCCTGGAAACACCAGCTTAAGAGATATACAAAGAAATTGTCTTATTAAGTACAGCTCACACACTAAGGAGAACTTTGTCTATGTAATGCTAGGAATGATAGGGGAGATAGAAAAAACATGAAATGGAGGCATAAAAACACACCACGACCTGCCGTATGTCTTCCCGCAGCCTTCTTCTAGCAGAATTCGAAATATGATGAGAATTGACAAAATACTACTACTACTACTACTACTACTACTGTATATCTGTCTGTAAGGCCATTATAAAAATCCACAATTTTTATCCAATTGTCACCAAACTTCAAAATTTGACTTACATCCATTCATTTCTCTTTCAGTCTACGGTTTCGCGTTAACTGGAAACAACTATTGCTTTTTAGTCTTTCGTGCAAACGTCCAAAGCGTCTGAACTCCAGGACCATGGATTAGTTTTAAAGCTTTCATTACAGCCGAGCTACGCCGGACTATACTGCTAGTATATGTTAAAATTAAAGTCAGTTAATTAAATCATGATTCAGTCAGTTAATTACCTCACGTGATACACCCTTTGGCGACCATGTCTCGAAAGATTAGGCATAGGATTTTTAGCAGAAGATTGCCATAATTTTCTGAAGTAGACTGTGTACCAATTAGATCTCAAAGAGCCCAAACTTCCATGCTAGTCAGCCCATAGCTGAAGAGGGAAGAAATAATTTAATACCCGTACGCGTAAGTCAATGAAATGAATTCGAGTGGAATTCGAACACGGCTCTCCGACTTCTCATTCCGAGCCAATATCTATTACACCAAAACGCACATCCAGACATTAGTGTTATTTTTTTAGTCATTTAGACGACAGTTTATCCATCGCAAATATATTGGATGTTAAGTATAAAAATAACAACCCGAGCTTTGCAATAAAAATATTCATGTATCATTCTTAGTGTTCATCTTGTCATTGCTTATCTATTACACCAAAACGCACATCCAGACATTAGTGTTATTTTTTAGTCATTTAGACGACAGTTTATCCATCGCAAATATATTGGATGTTAAGTATAAAAATAACAACCCGAGCTTTGCAATAAAAATATTCATGTATCATTCTTAGTGTTCATCTTGTCATTGCTTATCTATTACACCAAAACGCACATCCAGACATTAGTGTTATTTTTTTAGTCATTTAGACGACAGTTTATCAATCGCAAATATATTGGATGTTAAGTATAAAAATAACAACCCGAGCTTTGCAATAAAAATATTCATGTATCATTCTTAGTGTTCATCTTGTCATTGCTTATCTATTACACCAAAACGCACATCCAGACATTAGTGTTATTTTTTTAGTCATTTAGACGACAGTTTATCCATCGCAAATATATTGGATGTTAAGTATAAAAATAACAACCCGAGCTTTGCAATAAAAATATTCATGTATCCTTCTTAGTGTTCATCTTGTCATTGCTTATCTATTACACCAAAACGCACATCCAGACATTAGTGTTATTTTTTAGTCATTTAGACGACAGTTTATCCATCGCAAATATATTGGATGTTAAGTATAAAAATAACAACCCGAGCTTTGCAATAAAAATATTCATGTATCCTTCTTAGTGTTCATCTTGTCATTGCTTATCTATTACACCAAAACGCACATCCAGACATTAGTGTTATTTTTTTAGTCATTTAGACGACAGTTTATCAATCGCAAATATATTGGATGTTAAGTATAAAAATAACAACCCGAGCTTTGCAATAAAAATATTCATGTATCATTCTTAGTGTTCATCTTGTCATTGCTTATCTATTACACCAAAACGCACATCCAGACATTAGTGTTATTTTTTTAGTCATTTAGACGACAGTTTATCAATCGCAAATATATTGGATGTTAAGTATAAAAATAACAACCCGAGCTTTGCAATAAAAATATTCATGTATCATTCTTAGTGTTCATCTTGTCATTGCTTATCTATTACACCAAAACGCACATCCAGACATTAGTGTTATTTTTTTAGTCATTTAGACGACAGTTTATCAATCGCAAATATATTGGATGTTAAGTATAAAAATAACAACCCGAGCTTTGCAATAAAAATATTCATGTATCATTCTTAGTGTTCATCTTGTCATTGCTTTATGCAATCTTTTCGCGAACTCCATGATTATTATTTCCAGATAATACTAAACTGGAACTATTTCTATGTAAACTATTTTTATAACATAAATATTTTCTTTCGTTCGCATGCATATTAATATCGTGCTCGTATTTTCTTCTCTTTTAATACACTAACTTGATTTACCATTTTCATGCTTTTTGATGAGTGTAGATAGAGTCAATGAGAATCGAAATTAATCCTTTGAAACGATATCATAAGTTATTTCTAAGAATAAAATGATTCACTCGCCATTTAAAAAGAAAAATATTTTTCTAAAACTCGCAGTATATCGTATTCTTTTATTCGCATCAGAATCTTGCTAAATCTCTTTCCTCACGCTGATATCTTGAAAAGGAATTTTAACCTAATCTGATCAGCTGTAAATTGCGAAAATTTGCATCGTATTTTTTTGATAAGCAACCAAGAAACAATTATGCAGGGAAAATTATTTCCGACAAATTTAACATTACTAAGATTTAGCTTTCTTTCAATGTTTATGGATATTTCTGTCAAATTCTTTGTTAGTTATTTTTATAAAAGATATCCCTCTATTTACTAAAAACTTTGCATATTTTATTGTATCTTGCGGACCTGATGTCAGTTTCATTTTCTAACATTAGGTTGTCCCATAATTTCGTAAACACTTGCGAAATGGATCTATCTGGTCCAGCACAATCGAGACAAGCGATGGGTTCAGATAGGGCAAGAGACACCGTCGGTTCCAAAACAAGATCGATTCGGCAAGAAAGTCATGTTGTGGGTTTGGTATAACTTTGAAGGAATCGTACATTTGAGTTGGTTCCGAATAGTCGTGCCATCAGTGCCGAACATTACTGTCAGCAACTTGAGCGGGTCTACGAAAAGTTGAAGCAAAAGTACCTGGCTCTGATCAATCGAAAGCGCGCTTTGATGCAGTAGGACAATGCCAAGCCACACACCGCAAAGAAGACCAAAGGTAAATTTGAAGAGCTGGACGGCGTTGAGGTTCTGCCACATCCAGCCTACAGTCCTGACTGTGCTCCATCAGATTACGGCCTTTTCCGCTCAATGCAACACTTTCTGAAAGGCCGCCGATTCGACTCGTTTTGTGAAGTCGAGGAAGCGTGTCAAGAATTCTTTGATTCGAAACCGGCTGAATGGTACTTTGACCAAATCCGAAAGCTTGGAGATCGATGGCAAAAAGTCTTGGAAAATTATTGACTTTGTTTTGAGCAATAATTTTTTGTTTTTTTTAGTAAAATTTCAATTATTTGCAAGTGTTTTCTCGTAACCTTACATTACTTGGCGAGTAAAATTTCAATTTTTTGCAAGTGTTTACGAACTTTTGGGACAACCTAATACTAACCGTAGTATAGATTTGGCACAAAGCCAAAACTACAGAACCTCCACTGTAGATTACTTACTACTTAGCAAGTTGACTAAGAATTGCACTACGTCAAAGTATCCACTCTCTTTGCTTATCAGTTCGATATGTTTTGTATAAGTGGAGTCAAGGTCCAACACCGGCTTGAAATATAACGACAGACAACGTGTGTACAAAACTATACTCCCTGTTCTTTTTTCTGCAACCAACGTGACAGTTGAGTGTAGAGGAGTGGTAAAAGGGATACGCACATACGAGGGAGTGACGGCTGGAGGTGTCTTTTGTTGAGTCCTCTTCGCATCCGAGCTTGTCTGCTCTCTACTTCTTTCCCTCTTGAACAGGGAAAACATAGTCTTATATAGAATTTCACACTCTGTCGAGCTTCACACAATTACATAATTCCTGGGCAGGTTTAATCACCAAGGGTTATCTTTGGCCAGATGCATTTAGACGTAAACTCGCTATTGTTATTTCATTGTTCAAATTTTCCATTTTCGACAGACTCATGCAAAACATATTTCTCGTCGGTTCTAAAATATAATCCTTTGTTTTGTAACCGGAAATATTTTAATGTAAATCATATTCGACTCTGACCGAATAATTCAATTCAACTATTTCCATTGTTTATATTTTGTGACCTTGAAAACCGGTGTCGTTTCCACGATACAGTTTACTTTTGTTTTTGCATTCTAGGTTTGACCGAAATCATTGCGTGTCTTTTTTTCCTTCGACGGGAATAAATGATTTTCAAGTTCTACAATATTCTGTTAGTCCCCAGAATATATAATACTCTGCATTTTTATAAAGTGCGAAAACTTAGTAGTGTAGGAAGGGACACAGTTCTAGTATCTTGTGCTGTTTTGTATTTGGACAGTACGTATTCGACTTCAACTATTGTGTTCAAAATATGTTCTCTCTGCAGGCAAAACGATGGTTTATGAATTAAAGTTCTCCTGCAGAAATGAATCTGTCTTAAAAACATCGAACGTGGTAAACATGAAACTACACAGTGGTTTCTATCGACCCTATGCTTTATTCATATTAGATAAATGGTCCAATCAGAACAAACTTACCGAATACGGTATTTACATTTGATTATACGGTCCGTGTTTTCAGTTTTTACAATTCTATGCAGAATATCAGATATACGTGTATATGCTGATGCAGTAAATATTGCAAAATATAACGATGTTTTTCAGTTAATCCAATGAAATTGCATGAGCTTCCTAGAAAACCTTCATTCATTAGTTGAGACAAATGTATTAGTGTTGAGTTGTGCAGGTAATAACAACGAACAACAGAAATATAATAATAATAATAAAATGTATTAAGGAAGAAATGGTATTTACGAAAGTGGTTAGTATAATACAGGAAAACAAGGTATTAATGTGTACGTCTCTGTACGTCGTAGAGTGCAATTATCACTTCCGGTTTACAACCGGAAATACACGACTGACTTGTAATTCGCCAACTCGTAATCTGACGAACTCCCGTCACTACCACCATTTATAGTGCCTGGAACAGTTCATTATACTTAAAAGGTGGAGAGCGCCCTAACAATTAGATATCAGCGCTCATAATTAGTTTTCTGTAACCACGTATTTTAGTTCATATCAACAATATGGAATATAAAAAAACACAACATTTAATAGTGGCTAGGTTGATCGTTATTTTAAAGACACAGTATCATTCAACCACTGCCGTGGTTTAATATATTCTTAAATCCGACATTGATTAAATCTAGGAAGCTTTCAAGCTTCACCACTAATTCAGTTCTCGACCAAATTTCAAACATTGTACAGAATTAGTTCGTACACCTCCTTAGCCATATTTTGAAAAAAAAAATTGACTTTTACTTCAGTAGAAAAAAAGTTACATCAAAATATGTGAAATCCGAAATGGGAGACTAACTATATAAGTACATAAGTGAATGAGTGACTAACACTTGCAATAATAAATCTCATTCCTTATATCGTTTTTTCTGTTTAATATTTTTGCATGCATTTTTCAACATTTAATTCTGATTATATCTTTTATCAATTGTATCAATCAACCTGTGCTTATAACTTATTTTATCAGAATTGATTATCGGAATTAATTATGAATAAACAAATTTTTATTGTTTTTTTTTAATCACTTGCGTATAACCGTTTTCTTTTTAATATTTTTGAATGCAGTTTTCAGGATTAAATTTATATTAAATTAATAGCAATTCCTGGAAAAATCATTGATTACATGGTAAAATGCGCGCATAGAAAATGATATTCTTGAGATTATAATAAGCTTGGAAGAGAAAAGGACAAGTTATTAAACATGAAAAAGTAAAGAAGAAGATCATTTTGCATTAATGCGGACGTCTAGCTAAGGTTTTATCCTTGAAACCATTTGTTATTATTTACACCAACGACCTTCCAAATGGCATCACTTACCCACTCGGCTTCTGAGGGAGTTTATAACTATTTACTCTATTTTTAGTGGACGTCTAATTGATTAGATTAGATAGAATTATGTGAAAAATAATCTGCAATCCGTTGTTAACTGCGGCAAGAATTGGCCTGATAATCTTTTCTAAAGTGAAACTACTCTACATTAATATTGACGGATATTTTTTGTCTACCATTATTCTTGGTCGATTCTAAATTACAAAAAAGTAATGTAACTTTTTGTTCTCATATTTTCACTGAATATACTGGTATGTTTACATAGCTAAGGCTTCTACAAGAAAAATCTATATAGTGCTAGACAATCCACAATATATCAGGCACATTTCCTTAGAACTCCCCAAAATTATCGGCGGCTACAAACCTGGTTACATATACGAAACCATAAAAACGCACAAACCTAACTATCCTCCCCGCCCTATCATATCCCAAATTCCTACACCTGTATACTATCTAACTAAAAATATTAACCAGCTTATCACACCCTACCTCCAGAGTAAATACAGCATTAAGTCAACTCTAGAGTCAATCCAAATCCTCAAGAGCGAACAACCCAATTATGAAATCATAGCTTTACTAGATGTCGAAAACATATTCACTAACGTACCCGTTAGCGAAACTATCGACATAATTATAAGGAATGTCTATAATAATCCTTCACTACCTCCACTCAAAATTAATCCTAACATCTTAAGAAAAATCGTACTACCTTGTACTACCAAAGCCCCTTTTGTGGACCCAAACAACGCTATATATATACAACGTGACGGCGTTTCCATGGGTTCAGTACTCGCTCCGACATTTAGCAATTTCTACATGTCGAACCTCGAGAATACTACCTTTACAAAATTAAAAAAAACATCAATATACCTTAGATACGTTGATGATATCCTACTATTAATTAAAAATACTGACGAAATCCTAGAACTTCAAAAACAGTTTCAGGATAACTCAGTTCTAAAATTCACCTATGCACTCAGAAATGACAACAAATTTCCTTTCCTCGATATACTAATGAACACTAATTACAATAAATTCACTATCTCACCATATAAAAAAACCACTAACAAAAATCCATCCACACTCAATTATATTAGCGAATGCCCCCACTATTACAAATTAGCAATTATAAAAAAATCTGCTACATAGTGCAAAAACCAATTCGTCTACACAACAGATCTTCCACAGTGAACTAAAAAACATAAAACAGACACTCGTCAACAATAATTTTCCCAATTACATAGTTGATGGACAAATACGATATTTCCTTCAAAACCTTAGCACGGAAAAAACAACACATGGTAATAGCCCAACCAATCCCAAACATATCACTCTCTTATATCGTAGCCAAATACACTCCAACTACCAATTAGACGAAAATATCCCCCCCCAAAAAAAAACTCATAAAAAATAATATCTCCCCGACAGACCCCAACAAAAGTTTATCATATATTACGCTAAATCCACAACATCCAACTCAATCGTCCGCAACGACTCCTCCACCACCGTTAGCGATTTGCAAAAAAAACAATGTAGTGTATAAATTCAAATGCCCCTTTCGAGAATGTATCTCTAACAAACTAAATAATGCCTACATTGGACATACTACTAACTCGCTTTCGCGGAGGCTTACATTACACTTAAATAAAAATTCTAACATATTCCGACATTTAAAACACCACGGCTATCAACACACACTTCTTAGAAAAACACTTGTTGAAAATACATATATACTTAGACAAGAAAATAATAAACGAAAACTTAAAATTCTAGAAGCTCTCTACATGAAACAGTTTAAACCTAGCTTAAATAAAATAAATTTCGACACCTCCACTAACATACTCCAATGCCTAAAATCGACGGGAGAGGTCATAGTTATTATACTTACCCCCTACACTCATAGTAGTAGCAGTTCACAGTCCAATCCCCTCATGCCACTATGCTCTCATTTGACCAAAAACTTACTACCACCATTCGTTCATGGCCTGCGGCCCGCTTGGACGCAAAAATGGACCTGTTTAATTTTCTCTGTATAACTCCACTCTGTTAATAATTTAAATTGTTCATACTTTGATAATGGCTTATATAAGCCGAAAGCTCAGACCTGATAAAAAAATCAACAATTACTGCGATTTCTTGTCGTCTTTTCATGACAACACGATCAAGCTCATCAGATCATACGAAAGGATCTTACACAAAATAAATAGACAGAACTTGTCTATATTATACAACGAAACCTGTATTAATGAAAAAATGCTGCCAAAATACACACAATATATATATATATATATATATATATATATATATATATATATATATAAAAGGCAAGATGTTTGTGTGTGTGTGTCTGTTTATCTGCTTGTATGTCTGTATTTTTTCAGAACTTTTATTTTAGTTTTAGCTTCGTGTTTGACTCTAAGTAGGTATAATTGAAGTTATTAGTCTCAGCCATAATTCCATTTACTCAAAGGACTTATTTAGCCTTCAAAATTCAGTTTACGACGAAAAAAACGTATTTGATATCGATACCAGGAAATCAAAATTTGACTTACATCCATTCATTTTTCTTTCAGTCTACTGTTTCGCTTTAACTGGAAACAACTATTGCTTTTTAGTCTTTCGTGCCAACGTCCAAAGAGTCTGGGCTCCAGGACCATGGATTAGTTTTAAAGCTTTCATTACACCCGAGCAACGCCGGGCTATAATGCTAGTATAAAATAATCAGAAACGTAAAAGAGTACAAGAGGGAATAATAAAAAGATATAAATCGAGCATACAGTTAAATGAAAATAGTAACCCCTCTTGTTTTGAATTTCGTAAATTACTTATTTACCTAATTGTAATGGTTGCCAAGTTAAAAAGAAAATGATGAAGGGGAAATTGTTTAGAATGTTTATCTACGTGGCATTCTTTTGTAGTTTCGCGTAAATGAGATGGACATTTAAGAATATGTAGTGATATTAAAATGCGCGTAAATAAAGAAATATCCTTGCAGTCATTTATTATTTCAATATCAAAGTCGTTACCTGCATATTATCGGGTACGTATTTATTTAATTTTTTGGCAAAATTTATTTAAAATCTACTTGCAATCAAATACCGATGGTAAATGTAAGAAAAATAGCACGATAAACACCCAACATAGGATTATTCAGATGGATGGAAATGAATTTTTCAGTGAAAACGCCGAGTGCCATTTTTCAGAGATTAATGGAAAACGTGTTAACTGACGGAATTAGTAACATGGTTATTTGTCCAGGTGTTATTTGCCTCGCTGCCACCACTAAAGACGAAGGTCGTTCTGAATGGGCGTGCCTCTTCGTCCTACAGCACGAATGCTGGTGTCCCACAAGGCTCTATCCTGGGCCCAACGCTCTTCCTTATTTTCATCAACGACCTCCCAGATGAGATCAGGTCCCAAGTAGGCATCTACGCAGATGACACTACAATATACTCCCGCTCCAGTAAGAAACCTGTCGTGGCGGACAGACATAATCTCGCTGCTGACCTTGAGCGGGATCTACACTCTGTGGTGAACTGGGGCAAGAAGTGGCTTGTCAACTTCAATTCCTCGAAGACCAAGCTGTTGTCTGTCAACCATTACAGGCAACCTCTTCTGCCTCCCATAAGCATGGACCAGATGATTCTCCCGGAGAGTAATACACTACGCCTCCTCGGACTTACCCTGTCCTCAGACCTCAAATGGAAGCACTATATTGAATCCATAGCAAAATCTACTGCTAAGAAGATTGGGTCACTATGTCGATCCAGGATGTTTTTTCCACCTGAATCCATCCTGCATATATACAAGTCAACCATCCGTCCGTGCATGGAGTACTGCTGCCATTTATGGTCAGGTGCCCCTGCCGTTCTCCTCAGTGTTCTTGACAAGCTCCAAAGGAGAGTCTGTAATGTGATAGGTTCTGATCTGGCGACTCGTCTGCAGCCACTTTCCCATCGTCGAAATGTGGCCTCCCTCTGTCTCTTCTATAAATACTTTCATGGCTTCTGCTCGGATGAGCTTAAGTCACTGATGCCTCCTCAACAGGTGTTTACCCGTTCAACCAGACTGGCAACTGGGTCCCACCCATTCACAGTCAGGTTAGCCAAACGCAGACGACAATTCTACTCCAGCAGCTTCCTCTCTCGCACTTCCCGCCTGTGGAACTCACTCCCGTATTCTTGCTTTCCTGACGGCTACGACCTCCAGAAATTTAAAAGCAAAGTTAATACTCACCTACTAACCACTGGCCTCTAGCTCTCTCCCCTCCCCTGTATAACCTTCCCTTTCTCTCCGCCCATGTACCTGTCATTGCACCTGCTTTCTCAGTTTTCTATTGTTCCTTTCTAACTAGCTTGTACTCCTCACTCTTTTCTAATTAATCTTTCTACATTTATGTAACCCCCTGCACATCAGTGGCGTTTCTGCCTTGCTCGGGGTGAAATGATTAAAAAAAAAAAAAAAAAAAAAAAATTAAAGCAAAATGTGCAGAAATAAAGACTTTTCGACAAAGAAAGATACACTTATGGCTTAAAGAAACAGATTAATAATTTCTGGAAGACCTAAACTCGTTAAAGTTTGATAGATAAACGACTACAATAAAGCAGCTATTAGTATTATTTTCTAGAAATGGAATTAATAAAATACTTACAGAATTTTGTCTAAATGAAATTGCAGAAAGAATGTTGCAGAAAGTAAAAATGGGATTGAAGGTGTTTTCTCCAATTAGAGATACTATTTACAGTTACTTACTAATTTTACTGCTTAATTATAAGGCGGTCTCACAGGCAGGGAAACTAAAAAGACGATCCCCGTTAATGGAAAGAAAACCAGGTATCTGTTATCTTACAAGACAAATGAAACTATTTGGTATAAAAGTGTCCTGTGCGAGATGATTACATCAAGCAAAAGGAAAATAACGCAGAAAAAATTCAAATGGCTTATTCTAACTGAAACCCATAACTGACGAGAAAGGTGTGATGGAAGATCTTGACGGAGAAGAAAGGGTGAGTTTTTTCTGATCAAGATAATATAATAGAAGATAATATAGTAGATGAAAGCGTAATTCAAACATAGAAAAGGTAAGATGACACTAAGATCTTACTGAAAAAAAACAACAGGGCATAAACTTCAAGTGCAGGAGAAGAAATGAGATTGTAGCAGTTCAGGAGCAACAATAGGCCTTAAGCTTCTTCGGTTTACGTAGATGTAATGGAATTGGCAAATAAGATTTTACCTATTTAGATATGTTTGTCATAAGAGAAATAAACTGTAGTGTAAGGAATCAGAGTGAAGAGTAAATTAACTAAAGTTCACATATCGTAGAACAACACTATACAACAAACTCGGCTAATTAATATTATATTGGTTTCTTTATTGAATAACCAGTGATTATTGCTTTTTCTCTGTTCTGCTACATAAGTTCTGCCAACAATTAACAATCTACATCCTTTGGGTGACTATTTTGCTTCAGCCTCTAACCTTAGCACTTAACAGCGAGGTAAACATTATAGGATGTTTATACGCACACCTAGGTTGAGGAAACATTTATTTTTGGTGGAAAACTAGGTACATTTAAACTAATTTCATTTTGTAATATTTTGGCATAATGCCATATTAATCCCACAATATAACACAACATTTCAGTTCATAATTAAAGGTCTGACACGTTTTAATTTAATTTGCAGCAATATTATATATTTAGGAAAAATATTTCCAGAAATATATATTTTATTGTCGCATAATATTTAAAAAAATATAATCACAAATATATTTTTAAAACGCCTTTCTCATTGAAAAATCACAATGGTGGTAATTTGTTTTTCTTATATCAGTTTTAAATGTATTTTCTCGGAAAAACTTACTTTTACTTTATGTTTTGCATAAAAATTCAGTGAGTTTTGATAAATATCAGTGCTGCATATCGGCACAATGAACTGGATAAAAATATTCTGCTCTCTACATCTTTTCAAGTTAAACATACTTTAGCTAAAATTGAATGTTTAGCAAAGAACTAAGAAAAATAGCTTGGCGTGAAGAAGCAAAAACTGTTCTGATAATGTCAGCATGCAAAAATTCTGAAACAATTTTTTTTTTACAATTTAAAAATGTATCATCTCGTTGAACCGGCCACCAACAGCGATTCGATATGTGCATCGGTTGGCGATACCACAAGCTGCATGAAAGCATATGCATGTGTCAGCAGATTTTAAATAAATTTCAGTATTCACTGGCAAAACGTAACACATGGAAACATGCACTTGCTGGCGAACCTAAGCCAGCGCTGTGACTATTCTAACCGCGTAAGCTATAGCAAACATCTTGCTGAATAGGATCATCTAACGCGTTGCAAAATTGTACGACTTCTACAAGAAAACATCCCTATCGATGTTCGACTTTTAGGGACAACTTGAAAAAACCGTATCGTACTAACGGCTAGGAAGAGCTGATAGATGTGTTGCCGACAGCTGTTTACATAATATCAGATTTTATTATACAAGTCAATATTTACTTAAGAGAAAGACAATAAACGCAACGATCTTGATCAATAATTGCAAATAATTTCATTTTATGTACACCAAGTGATGATTTAATTAGAAAAATCTACAATATAACTATGTGAGATTTGATTAAGCAACACAAATATATTTCGTCATATTGTATATATATATATGGATGGATGAAAGAACTATGAAATGCCATGAACATTTTGTTTGGACAATAGAATTATTATTATTATTATTATTATTATTATTATTATTATTATTATTATTATTATTACTTGAATTTTGTATAATACATTCAGTCAGTAAAGTGCCATACGTGAGACACGTTATGGGCGACCATGTCTTGAAATGACATGACTGACTGAGCAGAAGATTATCTCGCAGTAGTTTGATATTGCTCTCTGCCGTACACTGATTGCCAGTGAAGGCTATAGAACCCAAATCTATTTTTAACCCATAACTGGAGTAAAGATATGCATTAATAGCTTTTTCAAGGGTATTTGTGCTTAAGAGAATGTAAGGAATTCAACTTGGATTCGAAATCGACACCCCAATTTGTTGTTCAAAGTCGATATCCACTGCATCACAACACACATCCTAAATATCTATAATGGTATTTGTGTCGCCAGTCGTATTTCGAGTCCAAAGTTGACTCTCTTCAGGCAATTTTGATTCAATTTTGTGTGTACGCAATGCTACGTTTTAGAGAGAAGAAAGAAGATACGGGTCATAAAGTGCTGTTTGTTGATTTTGGAATCCAAAATCACTAATTTTCGCAATAGCTCGCGAATATTTTTTTTATTTAGAGCGCATTTAAATTTAGTGTGTGTTTTAGAATGTTGTTTTGTTGAGGGAAGGTTTGTATGTTTTTTATAAATATTTATTCCTGCATCATGAGCGTGTCATAGTTTGCATTTTGGTAGACAGGCATTACTCTGAATTTACCTCCACTAAATTAGTAAAAGTGTTGGAAAACATACAATATCTGGTTATTGGTTAGTTCAGTGTTACTTCTGTGTAGAACTACTCTTTGATTCAGACCTTGTGTCATCCCAAGTATATTTCGGATTTGAGAGCATTAATTATTTTTTAGAGTCGCTGATCAGATTTGATTTGATTTCGAAGGTAGGTGTATTTTTGAATTTGAAGTAATTTCCTTCTATTATCATGCAAACCTCACTCTTTTTGTTGCATTTTGTGGCACCCTGTGGTGTGTTTTGATCGAATTCTGATGATGTTAGTAAGTTTTTAAAATTTTCGTGGATGGCGTTTGATGAAACTACCTATAACTTGATGCGTTTTTATACAACTCAACTGGGAAAGAATTTGAGAGCGAAACATCCCTCGATTACCAGTATGAAGAAACGCATCAAGCATATTTCTCATATATATATATATATATATATATATATATATATATGTGTGTGTGTGTGTGTGTGTGTGTGTGTGTGTGTGTGTGTGTGAACAAATATAAGTAGATATGAAAACATTTGTAATAGATGAAAATATTGATAGGTAGATAAATATGAGCAAAATGTAGTAGATATCCACGGCTTCTCGAGTATTTCCGTTGTTTATCTTCAGTAAGAGTATATATTGAAAAACATTACTTGATGCCTAAGTAACTGTTAACTTCATTTTTATATCTTTAACTTTCAACGATTTTTTATTGAAATCAGTAAACCCTAATATTTCATTCTTCTTCACGTTTTCCCTCTCATCACTGACGATCTGTATATTTCTGCACTTCTTGTCACAGATATTTCTCACTAAAAGCACATCATATTTTATTTGCCAGCCTACTTTTTACGTGTCAAAATATGTTTCTGTACCCTAATGTTGTTTTTTTACAATCATTTCTGATATTTTTGTTGTCAATCAACACTCGTATCTGCATTTGGTAGGCCGGTTCTCATTACAATTGCAACAGAATATGAGTATCATGATAAACAGAATGAACGACATTATACAATAATGTTTTATATAAAGACATCATGAAAATTATAAGTAAAAAAAGAAAAACGTGTGTAGTTTAAACTTTATCTTTGCATATAATCTCCATCAAAATGAGGGTGATTTTGTAAGCGATCATGCCAACTATTTATATCATTTCAAAAGGACTGAGAATTCAACCCTCTCAGAGCAATGTATTTTACATCATTCTTGATCACATAATTATAATCTCCATCAAAATGAGGGTGATTTTGTAAGCGATCATGCCAACTATTTATATCATTTCAGAAGGACTGAGAATTCAACCCTCTCAGAGCAATGTATTTTACATCATTCTTGATCACATAATTATAATCTCCATCAAAATGAGGGTGATTTTGTAAGCGATCATGCCAACTATTTATATCATTTCAGAAGGACTGAGAATTCAACCCTTTCAGAGCAATGTATTTTACATCATTATTGATCACATAATTAAAAAGAAATGTTTAGAAAAAAAATACAGAATGTGCTAAATCAGGAATTTAATAGTTTCCCACCGTTTATGCTAACAGTCGCTTGGTGACGGTCAGATGACACCTGTTACACATATCGCTCATTATTGGGAGAAAAGAAAGAAAGGAATAAATATGAACTTCATGAAGACAGAATGCATGATTATCAGCAAAATAATGATCCCAAAATGCAAATTTTGAACCTGTGATATTAAATCAAAGAGGTACAGAAATTTAGATATCTGCGTAGCGTTCTAACAGAGGACAAAAAATGCAACACTGACATCCGAAAATCTTTTGGGATGACGAACAATGCATTTCAACGATAAACAGAATATTAAGAGAAAGAAAACTTTCCTTAGAGAAAAAGTACTGGTATGTTACTTGATATCTGTCCTCCTGTATGGCAGCGAATACTGGACAATCATCTCAAAGCTGAAGAGATTTGAAGCAAGAGAAATGGGCTTCTACAGAAAAATACTGATCATATCATGGACTGAATATGTGACAAAAACGAGTATTTGGAGAAAATGAAAAATTATAAAGAATATACTTAATTTCAGGAAACAGCAGTTGACTTTTCTGTGTCACGTAATGAGGAAGGAAGACTTGGAACATCTGATACTCACGGAACAGAGAGAGAGAGAAAGAGAGAGAGGGGGAAAGAGAAAGAGGAAAGGACCGTGTATTATAATTAATCAGCTTGAGCAAATGCATGGTAGAACAGTGTTTAGGAAAAAGTACAAAAAGACAAATCTTATTAAGAGCTATTTTGTAACAGAAGATGTGCAATGCCATAATCACCAACGTCCTTAAACAACACCGCACATAAAAGGAGACGAATTTCCCATTGGAATTTTACAATGTTCTATTTGTTTTATTAAAACTTTTCCTAGAGATGTTATCTTCTTGAAATAGGATCATCCAATAAAGCTTTCGATGGTTCTGTTTTACCTTTAAGTGTACTTAATTTTAAATATACGTTTCTTACAAATATTGTGTATTTCATCTACAAAACTTCAGCTAGCAATATGCCCTCAACATCCTCTCAAAGATTACCATAAATATTTCTCCAGACTGGCTTTATTTTTATTGTATCCTAAGTTAACTATTTCTTCGTTTGATTTTTTTCTTAACGATTGTACTTGCTGGTCTAATTTTCTTAACGATTGTACTTGCTGGTCTAATTTTCTTAACGATTGTCTTGCTGGTCTAATTTTCTTAACGATTGTACTTGCTGGTCTAATTTTCTTAACGATTGTCTTGCTGGTCTAATTTTCTTAACGATTGTACTTGCTGGTCTAATTTTCTTAACGATTGTACTTGCCGGTCTAATTTTCTTAACGATTGTCTTGCTGGTCTAATTTTCTTAACGATTGTACTTGCTGGTCTAATTTTCTTAACGATTGTACTTGCTGGTCTAATTTTCTTAACGATTGTCTTGCTGGTCTAATTTTCTTAACGATTGTACTTGCTGGTCTAATTTTCTTAACGATTGTACTTGCTGGTCTAATTTTCTTAACGATTGTCTTGCTGGTCTAATTTTCTTAACGATTGTACTTGCTGGTCTAATTTTCTTAACGATTGTACTTGCTGGTCTAATTTTCTTAACGATTGTCTTGCTGGTCTAATTTTCTTAACGATTGTACTTGCTGGTCTAATTTTCATATCTATTCATAAATTGCAGAAAAAAAACTATCAGGGTATTTAAGCCATTTGTGTTAAATTTCTCTTTTCTGTAACTGAGCTTGTCGTAAATGTTTTCAAACAAACCCAATGAACAGAAATTCTAGTTAAATTTACTTTTATTGAAAACAAAGAAAAAGAAACTGGCTTGGGTAACATTTCTAGGGTGGTTAGCGATTATGTCTGAAGTTATCATACACTGTCATCAAATCCTGAACAGTTTCGATTCTTTCCCTCATGAACTGATGCGGTTGATGTTCCGATCTGCTCTTCATGCTTTTTTTTAAACGATTTGTCCCTTTCGAAATTTTTAAAACTGTTTTACCTCCAACAAGTTGCAAGGTGTTCCAAGCAGTGAGAGTGAAGTTGATAGCGAGCATTGAAAAAATAAGAATTGAGAAATGAACAAAAACGGTATAGGCTTCTGCTAATTTATGCCATACACGGCATTTCCTTATATTTTTTACAGAGTACCCATAATATGGATGGGCTTTTTGGTGCAGTGTTTATCGGCTCGGAACGAGAAATCGGGCAACCGAATTCAAATTCCAGTTGAATTCCTTGCATTCACTTACGCAAAAATACCCTTGGAAAATGTATTAATCCGTCTCTTTCATTCAGTTATGGGTTAAATAACAGAACAGATTGTGTTCTATAGACTAGCATGGCAACCAGTCTACCGCAGAAAATAATGGCAATTTTCTGTCCAGTCAGACATGTCTCATTCGAGACATGATCGCCCAAGCTTGTATCACGTATAGCACTTAACTGATTGACCCATAATATGGTCAGTTCCTTGGCCATGTTTTAGCATAAATTTCATTTTTGTTCTTGCTTAAAATTTTGACAGCTATAAACATTTGTCTATTTACGTCGAATCAATTCCCCCTTATACAGGTCATATCTTATAAGTCAAAGTTTAATTTACAGCAAATAAATATCAAAATATATTCGTGGTTTTCTTTGTCGTGAGCGTCGGCTATGTTTTCGAAACGGCCTTGTGTCAGACATAACCGAGACTACCACAATTGAAAGTATCAGAAAGTTGCACAAAGGATAAAAGTGTACCGAATAAATTTATTGAGCGACAAGAATGATATCAATTTTTGTTCTTTTGAAGAAATACATTTTGGAATGTCCTGTAATTTTGAATGTGGATTATAGCAGTTCAAGTTCAGTTAAGGTCAGATGAAATGGATTTTTGAAGCAAAATGATGTCGATAATATGTATTACGTTTTTCGTTGTCTTCCTTTTGTGAAGAAAAAACAAATTTGATATCGATGCGTTTCTTTCTTTTGTTGCAGACAAGTCAATGAGGAACGAGAAGAATAAATGAATGAGTTGTGAAAGATTGATTTGAGAGAATGTGAAAAAACCATGTTGCCTACATGAAACGTACGTTCAACAGCTGTGACTGTCTGAATAGAAAGGAAAGAATTGGGCTTATTTATACGATTGTGGAAAATAGGAATGTATCAAATTTTAAGATTTTTTTCCTTTTCCTCATCGTCCAATAAAGAAAATGTTGAATTTATTTTGTTTTTGAGACTAAGCACATGGTAATATTTACCGACTTTCTTTTCTAAAGAACGTTTCTAATAGTGAATGTATAAATGGACATGTGTTTTTTATTAGCTCATGAAAATTTGTAGGTCTGTGTAAGCATGGATTTTCTATGCAATCACATCTTACGAAAATCCGTAAAACCTGTTTCCGCCTGAATATTTACGCATTTTTCTCGTAGGTTTTTTACAGAGTTGACAAAATTTTTCATCCAACAAATTATACAGAAATATGGGAACCGACTTTGAATTACCAAATGCATTTAATGATAAACCGTATGTAGTATTTAATAATTATTTCGGAAGAGAGCTTTTATTTTATGATAATAACGATTGATTAAAAATGCTCATTTAAAATATTGTTAAAGTTTAATCAAAACCAAATACGACAAAGACTCGGTAATATTTGAATGAGATAAGCTATCAGTAATACAGTAGGTGAAAGCATGTGCCAGGTTTATATCAGTCAGTCAGTTAAGTGCCATATGTGACACACGCTTGGGCGATCATGTCTCGAAAGAGACATGACTGACTGGGCAGAAGATTATCCCGCAGTAGGTTGCCATTGCTTTCTGCGGTAGACTGGTTGCCGACCAAGGCTATAGAACCCAGTCAGTCCTGCTATTTAACGCATAACTGGAAGGAAGAGACGGATTAATACCTTTCCCAAGGGTATTTGCGCGTAAGTGAATACAATGGATTCAACTGGAATTCGAACTCGGTTCCACGATTTGTTGTTCCGAGCCGATATCCACTGTACCACAACGCACATCCAGGTCTAAACATAAGGAGAAAAATTATTACTTTTGGGAAAAATAATGTACTGCATGAAATTAGCAATAAGAAACTGGTAAACTGTAAATCATTTTTTTTTAATCATTTCACCCCGAGCAAGGCGGAAACGCCACTGATGTGCAGGGGGGTTACATAAATGTTACAAAGATTAATTAGAAAAGAGTGAGGAGTACAAACTAGTTAGAAAGGAACAATAGAAAGCTGAGAAAGCAGGTGCGATGACAGATACATAGGTGGAGAGAAAGGGAAGGTTATACAGGGGTGGGGAGAGATCTAGAGTCCAGTGGTTAGTAGATGAGTATTGACTTTGCATTTAAATTTCTGGAGGTTGTAGCCGTCAGGAAAGCAAGAATACGGGAGCGAGTTCCACAGGCGGAAAGTGCGAGAGAGGAAGCTGCAGGAGTAGAATTGTCGTCTGCATTTGGCTAACCTGACTGTGAATGGGTGGGACCCAGTTGCCAGTCTGGTTGCACGAGTAAACACCTGTTGAGGAGGCATCAGTGACTTAAGCTCGTCCGAGCAGAAGCCATGAAAGTATTTATAGAAGAGACAAAGTGAGGCCACATTTCGACGATGGGGAAGTGGCTGCAGTCGAGTCGCCAGGTCAGTACCTATCACATTACAGTCTCTCCTTTGGAGCTTGTCAAGAACAGTGAGGAGAACGGCAGAGGCACCTGACCATAAATGGCAGCAGTACTCCATGCAAAGAACGGATGGTTGACTTGTATACATGCAGGATGGATTCAGGTGGAAAAAACATAAAGTATATATTATACAAATTGTTGAATAATTAAAGCTCAACATCATTAGGTTGCATTGATTGCAGTTTTAAGCGACTAAAACGCAAGGAGATAATAGAATTGAAAAATAAGGAAAATAATTTAGAAGGAAACAAAAACACGATTTTAAATAAGAAACAAGAAATAAACCACTAGTCTTGTTTTAAAGACTTGGGAAAAGTTTGAAAATTTTATTGTTAATCATAATCGGCAGAGCAGATGTATTGTAAATTATGTCATCACAATTCAATTTGCTCTATGCTTTGTTTGGATGCCTTCTTCTATATTTTTTGTAGGCTCCTACAAAAGATCTTTACTAAAAATTTAGTATTTAGCTTTCCAGGATTGCCTTACGAATCTGACTATACACTCTTTGGTGATTTGGGTTCCTGGACAAAATTTCCTAAACTTCCCTACACAATCATTTACTTCCGGCGATATCATGAAAGACAATTGATTCTTTGTATGCTGTATACCAATATGAAGACGATGAAAAAAATTGATCCAAAACTTGTTATTGTTGTGGGATCTCCCCTTTTTATATGATAATGGGCTCGACTTGAGTATACATATATTCTTCCCATCCCTCAGTTACAGTTCAAGTACCGTAGAGGTTCGTAAGTTACTGAACGATACCGAAGTTACACAGAGAATACCGCGTCAGTAGTCATAGTAGCTCTGAGCTCCACTCAGCCAGAATAGTATTATACGGATATACTAAATCTAGCACGGCTTCACTTCAAAGACTTGTATAGATATATATATATATATATATATATCTGTTAGTAATCGTGTTTTTGGATAGCTAAACTGTGTTCCAGTTGTATCTTTACATTTAATATAACCTATCTTTTTATCTCAAATATCTGTGTTATTGATCATTATCTAGTGTGGTTTCTCAGCCGGATTTCACCACAGATATCTTCTCTCTTATAAAATCGACTGTTTTTTCACGCTGATAAAATAACAACTGTAACGCGTTTATATAAATAAAAGTATACACAATATCTGTCATTCGTTTCTTGACAACGTCGGCTGTGCAGTAGGAGGTGGTTAGCGAAGGGGGGTCTACAAACACTCATCGAGGTAGCGGCAAGCCGGGTTGAGCCCGTTTTCTCTGTCTCTCTCTCTCTGTCACACGATCTCAACTGCTGAATCACTTCTATTCTATTCATTTGGTTTCTGATCTATGGTCAAATAATGTAAACCTGGAAATATCGTTTTGCACGTCATGTTTCGGGCAAATTGTTTACAAAACAATTTCGAGGTTTACATTGTTTGATATTGGCTACGCTGGTTATCAAAACACGATTTTGCTATAAGTACATTAGTCTCCACATTTCATGAACTTGGACATTTTGATCGTCTTAACTTATCAAAACAAGATTTATTATCAAAATATATTTATTTTCTTTTGTCAGGCAGCTTGCATTTTTGCTGGTTAATAAAAATGCACTTCTGCGCAAAATTACGCACGAGGTCAGACAATAAATAACAACTAAATCTACGAAGAGGTAATAGAAACATGCTACTAAAATCAGATGTGTAGATTACGCTGATCCTTTAGTGCCACTCTCCAAACTAATGAGCCAAGCCTCGACCATTCACAATAATACATAAGCTTAAATTAAAATAGAACGATAAAACTGTATATGGCAGAGCTAATCTGTGCAAAAGTATCTTCTTACTTTGGTACTAAAATCTTTAGCTCCAAAAGCGAGTGTAAATATGCACATTGATAAAACTGGGAGTCATCTACAAGTCATCCTCACTGAAGAGTAACCGCTTTCAAGTAACTGGTATCTCTGTTCTATAGTATGGTTGTTCAGTATTGTGCCTTAGCTCAAAAACTTGAACGAAGATAAGCGTAAGATAACAGACGCATGGTGAGAGCTGATTTGTAATTTGGAGAGATCACCTGATTTATTAAATTTGAATAATTCAATACATTTGAATTAGAGTTTTCGATTAGAATATATATAAAATATAAGAAAAATGTAAAGAAAAATGAGAATACTGCTGAGAGTGGAGTTGACGAAGACAGAACCACGAGAGAGACAGGAAACAAGGGAGTGAGATAGGAGATGACTGTTGTTTTTACATTTCAATTCTTGAAGATTGTAGCTGTCAAGGAAGGCAGTAAATGGAACGGAATTCGACAGGCGGAAAGTGCGAAAAAAGAAGTTGCTGGAGTAGAATTTGCGTTTACATTTTATTGGTTTCACAGTAAATCAGTGGGACTTAGTTGCTAATCTTGTGTCTCTAGTAAATTCATATATAGGGGTCACCGGTGAGCTAAGTTCATGGGAGCTGGATAATAAACTTGCTATTTTGCCACTTGACAAGAGTTGGATTCATATTGCAAATACGATGCAGTAATCAATCTCGAATAACCGAATTCATACAGCATTTATGCGGCAGATTTCAAATTATTACTTATTACATTCCGTTCATTCTTAGGTCGGTAACATAAATAAAAGTTATGAAAGAAGCCGTTCTTTTATGTTCAAATACAAAGTATTACCTCAAAAGTGGCATATATCTGCATAAAACTCCTGAATATGGACTTTCAAAAGATATGCATTATAGGAGTCGCCTCAGTAGATGTTAAAATAGATCATTCTCTAATGTGCATCAGAGAATTCAGATGCATCAGCGGGTGGAACTTTCAGTCTCTTAATACTGATTTTATCTTTAACAGTTGTTTTCAATGGGTATTAGAAGCGCATTATACTGCAAAACCCTTTTAATTTTTTTTTTCAATTCTTGCCGAAACTCTTCATTCAATGAATGTTTGTTGTATGGAAACAGCTATTTTCATAATTAAATTTACATCACGTAAGACTTGGCTTTGCAGGTTATTGCGCTTACATTTTTATTCAATATTTTTTGTGTTCGTATAAGTTATCTCTTTTCTGGTCATGAATTTTTTAAAAGCTATCGGAATGTTTTGTATTTCTAGATATTTTCATGTCCATAAGTTTTGTATGCATTCAAAACATTCAGTTGGAATTAAATAAAATCCTTGATACGGTTAAAAAAATAAACAATTGCTCTCTAACAGGCAATACATTTAAGAAGTTCTTGCAAGACAAGCGTTTCAATATAAGTGAGCTGACTAGAAATTGATAAATATGATATGTGAATACAGGGGATAAAATACAGAAACCCTGAGGGATTTATATAAATCGTTTTTGGAACAAAGAAGGGAGCTTTTAAATTAAACAGCACACTAACTACATTAGTCAAACATAGTAATTAGTCGATCCATATTTTTGATTTTAAAATTTAGTTTAGTATGACAATAATATATCGAAAGTGATTTATTCAATAAATCATCTAAAGATTGATTGCGTCCAAGTTCGAACAGCTTTTCACCTCTCTTAACAGAAAAAATAAATAAATAAAAAATAACTAAATAAAATTAGCTAAACTATATATATATATATATATATATATATATATATATATAAAATTTACAAATTTTGAATTTTGACTTCACTTACCTTTGTGAGTGTGTGTTTTTGTGAGTATGCTTGCGTGTTTCTATGTGTATATCTGAGGTTTGTGTTTATGTGGTGTGTATGTGTTTATAAATTCATCGTTTAAAAATCGTATTGTTTCACATTTCGTCTCCGACAAAGAAGATGCGATCGCGGTCTGTTTGATAATAAACAAATGTGATAAATTTAACATAACTATTTTTTATCGATTTGATAAATGCTTTGGAAAAATATAGACGCTGTGTTTGTTTTAGAAAAATATGTTTCTCTTACTATATATATATATATATATATATATATATATATATATATATTAGTGGTGGGGGTGTATGCGTACCTTTTTAAGGCGGCTACTTTATAAAGATCGATGAATAAATCTGAATAATTCCTTAAAAATAAACTAAAATCCTATATCAAATAAAATTAAATGTCAAAAAATTTTAAAATCTTTCATACGAACAAGATATTTACATTGAAAACAAGAGTAAAAAAAGTAAAGATTATGCATACTCACTATATAAAATATGGGCCAGATTGCGGTAAGGAATATATTGGTGTGAATTAGCAGGATTTTAAACACATTTGTGCTTCGGAAAATACAATATTACCCAATAAATCACTTAGCCTCCTCCATGGTGCAACTTGACTTACACATTTTTATAAATATTTTTAAGCGTTTTAAAATTTAAAAATTTAAAAACCTAATATGTTACTTCTGTCTATATATACATTTTTCAAAATGAATTTACATTTGTCTTGATAAAATTCATCACAGAACGAAATGCATCGGTAAAAAAATTATCCTTTTTTCTTTATTCATGTCTTTCTATAGATTTGTTTTATTTAAATCAGAAGTTTTACGAAATTACACCTCCCTATATATATATATATATATATATATATATACAAGTATAAGGTAGGTATGGATGGAATAATATTCTGTATCCAAAGAAACACTATTTTTAAAAAAGAGCCCAATACAAAGTAATTATGGGCTTTAACGAAAATATTTGAATAAATAGAGATTAGCTTATGTAATTGTATGTATATACGTGCATGTGTATAGAATCAGATATAGGTCATGGTGCTGATATGTAGAGTTACTAGGATTCTATTAGATAGGGCCCAGATCTTTGCTTTGAAACATGATACTTGTTTTCTATTTCATTTTTAGAGGGATGTTTATTTCTGGAAAATAAGTCAATGCCGGATGGAACGAAAATTGTGGTTCTATGAAATAGGCTAATTTAACTAAAAAAAATGAATTATTAATAATTTATTTCATTATCCATAACCAATCTAAAAGATGTGTTGAGTTTTTCATTTTAAAAAAATTATCTATTACTTTGGATTACAACTACCCAGCTCATTGTATAAATATGGCATTTAACATTTTATATCAGGTAGGTATAGTTGTACTATCCTCTCCATTCGCCTATCCTACAACCTGTCCCACACACGTACACTGACACACTCATACACATGTGCCAATACATATACATGCACACACACACGCACACATACATATATATATACACTTATACACACCATGTATATATATATATACAGATACATGTACACATACAAATACATTTAAGAAAATGACTAATAAGTGCCAACAGTTTAAACCAGGAATTAATAAAATTCAAAACCAATGTGAGATTGATGCTTAAAATAACAGAAATACTAAGAACAAGCATCATAGACCGGCGTTGTCGGCGCAACTCAGAACATTTTTTAATTAGATGCTTGATGCAGCGTGTTGCGATTTCCGAGCACTTGTAGTCATCGCCTCACTTTAAAACTCAGTTATATAAAAAACTAATTATATAAGAAATTGTTGCTTAAAAATTATTCAAAAATCCCATTAAAAAATCTATTTTCTTCTTGTTTTGCGTAAACGTGATTTAATGTTTTGTGTGACATTGTAAACAACATGGCATTAGTTTCAAAATTATAGGGGGAAAATATTTACATTTTTTGTTGACTAAATGACTTTCAGAAATTCTCGAAGAATATTTAAAAATGTAAACATTTAATTTTAGAGGAAAAAGTTACATTAATGCCACATGAATTACAGATTTCGTGCATAAATATTTAGCGAAAAAAAAGATTTATTTTTTTAAATTTAATTTTCTGAAATATGAAATATTAAATCTGAAAAAAACTGATATAATTAAATTAACCATTGGTCTTTTTTTTTATATATCTTTTGTTTTTTTTTAAAAAAACTTTTCTTTAAAATATTTCTTTTGTTTCAAAATTACGGGGGAAAATATTCACATTTTTTTGTTGATCAAATTAATTTTTAAAACATCGGAATAAAAATTTAATATAAAGGCTCATTTTTTTAGTCGCGTTTGACACGTGTGATTTGATTTCTGTAAATCTAATCTAGCAGCCATCTTAAATCTTCGATGTTTTACAGAGCAAATGTAAACAATCGGCTCCATTGGCCAAAAAGTGCGAAAGGGAAAATTGCTGAACTTAAACTCAAAATGTATGTGTCGACCTATGTATATATATATATATAGAGAGAGAGAGAGAGAGAGAGATTATTTTAACAAATGGTGCTATAATGAAGATATTTTGAAACTTAGCAGATGGGTGATAGAATAATGTTTATCGAATATTATGCATGTCTGCTTTATTAGTCCTGCTCAATCTCTCTACTTCTGCACATTTGTCATTGAGCCATTCCTCTTTAGCCTGTCTGCATTTTCTCCTTATTTCCTTGTGTAGTTTCCTGTACTCCGTTCCATGTCTTGATATGATTTTCTGCCTCCTTTGCATCATGTCCAGAATCTCTTCAGTCATCCACTCGTTTTTTTCTTCTACGCCTGAGTGCCTTTGGGGCAATGTTGTTTGCTGATGTCACAATTGCTTAATTTAGTGAGTCCCATTTCGGGTGTCTTTTTTCAATTTGTTCTTCGTATTTGATTTTCACGCTGTTACTGTAGGTTGAGGACATTCACGAGCATGTTGTATTTCAGTTTTGGTGCTGCACTAGGCTTCTTCAATCTTCGGAGTTTCACCTTTAGTTTGCAGATGACTGAGAAGTGGTCGCATCCACAGTCGGCGCCTGGATAGACTTTGCTTTGAACTACTGCATTTCTGAATCTCCTGTTTATGTTTATGTAGTCTATGTGGTTTTTCCTGTCGCCACCGGGTCTTCTCCATGTCCATAAACGTTGTGGTTGTTCTTGAAACCAGGTGTTAATTATTATCTGGTTATTTGGTTTGCAACATTGAAACCATTTTCCCCATCGTTCGTTGCGGATTCCTAAACCAAAGTTTAATTTTTTGAAAAGAAAAACTCAACACAACTTTTAGGTCATGGATAAATCAATAAATTAATAATAACTTATTTTATGAGCTAAATTGGCCCATTTCATAGAACTACCCTACTTTCGTTTCATCCGGCATTATCTTCTTTCCCAGAAATAAACATTCCTCTAAAAGAAAGAAATAGAAAATAAGTATCATGTTTCAAAGCAAAGATTTTAGCCCTTTCTCAATTAGGTATCTCTAGACTAGTCAGAAAGAGGTCCCCTCTTTGGTCAAGGACCATACATTCATTATACGCTCGATCATAGACTCCATATAACCCTACATATCAGCACCATCACGTATACTAGCTTGTATCTATATGCACGTATATACATAGAATTACATAAGCGAATCGCTATTTTACCCAACTATTTTCGTTAAAGACCATAACAAATGAACTTTCGTGTCTGTTCTGGTATTCTTCAAACCAGAAATTGCTTTGTTTTGATTGGTCCATCCTGTCATCGTAACAATGCTTCCCTGATTAAGGGGGTGGCGTTAGCTACTTTTTTAAATTTCTAAAACCCTCAAACATGGATTTGAATCTATCATTTGATAAGACACGGATAGTGTCGAAGCAAAATTGCTACTTTCTTAGGGATATTATAACATATTTATATTATTAATTCTAAATAAATATTATATATATATATATATATATATATATATTACGAATTATATTTTAGAACATGTACATATATATATATATATATATATATATATACGAGTGAATACAGAACGGAGAATATATATATATATATATATATATATATATATATATATATGTATATATAAATATTGTGTATATATATATATATATATATTCTTATAGTCATATATATATATATATATATATATATATATATATACATTCTTATAGTCATCTGCATACAGTCCTTTTTGGCGGTTGCACAGCTCATTAAGGCTAGACACCCGATTGCTTCAAGCGAGATTGAAACCCAAACGATTTGAACTTAGTCGGATATACTATCACTAAGATATCGGAGTACACCGCAGAAAGGCAGATTTTAGCATGTTATAGACACAAATTAAACAGACGCCAGTAGCCAAGAATGTTCAATTAATTGCTGAAGAATTATACGTAAATAGTGGTACGTAGCTAGTTTTTTTTAAATCTACCATCCCACACCTACACATATAAGAACTTTGAATAATTCTCGACGATTTTTAAGAGATGACGTTCCCAGAAATGTGTATGTGTAGTTTCAGATGGTAACGCATTGATAAGAAATCACTATAAGCAAGATGGATATTCAGTGTATGTTGTTGGTTGGTTGTTTTGTTTTTATGGCAAATCATCCTCGGCGGGTGATTTATTGCCGACTAAACTTTATTTATTTATTGCTGGTAATACCTTTTTCTTTCAACAGTTTATTGTTGTTTTTATATAAGTTTTGTGTCTAGTAATACATTTTTCATTTCGAGTATCAAGATTCACTGAGATTTGTTTTTTTTTTGTTTTTTTAGGGCAGTGTCCCCAAGTCTTACCCTTGTTATTTAATCCATAACTGGAGGAAAGGGACGGATTAATACCTTTCCCAAGTGAATGCAGGGTATTCAACCAGAATTTGAACTGGGCTTACCGATTTCTCTTTCTGAGTCCATATCCACTGCACCACAACGCATATCCGTCACTATACGCTTACAGCACCTGCTATTCCCAAGCGGTTACCCATCTAATTACTGACCCAGTGTATGTAATTTTGCCAAAGTGTAAACAACTTCGTTTTTCATAACGTTAAACATGTTTGATTTCGTTCCTGATAAAATGTATTTGCGGGGAATGCTGCTGCACTACTTTATTAAAAAAAATGCAACTGTATTAAACATAATTTTTTTTTTTGAGACCTACGGCGACAATGTTCTATCAGAAACAACATGTAAATATTGGGTAAACGGTTCAAAAGAATCTTTTTTTTGGAAGATAAGAATGGCAAAGGATTAGCAGCATTACTTTATGAAGACTCGTATCAGACACAAGCTAATCTTGTAGAATTATTAGGAGTTCATCAGAACACAGTTTCGAAAAATTTCAAATCATTATGAATGATTAACAAGAAAGGACATTATGTGCCGTGCGATTTGAAGCCGGGAGACGTTGAACCGCGTCACTGTTACGTGTGAACACCAGCTACAATGTCAGAAAAGATAAGATTTTGCATGACCATAGATGAAAAGTGGATACATTAAGATAATCCTAAGCATAGAAGGTCGTCGGGTAATGCATCAATATCGGCAGCAATGGCGAATATACATGGCTCGAGGCTTCTACTCTGCATTTTGTAGGATCAGCTGAATGTAGTTTATTATACGTTACACAAATCGATTGAAGCTATCACTATATATATATATATATATATTAAAGTTGATTGTTGTGAATATTAATTTTTTTATATAAAACTTAAAGCAAAACACCTTTTTTATAAAAAAATCATAACCTACATTAAAATTAATCTGGGTGAACGTATTTTCGAAAGTATTCATTTTTGTTCCTACATGTAACCATCAATTCATTTTTTGTTTAATAAGTTACTTAGGTTTTTTATACGCCACAATGAATTTATGAGATGCTCGGCAGCCTTGACATATTTGGTAAAGACTTAAGTGTAATCAATATTCTTTACTGGCAAAAAACCTCTTGTATACGGACCGGTAACGAATTCAGCAGATATACAAAGATAGAAAGGGGCGTAAGACAAGGATGCGTCTTTTCACCGGATCTGTTCAGCTTGTACAGCGAGAATATTTTGAGGACCCTAGAAGATATGCATGGATTTGTCATCAGATGCCACAATTTAAGCAACTTAAGGTACGCAGAGGATACAGTGCTGAGAGCAGACACAGAACAGAAACTACAAACATCCCACAGAAAGTAGCTGAAGAGATTGAAAAGAAAGGACTACAAATAAACTGCAAGAAAACTGAATGCATGTTCATCAGTAAAAAGGGCAGCCTACTATGCCAAATACAGGTAGGGGATACTAAAATCAAACAGGTACAAAAATTTAAATACCTAGGAAGTGTTATAACAGAATAAGAAAAGTGCAACACAGAAATCAAAAGGCGAATTTGCATGGCGAAGGAAGCATTTCAGAAGTTGAGTAAAATATTAGGAAACAGGACAATTTTGCTAGAAACAAGCAAGGGAGTACTGGATTGCTATGTGATGTCAGTTTTCCAATATGGCAGTGAGTGTTGGACAATATCATCAAAGATGAAGGAAAAACTTGAAGCAACTGAAATGTGGTTCTACAGAAGGATGCTGCGAATATCATGGATCGAGCATGTGAGCAATGATGAAGTCTTAGAAATGATGGATACAAAAAGGAAATCAATACTGAGCATCTGAAAGAAACAGCTGAAGTTCCTGGGACATGCAATGAGGAGAGAGGGCTTAGAGAACCTGATACTAACAGACCAGGTAGAAGAAAAATAGACAGGGAAAAACAACGGATAACATGTTTGAAGAACCTAATCAGGTGGATGATGGAACGAGGGTTGCGTGGTGTAAAGGAGAAGGCGTGCTAAGAACCACCAGTGATAGGGAGACGTGGAAAACCATGATCGTTTACGTCTTGAAGGGACAGGGCACAGAGAAGAAAAAGATTTGCCTACAAGACGTAACTTAAAATAAAAAGCTGAGTTTTATGGATTCAATCTTCCCAAAACACCAGTCAGTCAGTCAGTTAAGTGCCATACGTGAAACACGCTTGAGCGATCATGTCTCGAAAGAGACATGACTGACTGGGCAGAAGATTATCCTGCCGTAGGTTGCCATTGCTTTCTGTGGTAGACTGGTTGCCGACCAAGGCTATAGAACCCAATCTCTACACCAACATGTAAAAGAAAAATAAACACTATTTGAACTTTCTGTATGATCTTTTTGTGAATGATCTATTCTTGGTTATATACGAAATTAAATCCACTCAAATTATCAATGATCTACAGTAAAAGAAATGCAAAAGGACATTTCAATGATAAAATATAAAATAAAATCATCATCAAAGCAGTATAGACTGATAACCATTATGAAATTGAAGTGGTTATTTACCGTAACACTATTTTTATAAAAAGCCCCCAAACAACTGTGAAATTATCATTAATAATGAAGACAAAAATTTACCATTGAATTAAAAATTAATAAGAGGATCTGCAACTTTAAAAAAACAAGCATTCTTCGCAGTTAAAGACAACAAAACCAATGTCCTAAACAGTCCACAGTAAGGATTATTCAACCCAACTGAAAATAATATGGGTAAAAACTCCAAAAACCTCCTGCAAAAATGATAAAATTCCACCAAAGATGCTTCAGAAATTCACAAAAAGCAGCAAAAAAGAAAGAAGTCATTACCAATATAAAAAGAAATTATTTGTTACTTTTCACCAAGAATTTCTCAAATCTGCTATTTACTAAGCAAAAAATTGCCCTCCTATTAACGATCGCGAAATCAAAATCATTAAATCGGGAAACAATTCTATTTTATTCCATAATGGTTATTAGTGGACTAAAAAATTTAACATAAAATTTAACATTTCCATCAAAGCATATGATTCAGCATTTGTTGGAATCTTGTTATTGTGGCAACTAAGATTAATTTTCGACATTAAAGATGCCGGACCTTATAGAGATTATGGTGTAATTCTTTGTTGCAAAAAATGCCCAGGAATTACAAACTGATTGAGAAAGAATCTGATAAACTGTCTCAATGAACCCAAGCAAAATAATACCACTGCCAGCAATGCTAAAGGGATCAACTTTTTCGATGTCACCTTGGACTTGAATATTGGTTAATACAAAGCATATACAAAAGATCTGTATCACCATACATACGTCAATATAGAATCAAACCACCCTGATAACATTCAAGACAATTTGCATAAATCAGTCCAAGAGAGATTATTTACTAATTCCTGCGAAAAGAAAATATTTGATAATAATAAAATTAAATATAATAAAGCTTTAGAACTAAGCAACCATAAAATATATTTCGATTATTTAGAAAAAAAGCAAAATCGGTAAATATGAATAAAAAGGATTTCATGCATAACATTATATTGTTTCATCTACGTCTTCATGTACGAACATAATAATGTTCAAATGAATATCACGGGAATTTAAATAAATTTAAATAAATAATTCACGGGAATTTAAATAAATTTAAATAAATTTAAATAAATTTAATTTAGATGTACTTTAATCATTCACAAAAATAAAAACACTTTTAACAAAAATAATGTTAAGGTCAGATATAGCATCGTTAGTCAGTCAGTTTAGGTGCCATACGTGATACACGCTTGGGCGATCATGTCTCGAAAGAGACATGACTGACTGGGCAGAAGATTATCCCGCAGTCGGTTGCCATTGCTTTCTGCGGTAGACTGGTAGCCGACCAAGGCTATAGAACCCAATCTGTCCTGCTATTTAACCCATAACTGGAAGGAAGAGACGGATTAATACCTTTCCCAAGGGTATTTGCGCGTAAGTGAATACAATGGATTCAGCTGGAATTCGAACTCGGTTCCCCGGTTTCTCGTTCCGAGCCGATATCCACTGTACCACAACGCACATCCTCCTTCGTTAATAATATCAACAAAACAATGTTATATTAAACAGATACATGACCAATTAAGTTATTTTTTTTTAAGTAAATGCAACTGCCAAAAATATATATGTCCCTTAAACGGCTAATGTATGGCTGATAATATTGTATACTAATCTAGCATACATTCCAATGTCAAATATTCTTTTGATTCACATGAATAACCTTGCAAATTTCATTTCTACCTTCATCAAACGAGTAGGCAATATACAATACCTAAACAGCACTGCTCACTCTAAACATTTCTGGCAATTACAAAATGGTGGTAATGCACCCATTATTACGTGGCATATTGTAGCTGAAGCCAATTCTTACAATAAGACTACAGATGAAAAATTATTTATCGTAATAGTAACCCGAACGTTTTAGACAGGAGAAATTAATTGATCGTTACATGTAAGTATAAAACAAATAACTACACATATACCTTGATCCAAATTCATTTTTAATGTAAATCATGGTTTGTCTTTTCGAAAAAGAACCAAGCAACTCTCTAAGTGTTCCATATAAAATATAATATTCACAAAGTAATTACAGTTTATATATATATATATATATATATGATGGATTCTCCCGTCGCGTTCAACGTATGAGGGTCCAACCTTTTTCCAGCAAGACAACCACGCAGAGATTTGTTTATAGTGGTGAAGGCATTGTGTAGTACCATCCACACTTCTTGGAACTGCTGATAACAAACAATTGGTGCAGATGACTGCCACAAATCGCACGAACAGCAGACCTCAATTATTTAACCCATAATTGGAGGGAACGAACGGATTAATACCTTTCCCAAGGGGACCAGTGCGCAAGTGAATGCAGCCTGCTCGACTGAAATTGGAACTCGGCTCACCGATTTCCCCCTCCAAGCCGACATCCACCGCACCCCAACGCACATCCGTGAATGCTAACAGCACCTGGTATTCCCAAGTGGTCACCCACCTAAGTACTGACCAGGCTCAACGTTGCTTAACTGCGGTGATCGAGCGGGAACCGGTGTATCCAACGTGACATGACCGTTATCTATATCTATCTATATATATATATAAATCACGTTAATTTTAAATGCCGAATATGTACTTTTAAATACGGATTTGAAATTCCGTATTATATATGATTGGGCAAACATAATGGCAATCATATATTTTTGTTATAATTTAAATGACCTATAGTCAAGAATGACTATGCTCAAAATTGATACATGAAAATTGCGTTGTACATGAAACTACATGTCGTGCTACCAGGGATTTATATTATATACTTATGATATGATGCACAATTCTTGAGTTGCACTTAGCAAAATGACAAATATGTTACGCATAAATTATACTAAACCTTTTTTACAAAGTATGTATTTCATACACACACACACACACACACACACAAGCATATGCATATATATATATATATATATATATATATATATATATTACATTTAGAAAGATCAACCATGGTTTTACTATTTCGGTATCCTCAGGTTTTGTTTTATATTTTTTAACTGGGAATTAAACAAATTTCAATGCATCTGATTTGATTCTGACGAATAACTGTTTAATAATTATATATATATATATATATATATATATATATATATTATTTTGAACATTTGTTATGAACGATATAGATGATAATATAAACACAACGTTTTGACTAGTTGTTGACTCCATTGATTGGCTCATATGGATTATGTGTTGATTATTATGACATATGCTGTGATATCACTTATTGTTCATTCCTGCTGGATATTTGCGTTCGATTCCCGCATCAGATCCAAAGATAGAACTCATATCAACTAGATCATAGTACTAGATAAAAGTAACACATATCCACTATGCCACCGAAACACATAAACGGTGTAATTTTTCAGCCTTTTATCTTCATTGTCAGATAATTTTGACAACTACATATGATAGTGGATACGCACCTCTATGATAATATATATCAACCAAGATGTGAACAATAGTTCGAAATAATATCAAGATATAGATAATTACTCATGTCAGAATAAATACAAAATTATAAATATATATCGGAATTTTCCAATACCTTTGAATATGAATTTCATTGACTTGCTTAATGAAATCTCAACGTCGTGTACGCAATATGTCGCTCTCGATGTTCAAATAATTATGTATCGTCAATATTAATTTTCTGTTTTGCTTTGTGGTAGGCAGTATTTTCATTTGAATTCATTGAAATTAAACGTGAAATGTATGCATGTTGCTGGTAGTGTGTTTGGTGAAGGAAAGTTGAGGCCTAATTGATGGATTTTACAGACGTAAAATTGTCTAGCTTCACTCTTCTCTGTTTTCATAACTATATTCTTCAACCGAAATGTTGAGCTCTTCGTTTCTTTCACACGAAGTGGGCGTTGGAATTCTAGTGCATATAAACGTTAAGATCTTTTCTCCTGTCATACGTTAAACAAAGAAATCATCAATACCACTGGCCCACGCATGTTTTGGTACAATTCATATAGTTTCTTATCTAATTTTGTGACGCCATTCTGAATTTATCATTAGAATTATTATCAAAAGGTTTTCATCAGAAGGTTGGTTGCCTGTTGGAATGTGTGGATTAGGATAGAAGAGTGGAATAATGAAATATGCATTTTGAATGTTAAAATAGCAATTTATTAAAAGGAGGAATACTATAAGTTGTAATAATTGATGTTCATTGAAAATGTTCAGGCATCAAGAGTTCGTACAAAATGTTCTAGTAGTAATTGTTGAAAGAGTTAAGGAGAAAGAGAAAAAGAACAAGGTGCGACCTCCGGGTCGATTTGGATTTGGATACATTTTAGATGTGTGTCAGCAGAGCGCCTTCCCTGACTGACCGCCGTGACTGGATAAAGATCATCCTTAAATATTCAATCCACTCACGTGGGGTGTCTCCCGAATGATTTTTCTTTAGCTGTGAAAAAAAAAAAATTATCTATATCATTTTGAACTTTGCAATTTGATGACCAATCAGGATCAAGACTTCCGCTACAACGTAAATGTAAGCAAACTAACATGAAAAAATTGTAAATGTTGCGTCCAGTTTTAGTTCTGTTCACAATTTCCGTCTAGAACTTGAGTATTTATCTGCCATATTTTTTGTAGTCATATTTGTCAATATGTTCAGACTAGGAGGATAGCCCGGCGTTGCTCGGGTGTAATGAAAGCTTTAAAAATAATCCATGGTCCTGGAGCTCAGACTCTTTGGACGTTGGCACAGAAGACTAAAAAGCAATAGTTGTTTCCAGTTAAAGCGAAACCGTACACAGAAAGAAAAATGAATGGATGTAATTCAAATTTTGATTTCCTGGTATCGATATCAAATAGGGTTTTTTCGTCGTCAACTGACTTTGAAGGCTAAATAAGTCCTCCGAGTAAATGGTATCATGGCAGAGACTAAAAACTACAATTATACCTACTTAGAGCCAAACCCGAAGCAAAAACTAAAATAAAAGGGCTGAAAAATTACAGAAATACAGGCAGATAAACAGACACATGCACAAACATCTTGCCTTATATATATATATATATATATATATAATAATAATAATAATAAAATCGACTCTGTACGTATCCAAATCTTAAAATCTTACACAAGTAATTTTTTAGGACCACGAATAACCGGCAGAATCTAACTCCGTTATTGTCCGCCGCTATAAAGCTTTGGACAATGAGGGGAAAAAAAGAAAACTGCGGAGCACCGACAATACATACAGTACTTCACAGCAAAGAAAAAAACCCTCAAACGGAACGAACCACAAAGAAAGAAAAGTGCTCGATACAAAACTAACCAAAAAGGATTAACCAAGAGGCAGTGACGTAGAGCAAAAACACACTAGAAAAAATCGCAAGATCGCCAAGACCTACCGCGGTTTCGCACAACGGCTCTTCAGGGCCCTGACGAGCCGTTGTGCGAAACCGCGGTAGGTCTTGGCGATCTTGCGATTTTTTCTCGTATATATATATATATATTATCGATTTTCTGCACTATTTTAAGAACTACAACCTTGAAAGTTTGAATGTCGTTTCTTATGTCTTTGTCTATGAGATTAAAATCGGACCACTCCTTCTATAACCCGATTTTTTCGATTATCGATTTTCGATATTTACCGGGTGTACCTCAACACAAAACCTAGCTAAGAACACTCGCAGAATGTGTAAATTTTCAAGAAAATCGGTTCAGCCGTTTCGGAGTCTATAGGTAACGGACACACACACACAGACAGAGAGAGAGACAAAGTTCCATTTATTAGATAAGTTTAGATTCATCCAGAAGATTTTCTGTAGAAAAAACCTGACTCCTTTATATTCTGATTATAATTCATGATGATAATGAAATTTTGAATGAAAATAATAAAGAATACTGGAGATTTACAAGTTTGAACAATCAGTGAATAAGGTATGAGGAACTTAGTAGGTCTAGCAAACATGTAAATAAAAGACGGGAGTCGTTCATAAAGAAATAAAAACAAATTGCAGCAAGGCTTCAAAACCAACAGCAGATCTAATGAAAGAAAAAGGCTTCGGGTTACATTTAGGTTACATTTAGGTTACAACAATATGTGTGTCTATGTAAACTTTCAGATAGAGTATACCTGTATAAAGAAAATATGAATCTTGTGTCTTTTTTAGATGTTCATATATATATATATATAAACCATTGTAATAACAAAATAGCAATATTAAGCTCTAATCTGTATCGAGCACTTTTATACAAGTAAATGCTTGGGTTTTAATCTACGTGTTCCTTCACTTCTTTTTAATCTGCGGACGATTATTTACGCTCTCAAACCTCGATTGAGCACTATGGAGAAATGACAGACTTTGAATAATCAGTAGCTTCTCACGCATCTGCGCATCGTTTATTCAGTAATGAATTTGAACACTCTCGGCTACTGGCGTATGTTTATATTGTATATAAAACACTAAAGTCCGCCTTTCCTTACCGCGCGCCCATAACTCGTAGGTAGAATCGCCGACATATAATATTGAGAGAAAAACTTAACAAATACTTTCATATTGCTCGAGATCAGGGGTTTTTAAACTGTGGTCCGCGGACAAAGAATAAGATATGAATTAATTCATCACGTGAAATTCAAATTATAAATTTTCAATGTCTGTATATTTATTTTTACTTATTAATGTTATCAAATGACAATAGCTTGCACTATCGCTCATTACACGTCAAATGTTATTTTACACATGCAAGGGCTTGATGTTCAAATTAAATTTTTACGTTTATAGTGGGTCCCTAGACTAAAACTTGAAATATAAAGGGGTCTCTAAGTCAAAAAGTTTAAAAACCCCTACTCTAGATAATATTCATTATTATTTTCATCTATTTAATATTTCATATTGATTAGATCATTTTTTGTTTTATCCTCTCTATTTTATGGGTTTTTCATTTTCCTTTATTCATAGAAAGTTTACAGGTTATTTTAAATCGGTGTGTTAAAAAAGATAATTTCACTGTTTGAAAAGAAAGATTATATATAAGAAATATATATAAGAAAGTGTACACGCTATATATAAGAAAGTGTATTATATATAAGTGTATTATATATAAGAAAGTGTACACGTTATTTTAAATCGGTTTGTTAAAAAAGATAATTTCACTGTTTGAAAAGAAAGATTATATATAAGAAATATATATAAGAAAGTGTACACGTTATATATAAGAAAGTGTATTATATATAAGTGTATTATATATAAGAAAGTGTACACATTATTTTAAATCGGTGTGTTAAAAAAGATAATTTCACTGTTTGAAAAGAAAGATTCTATATAAGAAATATATATAAGAAACTATACACGTTAAAAATAAGAAAGTGTATTATATATAAGTGTATTATATATAAGTGTATTATATATAAGTGTATTATATATAAGAAAGTGTACACGTTATTTTAAATCGGTGTGTTAAAAAAGATAATTTCACTGTTTGAAAAGAAAGATTATATATAAGAAATATATATAAGAAAGTGTACACGTTATATATAAGAAAGTGTATTATATATAAGTGTATTATATATAAGAAAGTGTACACATTATTTTAAATCGGTGTATTAAAAAAGATAATTTCACTGTTTGAAAAGTAAGATTATATATAAGAAATATATATAAGAAAGTGTACACGTTATATATAAGAAACTGTATTATATATAAGTGTATTATATATAAGTGTATTGTATATAACAAAATGTACACGTTATATATAAGAAAGTGTATTATATATAAGTGTATTATATATAAGAAAGTGTAAACATTATTTTAAATCGGTGTGTTAAAAAAGATAATTTCACTGTTTGAAAAGAAAGATTATATATAAGAAATATATATAAGAAAGTGTACACGTTATATATAAGAAAGTGTATTATATATAAGTCTATTATATATAAGTCTATTATATATAAGAAAATGTACACGTTATTTTAAATCGGTGTGTTAAAAAAGATAATTTCACTGTTTGAAAAGAAAGATTATAATTGAAAAGTGATAAAATGCATCAATTTAACAAATTCTAAAATCATTAAAATTTAAAACGAAGAAATATTTCTAATCAGCCACCAGACAGAAGATTAAAAAAATGAAAATAGTGAGATAAAGATAGAGACTTAAAGTAGAAGAGGGAATGCATATAAACAGATCGTTATACGAAGCTAACTTAATTAAACCTGACTGAGTGAAGTTACATAGTCAGGTATTTATAAGAGCTGAAAAATAATATCACGGAAGCGCCGGGCGTTTAAGAGTTTGAGAAAACAGCCATTAAACAAAAAAATTGGAGGATTGAAATAAAATTCTGTGTGTTACAATTTTGCAAAAGAACAAACAAAGAGAAAATTTTTTTAAAAATCTTTAAACTCGAGCAAAACATTCCTTAAGGCAGCTTGAAAAAAATTTGAAAGAGATAAACTCGCAGAAAAAATATAATTAAAATATAACGAGAAAGAAAATCGATTGAAAAACAAGCTGTGGAAACAAAACAGATTTTAAATAAAATTACCAATTCTAAGATAACAGTTTAAAAACAAGACGGTTACTGCATCGAACTTCACCCATAAGAACATACAAAACAAATGAAAAAAAATAAAAGATGAACTTACAATAATATGAGTAAATTATTGAATTAATAAAATATGTATAATGATAGCTGAAACAAATAAAATATTAACGTCATATACTTCACCAGACTGCTAATGCTGGGTCCCTAACATTTGCCTTTTTGTTTGATGAGTAAAAAGAAACGTGATTATGTAACGATGGTAAGAATTCTGTACGACTAAAGAAGTCAATCATTAATGCATGTGAATTCGAACAAATGTTTCTCGTTTCTATGCACACAAGCCGAATTCTGTTTCTGGGGTCTTTTGTGGAATGCTAGTGAACCATGTACACCAATATGCATCATCTATGTTGAACAAATTTAAGCTTCTGAATGAATAATCTCTCACAGTTAGAAGTTGAATAAAGCAAGTATGATGAAACTCTCGCTCACGACGATTTGTGACTTAATGATTGCAGAACTATTAACAGGTTGCCAACATTTTCTTCGACTACATTTCAGTCTCAAGACTTAGGACAACCCATGCTGTGTATTTCAAGCACATATGAGGAACGCTGGGGTCATCTATAAAGCTGAAGAGCCCTGATTGAAAAATTAACCCTGACGATTCAATCCATTATCCCAAGTTTTTCTAACCTATTTCAGTATCATAGCTTCCTAGGAAAAACTTTTCTTTACAATAATTTTCCGCCCAGTATAAGGCCGAAGAAGCATATACAGAGTAAGTCGAACAGTCTATAGACATATATGGGGAAGATAACTATCTATCTTCGATTTGGAAATGTTACGATTGTGGTGATCAGCAAAGCATTCATTTGGAAGTCCGTTCCACAAAGGACCTACGAAAGGAATTAAGGTAGTTGGCTACAATGTAAGTGGCAAAGCGTATCTTAACCGTAAATGTTACAACAGGTAAAATAGGTTACTGGTGTGACACGATAACTAGACATATATGTATTTTATTATAATAGATTAAAATAGAAAATAGATTAGAATAGAAAATAGTTTAAAAACATATTTAACAAAAGTGAAAAAGAAGAGGAAAAAAATAAATAAATAAACGCTTTTTCTTTTATGAGGAAAATTGTCCTCCGGTAAATATTTGACTCAGTGATAAAGTTCAGCAGGTAGGTTTTCGATGACCCGGTCAAAGGCTGTCCTTTATTGTATCTTGACCACACATTAAGCCTTTTCCGGCGGAAGCCTTATTAAGATAAAAAAAAGAAAAAGATAACTGAAATCTCAGACTTACAGTCGCCGGTGTTTGTCACCGGTGGTCTAAAGCATTTCCGGATTTCCGGATTTCCGGTCAATTTTGGATAAATTCAGGTAATTTTTCAGAGTTAAGTTAAGTTAAGTGAAGGGGAGTCAGCCGGGTGCGAGCTTGAAGTAAGGATCTCCGTTCGTCTTGTTTCGTTCAGTTCGGATTTGTTGATCTCCATTAATTAGAGTTAGAGCTGTGTGTCACATTCGCCTGCCCCAACCGAAAAGGCTAACTCTAAACGAATAAAGCATCCTTTCAACTCATCCAAGTTGTGGAAGTTCGTTCCTTATAGTCAATATTGTACCCCCAGCTGTCCGGTCGACATTTTCTACAAATTTCCGTCAACATCACAGCGTGGAGAACGGCCGCCGGAGGAAATTGTTAGGACAGGACCGTGGGGTGTTACACTGGTCATTATTATTCCGATGAGTTCTGTTCCTAGGATCTTCCAAAATTATGGTCTTGTACCAGTCTCAGATAAATGTATTAAATAATATTAGGACCTGCTTCCTTGTCGTCATAATTTGAGATTTATTTTACGGCATATCAACTTCTTTAGGTGTTGTGGAATTTTTTAGATAGAGGTTTCTCTTTGTGGTTCGAATATACTTCGTGGCAAATGTTATGACCGAAAGGCCATAGAAAGATGACACGGACTCGGAAATAAGGTTGAATAGTATATTCTCGGGAAACGTAATACAAAGGTAAACGTGGACTGGAGAGTACCGAAAGACCACAGAAAGATGGCACAGACTCGGATATAAGGTTGAATATTATATTCTTGGGAAACGTAATACAAACGTAAACGTAGACTGGAGAGTACCGAAGGGCCAAAGAAATATGGTACGGACTCGGATATAAGGTTAAATATTATATTTTCGGGAAACGTAATACAAAGGTAAACGTGGACTGGATAGTACCGAAAGGCCACAGAAAGATGACACGGACTTGGATATAAGGTTGAATAGTATATACTCGGGAAACTTAGTACAAAGGTAACGTGGACCGAAGAGTACTTTTTCTCGCAGAGTCCTGACTCACTCATTCATTCACTCTGTGGCAACTACTCAATGAATCTCCACTCAATGCTGGTAGCCATATTATAAAGGTGTGGACGAGTCCATTTGTAGGTAGGTCCCCACAATAGTGGGTTATTTAATTCCAAAATGGTGATGGTTTTACGGTATATTTTAAAATTCGGTTATAGTAAGAAAGTTAATTTAGTCAGATTTTAATGAAAATCCGTTATCTTTATTCTTATTTATTTTAGAAAAGTGAAAATGTCTTCTACTTGTGTATTAAAAAATGCTGAGAATAATATTTTTCCTTCACAAATGTTTTGTGGTAATAATTTTCCTTTCAAAATGTATTGTTGGCAAAATTTCTCCTTCAAAAATGTATATTTATCTATTAAATACTATTTCTATGTATACATTTCTATAAAGGTGTATTTTTATATTTTTATAGTATTTCGACCCCAGTTTGGGATTTAACTATTTGACCTTAGCTGGGAGTCTAACACGTGCTACCATTCTGGGTCAGGATAGACCTGGGAACAACAGCAATTAAGAGGTGGTTCAATGTTCCTCACAACCTCCCAATCAGAGGCCTTGCTGCCGAATGCAGTTTACCGTCATGACCAGGAACCCGTCATAATTTGTTTTTTTTTTTTGTCACAGGTTCATGTATCAACGTATAAATGACGATTTGGAGCAACACAACCTTCCTTTGTTTCCTTGACGTGTGCCGTCTATAAGTTGTTGCTGAGTCTGAGGATAGGACGGCCTATCCTCAGACTCAACAACAAATTATAGTGTAAAACATAATAACAGGGGCATAGTTATGTCGTCTTTCTTCATATGCGTTGATTCACCTACGCTTTTTTCTCAACGTCGATTCAACAGTGCCACTGCCTTGAAGGAAACATGAAGGGAGAATATTTGGTGTTGTTAACATAAAGTACTCCATTTTTTTGGCGACATGCGTCTCTGCCAACAATGACAAATAGTACACAGCATTAAAACTAAAGAGCATTCTATCATCATCTTTTCCGTTAATTAAAGATTTCCTCTTTTTCATGGCTTACGGACAAATCATGTTGAATACACCGGTTCCCGAAGTTAAGCAACGTTGAGCCTGGTCAGTACTCTAGATGGGTGACCGCTAGGGAATACCAGATGCTGTAAGCGTTTAGTGACGGATGTGCGTTATGGTGCAGTGGATATCGGCTCACAAAGAGAAATCGGTGAGCTGAGTTCAAATTACACTTGAATAACCTGCATTCACTTAAGCACTGGTACCCTTGGGAAAAGTATTAATCCGTCCCTTCCCTCCAGTTATGGGTTAAATAACAGGGTATGTCTTGGGACCCTGCCCTTAAAAACAAATCCCAATGAATCTTGATACTCGAAAAGAAAAATGTATTACTAGACACAAACTTATATAATATAACAACAATAAATTGTTGAAAGAAAAAGTTATTACGAGCAATAAATAAATAAATAAAATTTAGTTTGCAATAAATAACCCGCCGAGGCTGATATGCCATAAAACAAAACCAACCAACCTTTTCAACATTCAGCCAATGTGAGCATTTTCTTTTTGGCCGTTTTGGGCGGGACTTTTATGCCTCAAATTCCTATCTTAGGGAAATCTCAATTTAGTCATTTCTCATAATTAATCAACTCAAATTTTGCATTTGTCAGAGACTCGTGAATACGCAAAATTGCCTTCTCTTTGTTTGTGACAACGTTTTCTGACATTCCACAACTGTGTTTCGGCTTTCCATTGTTTGGTTATATTCCGCACGACTTTAACAGAAAATACAACAAACAATAAAATTATCATTGTCATCAGCTATGTCGTTGAGAATAGCAAATGAACCCTCTTAGTCATCCTCCTTCCTCTTTTCAATAATGGTCGCTAGATCCGATGACCTCGTCTTGTCTGGCTGATTGATTCTGGGTAAAACAACCGTACCTGCAATCTTTTAATTCATGTTTATTTTTTAGCCCATTTGCAATTCCTTTTTTCCTCTCTTAATATTGGAATAAAATAAATTTTTCCAGTTGGGTCTTTTTGATCTACAATATTTAATAATGCAAATTAATATAATTTCTTCTGTTTGATCTGTAATAAGTAATAATACAAAATAATACTTCTTCTGTTTGATCTGTAATAAGTAATAATATAAACTAATATAATTTCTTCTGTTTTAGCCATGCTAAATAGTGTTAATATGTGTGTGAATGACAAAACTACGTACATTTCCATTTAAAGAATTTGGCGAAATAATGTATATATATAAATATTAAACGATTTTTTAATTTTTATATATTTCTTTCGTTTGTTTATCTATTTGTTCAAATATTTATTTATTTTATTAATTCTTCTTATGTTCATGGTTGGTTATCTTTATTATTTACTTAAATGTTTAGTACTTGTCTTCAAATTTATATTCGTTCTAGCTTTGATACTGAATATTTTCACCCAGTGGCAATTGGGGAACTCTAAAAGTAGAGAGACATTTAGAAGCCGTGATTTTTCTGAGAAGAAAGTGGAAAACTCAAGTAGCGTCTTCATTTACATACTACATCACTATCGCATACACAACTTAGAAATGAGTTTGAGTATACTAATATTACTTCACTAAATTAAACGGAATAATTTCTTATTCATAGTCGTGGAGTTCTAATCTATTCTTGCCCTCTTTTCCACTCTCAAGCTGTTGAAACACAAGAGAGGTTAATTTCAAAACAAAATCGAATGTCTGTTACTATTTATCTGGTTGTTTTATTTTGTTTGTTTTCCGTTCAAACTGGTTTTATTACGTGTCTTTAAAAAGCTAAATGTAAAATGATAACGCAGAAAGGAAAATGTCTGACGATCAAATCTTATCAAAACCAGAGACTGATCCATTTTATAAATCTTTGAAGCTTGTAAAAGCGAGAAGGGGGCTGCCGAAGGGCAAGCCGAAATTCGGGGAGTGGGTCTTTGGCTCTTCTCAACACTCCGTAGAAACGCCACTTTTTTCATCCATAAAATTTGTTGTATCCTGAAATGAAGAGATACAGAGTGATTTTTTTTAATCGTATCACCCCGAGCAAGGCGATAACGCAACTGATGCGCAGGGTGCTACATAAGAGTAAAAATATTAATTAGAAGAGAGAGAAAAGAAAGACAAATCAGTTAGAAAGGAGCAAATGAGGGATGGGAATACAGGTGTGATGGTAGTTGCAAAGTTGGAGGGAAAGGAAAGGAAAGGATAGGAAAGGAATGTATATAAACTACTTTATTAAGATGTATATACAATGTTCACAGTCTTTCGCAGTAGTAGGTTTTACTTCCCGAAGCCCATGCTAAGCGCACACTGTCTTTTATACATCCGGGCGCTAGATGTCACATGGTACGAGCCACGACACAACAAATGCAATATACATTTAAACTATATTTTACCACTGTATTCAAATGTATATTATAATTTATTGAATCTACGACACAGTGATATATTTTTAGATTTTTAAAAAAATTATTGAATGATAAGGAAATCAGGACTGCCACTAGTGCGCAATATTTTACAATGAGAGAAAAAAAACAGTACTACGGATGCCAAGGAAAGCATAAGAGATGGATGAATTTTAAGGAAATAGAAGATGACAATTGACGTTTGATTTAACCTTTGGGAACGCACATATTAGACGCAACATTACACTGAAGACAAAGTTGTGAAAAAAAAATCTACAATCGTATTAGAAACATTTATATTGAATGAAAGATTAAATCTGATATTTTAAAATTATTATATATTGGAAGATTTGATAGTATGGCGCAAAAAGAGGAGAATTAGTGAGAACAAATCCCTGTACAAACATTTGAATGCTCCACTTTACATATTGGCGATCCTGAAGAGATAATCCTTGTGAATCTTTTATAATTGTTTTGGAGTAATCATTATTTTTAATTTGTTTTATATACAGTCAAACATGACATTTCTGCTGGGAATTAAACATTCTCATCAAGGATATAAGAAACAGTAACTCGAAGAAGGCGAATTAATTATGCAACAATTTTAATCATTTCCACATATCGATTAAAGATACTTTTACAAAAGAAACTGAAATTAATTATTATACGTATCATTAATTTTGTTCATTTATTTATGTTATTCACACATTATTTCGGTTAACATAATACCGTTTTGTTGTGTATAATTGATGCGATGAATATTAGAATATATAAGTATTTGAATAGGCAAGAATGTATGACCTGAAAGGTAGAGTTAAACAAAGATATAATAGAAACAAGAGTTTGAATATCCAATGAAATGTCATTTCATTTTTTTGAGAAACATTTCACAAATAAAAGACTTCGATGTAATTCCTTTCAGAGATTGCAGTTTCTGTTAAACTATTGAATCAGTCGCGTCTTTGTATACATGTAATAATATCAAAACAGCCAAATTATTTTTCAACCATAGCTAGATGATTGTAAATATATTTTACACTCCCGATCAAAAATTTAAGAACACTTAAAAATCTTTAAATCTTTTGTTTACAGATAGATTTTAAACTCCACCCACTACAATCTAAAGGGATATGGAAACAAAAAGCTACATTCCAAACATTCTATTCAGAAATTTACATTTTTATAAAATGAGGCTTTTTACACATGATCAAAATTACAAGACCAGGGGTATACATTGTTAGATCTAAGGTAATTCCAATGTTTTAGTTCGGTTAGATATTAGCAATCACTGCGTAAAGGTGTTACCATGCCTAAAGCAAGCAAACTTACCGAAGCGTTCTCGAATTCTCGAATTCCATAAGCAAGGTCTGTCACAGCGGGCGATCGGAGCTAAGGTAAATCGCAGTAAAACTGTGATTTGCAACTTTCTAAAGAGCTGTGAGAATTATGGAAAAGCAAAATCCTCTGGTAGGCCCCCCAAAATTTCTTCTGCATTGTGTAGGAGAATAAGACGTGTTGTTATGAAAGACGAGGGACTTTCTTCTAGTCAAATTAAGGCAGTCACAGATGCTGATTGCAGTCCCGTAACCATCCGATGACACTTACGACAAAAAGGACTGGTAAATAAAAAGCGTAAACGAATTCCTTGGCTGCTTCAACGTCACAAGTTGGACCGCTTAATGTTTGGTCGTGAATACCAAACGTGGGATGTTGAGAAGTGGAAGAAAATCCTGTTTTCTGATGAGAAAAAATTCAATCTAGATGGTCCTGATGGATTCCAACGATATTGGCATAAGAAAAACATGCCTCCTGAAATTTTCTCCACACGTCATAGTGGTGGAGGGTTCCTAATGGTATGGGGTGCCTTTTCTTACAGAGAGACGATGGAGCTCCAGGTGGTGCAGGGTCGTCAGAAAGTGGCTGGTTATGTTAGCATGCTACAAAAAGCATCTCTGATGACGGAGGGCCATCGTTTGTGTTGGGGTGGATGGTTATTCCCACAAGATAATGCTGCAATCCACGCTGCAAGACGGACTTTGTATTGTTCCATATACAACGACGTCAGATTAGTCGAAACTGTCAGTAATAGAAGTGACAAAGTCGTATGCTTTGAAGAACTTTGATGTGTTCATTTCTTTTGCGGAGAGAAATTTCTATCTATTTGCTTGCATATAGCCAAGAACTCAGTCAGACTTTTGTATGTTTCCGTTTACTTAGAACTTTTGCATCAATAATGTCAAGTTCTCACTTTAGACAGAGAATCTTAGTCTTGGATTCAATCTCTTCAATCTTCAACGTTTGAAGCCCACCAGTACCAAGTCATGATCCAAAGTCTGCAGCAAAAACATTTTTAAGAAACGATCTTCTCAAAAACACGTGCTATTTGAAAACAGACAGGTCAATAGCTTAAAATATTCTTGGTGTAGATGTTTATTTTATCAGATCAGACCCAAATAAAAAATAACGAAATAAAAAAAATATTCCTTCATTAATGAATCAACATTTTCCTTGTAGATATTAAAAAAAGATGAAAAATTATTTTATTTGTAACAATGATGGTTTTGTATTATTTCAAAACTGATTTCAGCCAATCGAAATGCAATTTCAAATTTTCTTGCAAGTAACCATGTTGGCAGCCTTTAATAATTTAGGCTAATTTCTAAATCACCCCAACCTCGTATAATGCTAAAATGATTTTTTCACTAGTATTAATTATCTGTATTGGTTTTTATCTTAAGTATCAGGTCGTCATTCTATGAACGCTATTCAACAGCACCGATTAAAAATAAACAAATATGTTGCCGCCAGAATAAACGACATTACATTTACTCAGTTTGTTATTCCGAGAAACCTGCTTACTAGTTGGTTCGGCATCTGTTAGCATAAAAGTCCCGCCCAAAACGGTTAAAGAGAAAATGGCCGCATTGACTGAATGTTGAAAAGGTTGATTGGTTTTGTTTTATGGCATATCAACCTCGGCGGGTCATTTATTGCAAACTAAATTTTATTTATTGCTCGTAATAACTTTTTCTTTCAACAATTTATTGTTGTTATATTATATAAGTTTGTGTCTAGTAATACATTTTTCTTTTCGAGTATCAAGATTCATTGGGATTCGTTTTTAAGGGCAGGGTCCCAAGACATACCCTGTTATTTAACCCATAACTGAAAGGAAGGCACGGATTAATACTTTTCCCAAGGGTACCAGTGCTTAAGTGAATGCAGGTTATTCAAGTGGAATTTGAACTCAGTTCACCGATTTCTCTTTCCGAGACGATATCCACTGCACCACAGCGCACATCCGTCACTAAACGCTTACAGCACCTGGTATTCCCTAGCGGTCACCCATCTAGAGTACTGACCAGGCTCAACGTTGCTTAACTTCGGGAACCGGTGTATTCAACGTGATTTGTCCGTAAGCCATGAAAAAGAGGAAACCTTTAATTAACGGAAAAGATGATGATAGAATGCTCTTTAGTTTTAATGCTGTGTACTATTTGTCATTGTTGGCAGAGACGTATGTCGCCAAAAAAATGGAGTACTTTATGTTAACAACACCAAATATTCTCCCTTCATGTTTCCTTCAAGGCAGTTGCACTGTTGAATCGACGTCAGAATATGTTGCCGCCAGAATAAAACGGACATTAAATTTACTCAGTTAGTTTGTTATTCCGAGAAACCTGCTTACTAGTTGGTTCGGCATCTGTTAGCATACAGAATATGGTTACATCTAACCATTTCAACGGTAAAATACTACCATTTTCAAAAAATTATTTTTGTATTTATTACATATATAAATTCACTTAATACTCGGGTAAAAAAATAACCTTAAGTCCACTTGCTAAGTATACGTTGATAAAAGAAACCAAACACAATCATAAAAATCTAATCTAACCTTATTTTGGTTGGTTGTTGGTTTGTTTAACCAGCATATCGACCTTCTTTGGGTCATTTAATGCTGAAAATCGTTTTTTTAAGTTGTTTGTCTTCAAGGTTTTTATTGCTTTCGAGGTTGTTTGCATTTAAACTTTTAATTGCTTTCAAAGTTGTATCAAGATTCATTGGGATTTGTTTTTAAGGGCAAGGTCCCAAGACATACCCTGTTATTTAACCCATAACTGGAAGGAAGGCACGGATTAATACTTTTCCCAAGGGTACCAGTGCTTAAGTGAATGCAGGTTATTCAAGTGGAATTTGAACTCAGCTCACCGATTTCTCTTTCCGAGCCGATATCCACTGCACCACAACGCACATCCGTCACTAAACGCTTACAGCACCTGGTATTCCCCAGCGGTCACCCATCTAGTATCAGTCAGTTAAGTGATATACGTGATACACACTTAGCGATCACATTGAACACAGCTTTCTCATGAAGAGAAATCTTCATGCAAAATGGTGAATACACATATATTCAACTTTTCTGCTGTTTTATGTAGTTTCAATTTACGATCGTTCAGAATGAATTTTTGGATTTTTTGGTGAGTTCTGGGATAACTGCCGATTTTGGACGACTTGAGCGTTCAGCACATTTGTCTATATACAACTGCGTTTAAAGTCAGTATTTTAACTGTAGTTTCCGACGGAGTATAGTCAGAATAACACTTATCAAGCCATTGCTTTTCATGAACAATATTTTTCCATCAGAAAACAATGCTTTATCAATATACAAAATACAGATTTTTTCATTGTTTTGAAAATGGGCAAAACAATTTCACTTAAATAACTGTAATTATAATCTCATAATCAGATTGAGCCCAAATTTAATCACTTGCTCTTTGAAGGTTCATACTTCATAAAAATAATATGGATATTTTTTTAGTGGTACCATTTATATGTCAGGTCCGGGATTTGTTGAGTGAAAACATTTTACGTTTTATGATGCCTTCAGGAAACAGGCTCCAAATGTCAAAATAAGTCTTTAAATTTAGAGATTTGTACAGGGAGGTCTGAAAGAAATCAGAGCCTACCCACCATAAAATTTCTGTATTTTCAAAAACTTTTTGTTATCAAAATACACAAGTGGTATGGTTGGCCTCTTTGATCATGCCCCATATCTACCGAGCATGTGAACCTGGTCGCACGACTGTTAAAATTTTCTTGACTTTTGTAAAATTTCGGAGATTTTCAACGTCACTTTTATCCAAGCTTTTAATAGTCAAAAGGAACCTTATATACCTATTACTTTTTCTGTGTGCCATAGCTTCTTACAAGCCAACAGACATATCTGGTCTTCTGTCCCGTGTCATACCCTTTGATTTCTTTGCTTTTTCTTCTTTAAACTCAGTTTTGCTTGAAACATGAAACGAAACCTTGTCAGCATTTAATGGTGTAGATGTACATGTCTGCGGGACTCTGACCAGGTCCCTTAGTGAGCAGATCCTGAATTAAGTCATTCATAGCCTCACTTATGCCCAATTTGTAGTCTCGGTCCGTTTATCCGACAATATGACGCACGGGATATATCGATGCGACGCATTCTTAACGTCTTCTGCACACAAGTTAGCAGCCACATTTGTCGCCTCGAAAGAAGTTCTTTTTAATCAAACACTAACTAAAAGTGATTGATTATTCTTGATAATCTAGAAGGCCAACTCTCCTCTAGGTAAATCTACGGCCCCACTATTAATCATTTTATCATCTTTTTTATTCACACGTCGTTTGCGCTGTTAATCTAACTAGATTGAAGTAACGACTATTATAGGCAGCGAACGACCTAATTTGGGATGTTAATTTTCCAACCATATATTCTCAACAATAGCCTCCATCAATTTCCTCAGTAGCATTATTAGTGCTAGTTCCCGCATATCGTTCACCATATAATGTTCTGTTCAATTTCCAGTAGACAACCATCCTTAGTCTTATCTAAGTTTAAACGAATCGGGACGAGACTGTGATTCATGTAAACTATCGAAGAAAATTTTGAAATTTTAAATTTCTGTCGAGATTACTAGAACGTACCGTCGTAGACGACCCGCTTCTATTCGTCCAAGTTGAAGCTACCTCTCTGAAGTGCTCATTACGGTACTTATCAACAATATTAACCTTGTTAATAAAGTCCTGAAATGAGCTCACATCTCGGTTGTACCTATAGGATCGATATCAGGGTTAAGGAGGGTATTCTAATCACCCGCTAAAACTAACCGACAACGACGTATTGACCTCCGAAATAAATCAAGCACTGCTCAATATGCTCATTGGGTGCATAAACTATAATGAAACGAAAAGCATTAATCTTAATAGTAATATTCAGAATTCAAAAACCTGCCAGCTGGGTCTGCGAAGACAAGCGCACACGTCGTATCCAAGGACTTGCACACCATTCTGGAAAGGCCTCTCGATTGTCCATCAAAACATGAATAGAAAACAAACCCCCTAGACAGAATTCTTTCACGATAGAGTTGAAAACCGTTTATTCTGTACACAAGATAAATTCACTTTGAGACGTAGAACACACGTTTGAGCATAGCTCTAATATTATCAGTCCAGCTAGAGTTTTTTTTTTTTTTGGATTGTACATAACCGGAGTGAGGACATCGGCAGACTTTACCATTTCCCATTTTATGATGCCATCAGAAGACAGACCCCAAATATAAAAAAATCCTTAATTTTAGAGTTTTATACAGGAAGGAGTGAACAAAGATCAAAGTCCTCCTGCCACATTTTTGTAAATTCTTTTAAATATCTGTTATCGAAATACACAAGTGGTGGCGTTGGCCTTTTTAATAATGCCCCATATCTGCCATGCACGTCATTTTCAATCAGGATTTTAGTGTTTAAAAGGAACGTTAAATCCTATCATATTTTTTGGACCATAGCTTTGTCGGCTTGTTCCTTGGATACACAGCAGATGTTTTCGCCGAGGCCATAAGGTGATTTTGTTATCTTTTTGTTTCTCAGATAATACAGGGCTTTCAAGGCTTCTCTGCAATTTTGAAATCCTCTGTTATTATTTGTCTATATTTCTGAGATGAGGTAGTATTTACAGTATTTACATTATTCGGACTATTGTCCTCATCTTTGTTGCCATTTGTACGACGTTTAATAATAGATCATTCTATTTGTTTATATTTCTGAGATGAGGTAGTATTTACAGTATTTACATTATTCGGACTGTTGTCTTCATCTTTGTCGCCATTTGTACGACGTTTAATAATAGATCATTCTATTCGTTTATATTTCTGAAATGAGGTAGTACTCACAGTATTTACATTATTCGGACTATTGTCCTCATCTTTGTTGCCATTTGTACGACGTTTTGGCAGTTGTACGCTCCGGCCTTCTTCAGGTGCTAGGCGTTTTGAACAGAGCGTTTTTTTACAATCACTTGGGTATATCGTTCTCATTCCAGTACTAGTAATGCCACTATTGGAAGACATGAGTTATCTCCCTTTAACCCTGCAAGTTACATGTTCACCATTGCTGTTGCCTAGTATTGACCATAGGATCATTTCTTTTTCCATTATGAATGCGATTCCTTGACTGGTGTAATCTTCGATGTGTCACTCGAATTGTTTACATATATGCTGACATAGTTGTCTTCATTACTTTAGTCCTTATTTATTTTGACATCCTTACTTACATCTTTTTTTAATTTGGGGTTTTGTGTTGAATCTACCCAAGATTCTGATTTTATTTTGTCTTTTTTTAGGGTGAGTTTGTCTTAGATGCAAACCCGAAATTATATTTTCTCACCAACGGACTTTATCGGCCTTATTGCTAAGTTTAATATCAAATGAAAGCCAGGCTGGAAAATTTTGTTAAAATAAATTACAATTTATAATAGATTGGGAAACTAGAAATAAAACTCCAACAAAAATAAAACTCCAACAAAAATAAAACTTGAAATGAAAGGTTATTTCTACAAAAAGAAGTTAAATAATCAAATAAACAACACAAAAATTATGATGAGAAAATTTATACAAAATAAAATACATGTTATAAAAATAAACAAAAAATGTTTCTTAAAACGAAAAAATGAAGTACCTCGATTTTAGCAATTAAAAAAAAATTGAAATAAATAAAACAATGAAATATAAAGATGTAATGTAAAATTAGCGAAACGAAGAAAAAGAAATTATGTTAAGCAGAGAGAAAAACATAAAAATTCGACGAGAGACGAAAAGAAAAATAATTTTCACCAAAAACAATTTACGGTGAACAAACGAGAATTAAATTAAACTAAAAAAATAAACTTAAAATATTTTTAAAAAATCCCGGAAAACAGAGAAATAAAATAATTGTCGCTCGAGACCGAAAAGCGAGAAAATAGAAAAGATTTAACGAATGGCAAGAAAATTAACTATTCAAAACGTCAAAAGATATTCAAAAAAATAAAAACGGTTTCTGTTCAAAAATCAGATTCCGTAAGTTATTTCGAATAAAAGAGACAAAAAATAATATAATAAAAACGTAAATTATAAACGCAAATGAATTAAAACCAAACAAAATAATCTAGTTAAACTTCTTCAAACGAGAGAAAATATAGATATCGGTCAAAACCGACATTAAAACTGAAATAGAATGACTGAAAAGAAAAAAAATGACTGAAAAGAAAAACGTCAGTAATTAAATTAAAACAAATAACGAAAATATAAACATAACAGACGGTTTAGGCCAAGAATAAATATCTTTATACACGTTGTCCGAAATAGTTTCAGTAGTAAGTAAACTTGAAACAGCTCAACCGGTGTAAAAATAGGGCAAATCTCGTTAGCAACAGGAAGGGAAGTGGAATTAAACTGCGAAAAGTTGGGTCAGAAAAAAACCGGCCAAGGAGTTAGCATCCTATGCTACGTGAACTTTGAGAGTAGAAATTAAAGACAAAAAAACCCTAAACTTTGGACTGGGTAGCCAGTGTTCAACCCAGAGAGATCAATATCATTAATGCCTGCCAAGCATAAATTGACGTTATAAATTGCCACATCTTATTCGTTACAGACAGGCAACACACACCTATATTTTGCCAAATTATGATAAGGGAAAAACGCTGCATTTCCCTCTTAACTTTAAGCTGATGCTTAAAGAACAATCTCAGTTTGGAATGGGTGAATTTTCTATAGAATATTTTCTGACGTGTCCTTCATATCAGGTCTTTTATAACGCATAAAATGAAAAAGAATACATAGTCAATAGTTCGTCAATGAAGGTACTGCATTACTACAGACAACTGGCCTGTAGGACGAAAAAGTTTCTACGAAGCATGCAAACAATGATATCTTCAATAGGTTAGCCCAACAGATTACGACCGTACAATGAATGGTGTATTTCCCTGTCCCATGCTTCGCAAGACCGAGCTTGTCTATCAGACCATTTTGAGCGAACCCGAGAGATAACGTAATATAATGCTCTAGGAGGCAATACCTGGATGTTGGAAATGCCATACATTGTCAGTAAAAGGTGTTTCAGAGCAAGCCGATATTCACGATAGAAGGTGCATTCACCTCGGGCTAAACGCAAATGGGGTCCACCTAAAATCAAACAGTTACAAAAACTTTATTCAAACCAGGTAATTAAAAAAAGACATCGGTGAAAACAAAAGGAAAAACTGAAACAAAAAAAGACTATAAAGAAAAATAATAAATCAACTTAAAACCAAATCAAACAAATGCTAAAAGAATGAATAAATCAAATCAAATTATCAATGTTTTTCTGGTGAACAATTTCACAGTATAAGTATCCAAAATGTATCTGCCGAACACGAACTCCGTACAACTGCATTGGTTCGCAAAAAAAGTTTATTTCACTTTCAAAAACAACACTTTATCGTAACGACGAGTTCCTCCGAATATTTACCATGACAGGTTTAATAGAAAAGACACCGAGAGGCAAATTTACAGTGGTGGAAACGAGACCAAAGAGAACGGCCAGATCAAGGCTACTAATATTGTAAGCATAAGTAAACTGGGAGTGAAAAGAACGTCAATAAGTCGATTCGAATTCTTGCAGTGTAATCCCGTATAAGAGATACGAACTTTTCAACGACTCACGCGAAATTCTGACTATACATTTGGAAGTTTTAATCCATTTTGTAGAATTAATAATAAAACCAGTTTGGTCATGTATATCTCTAAATATCATATCAGATGCACAGTTACATCGCTTTTTATTTAGGCTTCTAGATTTCAGTTGAGGACATGTTTTCAATTGTTTTTTATTGTTTTTTTTTTTAGCTGTGATAGCCACTTGTCAGCTTTTTACAACGAAGTCAGATGTGCAATGATCAGTTGATACAGCATTCGTTTTCATTTTGGGGGTAGTATAATATTTTTCGTAGCGTCCCAATACTTGAAAACTAAATAATTCAGAAATACTATGCTCGCATTCTACAGATCAATTTAGAATTCCAAAGAATTCTAGGATGACAGTGCAGCTCATGGGCACAAATATAGTGATACAGTGTTAATAACATAATTTATACGTTTTGAAATACAAAGGTTGAATTCAAACAAATGCTTTCATTGACCTGATTCTGAAAAGGGCAATGTGCTTCCTATACATTGCACACAAGCCCTCTGTTTCTTCTTTTTTTACTATTTTTTTAAAATTCTGATAAATGTTTTCTGATATTTTCCAGGTTTGACTTTTACGAAGCGGTGGGTTTCTGGATATTCTCTCCAATCAGATAGTGCAGAGAATGTGAAATATTCAGTCATATTTTTTTTGTAGGGAACTGACCTTTGTAAGGATGGTGGGTAGTTTTGTTTTCTGACAAAGGTTTATCTGATATTATATTAAATGCGATTTGTTTGGTTTTTTCGATGACCTTTCGTTTGATCAAGTGTATTTTTTTTTTGGTTTCCTCAATGGTCCGTCAGTTTTGGAACCGATGCAGCATTTTCGTTGGTAAATAACCCGGAGAAGCACGAAAACATGTGGCGTGATGCAATATATTACTAACACAGAAAACCAAATATATATCAAAGAAGGCATAATCTTCATCTCGAACGTCTGAAAGCTATAACAACGTAAGTAGTTGATTTGCAACAAAGTAGAGAAAACGCTTGGAAAATCTAATTAAATAATGTAAAGAATCAATAATCGTCTATGTGCTGTGTACCATCAATATGTAGGCGGTGATGGCCTTCCTCATCTGCTTATCGAAAATGGCTCCCAGCACGCCTTCTGCCATTCATCCTCATCATCATTTATACATCACACCCAATGGTGCATAGAGCAGCAACTTTTTGTTGCTGTTTCTGTACTGTTAGCCCTGCACCCAACCCCCAAGCCTGGAGGACCGGTGGAGAATTCTTGATTCTTACGTTTACAGCACCTGGTATTCCCAAATGGTCACTCATTTAGTACTGACCAGGCTCGCTGTTGCTTAAGCTCGGTGATCGGACTTGAACCGGCGTATTCAACATGATATATCCGTAGACCTTCTGCCATTACCCACCAAAAAGTCTACATGCTTTCTGCTTGCTCAAGGTTGTCAAGTTTGTTGCGCGGAGCCTTCCCTTGTCTCTCTTTCCTTCTAATTGACTTGTGAGTTTCAGATTCTCCAAGCGGTCCTTTTCTTGATGTTTATTATCATTTTCTTTTTCGTTTCCAGCCTCTCCAAAACCTTGTCTTTGCTCACATGCTCGGTGTTTACTATCCGTAGCATCCTTCGGTAGAACCAAATTTCTCTTGCTTCAAGTCTTTTCTTTATCTTTGATGAGATGGTATAGCATTCACTGCTATATTGAAGAACAGCCATAACATATAAATCCAGTACTGTCTTCTTTGCTTCTTGCGAAATTTCCCTGTTTTTCGACACTCTACTCAGCTTTTGGAATGCATCCTTGGCTACGTCTATTTGCTTTCGGATCTTAGTGCCACACTTTCCATCTTCTGTTAGAACATTTCCCAGCTATTTAAAATACTGTACATGCTTGATTTTAGTATCCCCGCCTGTAGTTGGCATTTTGGATTTCTGTTATTACTAATGACCATTCTTCTTTTTCTATGTGCCCTGTCCTTTCAGAACGTAGGCGATCATGGTTCTCCGCGTCTCCCAATCCCTTGTAGCTCTTAGTAATTTTGTTCCTGTTACTCCTGGCAACCCTCGTTCCTTCATCCACCTGATCAGGCCCTGCAAATATGTTATTCGCTGACTTCCCCTGTGTCTCTTTCCTTCTATCTGGCCAGTCAGTATCAGCTTGTCCAAGCTCTCCTTCCTTATGGCGTGTCCCAGGAACTTCAGTTGTCTCTTTCTGATGCTCAGTATTAATTCCTTTTGGTTGCCATTCTTTCCAACACCCCAATATATTAAGTTTTCTTGTATTTTATTTGTAGTCCTGTCTTTCCGCATTCTTTTTTAGTTTTCTTTACCTGACAACTTAATTGATGATAAACTATTAAAGCTGCAAAATACATCTGATCAAATGTTTTTCAATGAAATACATTAAATCATTTGTTATTTTAAGATGGCATAATATTTTGATTGAATTGTTAAATTCTTTCACAAGATTTGTTTTCATGTCAATTAGTGATATAATGCAGGGATGTGATATAAAAAAATTAGTACCGGCGTATATATATATATATATATATATATATATATATGTGTGTGTGTGTGTGTGTGTGTGTGTGTGTGTGTGTGTGTCTACACGTATATTAGCAAAAAGCGAAAATGGTAACTGAAATGGTTTTGCAAAGATATTTTTGTTCTCTGTTCATTCAGAATGCTTCCCTCAAAATATGATAATTAGTTACAAAATGAACGCAGAAGATAAAATGTCTCATCTTCCGAAAACTCAATACAAAATGTCTCCTTATGAGCTATTAAGACTTAAATATTTGCAATAGATATTTACATTAATATGGCAGAAAATTTTGCCCGGAATAGTATGAAGTTAAAAGAAAATACGAATCAGGTTTAACAGTAATGTCATCATCATTTTTCTTTGCAAGCACCTTTGTTAGAATTATATAATTTGGTAAATGGTATGAAAGTAAAGGAATAGTTTCGGGTTAGATACTCATAATAGAGAATAAAATTATTCAATCATTTCTTACACATGGAATATATAGATATTTTTTTCTTTAAAGTAAGCCAGTTTCTTGACTAGAATGAACTTACGTAGATGCAATTTACAATTAACCACCTGCAATAAAATGGTAAAGTTAAAAAGAATCGCTTTCTTTAAAGGAGAAACTAATACTATTGCTGGTTGAAATATCTTTCTTTCAAATAACTTTTCAAGATGTGTTTCTGAGTGTCAAGTAACATCTATCGCTCTTTCCGGTGCTAATTGGTGCTTCTTTCCTAAAGTTTTTTTTTAATTAGTGGAGAGAAACACGGCGATTAAATCGTTATTTTCTCTTCGAGTTACATCTGCTATAGATTTGAATTAATGCTGCAGTTTAAAATCCTCAAGGGATGTGGTTTCTTTTGTTTGCGACAGTTAGAGAGTGTGTGGTGCCAGTTCACAAGGTTCAAAGAAACATGGTCCTCGCTAAAACCTACACCTTCCATTCGACCAAAGATATGTTTAATCGTTTAGCTGAGAAAGCGTTGTATACAGCTGACAAGTTAGATATTTCTAAACGGGTGTGTCATTATATATGACATCCATTAGAAAGTCGAGGTCTATTTTGACATTTTAAGAACATGACTTGTGTTGTCATGTTAATGTTTTTTTTTTCTTCAATTTGAATTGTATGGATTCGGATTCTTTGTTTTATGATAAAAATGCTTTTCTTAAATGTAAGTTTTTTTTTCAGAATAGGAGGCTTCTCCTTGTCTGCGCACTGGCCTCGGGACAATCACTGTTTTCTTTTGGTAGATTAGTTTGCGACATAATTTGGAATACTTGCAATGGATTGTGCTAATCACTTGATATTTGTGCTTGTCTGTATGGTGGATCGAGTCTAAAAAATATTTCCTCCTCCAGACATGCATGGCTTTGTTTTCAAGAGGCGTGGTTTTCATTATTTCTTACAGCTCTTTTCTAGTGGTTCGGTAGCACCAGTTGATGTGATTCTAATAATGATGGTCCTCTCTAAGGTTTACGAGCTTCAATCGCTCAAAACCATTTTTAATGAATGAACTGCGAAAACGGTTAGATAGATTGCAGACTAGCGATTTGGACAAATAGAAAACCAACATTTTATAGCTATAAATGACAGGAAGTGGCAGAATGCTATTATGGTCGAAATTCTGAAGGTATAAAATATTTGAGTGAATGTTGGAATATTGGTGATTAAGTCATACTTAAAGCTAGTATTTTGGTCCTGGGTATGACGATAAACTACATCCGGCAGCAAGGCCTCTGATAAGGAGGTTATGAGGAGCATGGGACCACCACTTAATTGCTGTTGTTTCAGGATCCACCCTAAGCCGGAGTGGTAGCACCTGTTAGGGTCCCAGCTATGGGCAAATAGTTACCTCCCCAAACTAGGGTCAAAACACCATGAAAGTATGAAAATTCTTATACACATAAAATTATTTTTATAGAAAAATATACATTTTTAAAGGAAAAGAAATATTACCAGCAATACCTTTTTAAATACAAAACTAGAAATTTGAAAAATTAAAGCAAAACTCATTAGAAACTAACTAAATCAACCTTCCCACTATAACAGAACTTTAAAAAATGCCTCAAAATCCGACCTGTTTGGCAGTAAATAATACAGATGTGTTGATATGCCGTTAAATAAAACTAAAAATTAAAAAATCAAGTATTTTTGTTTTTTTTTACATTGAATTCTTACAAAATATTTAAAAGTATTACCTTCATATTTATATATGTCTTTTATTTGTTGAACAAAGAAACATTGGCCAGAAATAATTTGAATAGAAGTAAGTATGTAATTGATTTTCTTAGAAGAAATCAAAATTAGTTTCACAATAATATATTATCTTGCTCTTCGACATATGTGCCATTTGCAATTGCTACGATGAGAGATGCAAGCAAGATTATAAATCGATCCGAAATTCTTTGATTCTCGGCCTTTGAACACTTGACTCTTGACAGCTTTTAAGGTTTACTTGCGCCCCTGAAAATTGCTGGAACTGAATTTGATCAGATTAAAGATAGCGGGGATAAAGCTAAGAGGAATCGGCTATTTCCAGGGCGAGGAAGTCTATCGAGGTAGATAAAGAGTGACAAATATTTCAGAAATATGCAAAAGAAAATAAAAGTGGAATTTTATTAGATCAACTTAAGATTCTTGGATGTGTAATTCTGGCTTGGCTTTTCATTTCCTTGTCCACATTCTTTAAGAAATTAAGGCACATCTGTTCGTTCGGACTCCTTGAAAATTGCAGTTAGGTTAAACATTTCAATAATACTTTAGAACATGGAAGTCAATGCTGAACAATCTTCTCACAGACTAAGAGACTTGAAACAACATAAATATGATTCTGGAGAAATATGTTGAGAAAACCATAGATTCAACATACGCCGATATTCCCAAAACGCCAACCATAATTTGGTGAAACCAAAATCAAACAAGTGAAGAAATTTAAATACCTGGGAATTGTTCTAACAGAAGACAGAAAGTGCGATATGGAGATTTGCAGGCGTATTAGCATGGCCAAGGATGCATTTCAGATGCTAAGTAGAGTATTAAGAGACAGGAAAATTTCACTGAAAACAAAGAAGAGTTTACTGGATTGTCATGTGAAGTCTCTCATTCAATATGACTGTAAATGCTAAACATTCTCATCAAAAATTAAGGAAAGACTTGCAGCAAGCGAAATGTAGTTCTACAGAAGGATACTGAGGATAGCATGTATAAAACAGTTAGGCAACGATGAGGTTTTAGAGAGAATGAACACAAAAAGGAAACTGATACTTAATATCAGGAAAGGACAGATAGAGTTTTTGGTAAATGTAATGAGGAAGGAAGGCTTGGGAAACCTGATGCTCACGGGACGGATAAATGGAAAGAGAGACAAGGGAAAAGAACGTATAAAATACCTGATGGATCAGAGCGAATGGATGGTGGAGCGAGGATTGTGTGGAATACGGTATATTAAAAAAAAAGTTAAAATCAGAAAAGAGCAGGTAAAATTTCTCCGGCACACAATGAAGAAAGACTTATGATATTTGTTACATACAAGACATTTTGAAGGCATTAGCGGCAGTGGAGAGCAGTAATTCACCTACCTAACAAACTTGGGAAAATGAATTACAAAACATGGTGTAGGAAAGACAGACAATAAGGAAAGGGGCCATGAATAATTAGACACTCACAGGACATATTGAAAGCAAGATGGACAGAGGAAAACTGTAATTAACCTACCCAACAAGTTTGTGTAAATAGATTTCAAAACAGAGCTTGGGTGGGATGATAAAGAAAGGGGCTAAGAGAATTTGACACTCACAGGAAATATTGAATGCAAAAGGTACAGGGGAAATCAGCTCTAAACCAACCTAACGGGTAATTAATTGATGACAAAACAAGGATTATATATATCTTTCATAAGACGTTGCCTGAGGCAAATTACAAAATCGGCCAGTAAAATCCAAGTTAATAAAAGCCATCTTCGACATAAAAGCCTATGAGTCGATTTCAGCAATTGATTTCTATATCTAAAACACACTCCTTGCTAGGATCGACAGTGTAGATGTTGTAATGAGATATTAATCAGAAAATGTATCTGAGACATGAATCGTGTATGACAGAAACGTCAATAAAATCGGAAATACAGCAGGAAAATAGATAATACCTGGCAATACACATTTGTTCGCATGACGACCTGAACATTTTCATTTTGTATAAACCTAAAATATCCAGAGTATGTAGACAGAAATTGCTTTAATTTAGTTGAGATACTTTTAAACAAAGGACGGAAAGGTGGTTGAAAATTGTCTCACACTAGTATGAAATATACGAAAAACGAATAACTTCTATATATAGAAACTCATCATTTTAAAAATGATTCAGCCAAAGGTTTGGCCTTATCTTTTCTTTCTCGTTTACTTAAGAGTGTATTCGTGAGGCTTATCGAAAAATAAATACTTATTACTGGCACTGGAAATCTATCGATAAGTTTTTAGTTTTTATTTATCTTTTAATATTTTAAGAATAAGCTAATCAATATTTTCATTATTTCATTTATTACTCTTCAGATTCACTCATTGGATACTTCGTTATTATTAGCGGAGTCCTACATAAAGTATGTGTGTTGTGGTCTAGTGGATATCGGGGAGCCGAGTTCGAATTCCAGTTGAATTCATTGTATTCACTTACGCGCAAATACCCTTGGGAAAGGTATTAATCCGACTCTTCCTTCCAGTTATGGGTTAAATAGCAGGACAGATTGGGTTCTACAACCAGTCCACCGGAGAAAGCAATGGCAACCTACTGCGGGATAACTTTCTGCCCATTCAGTCATGTCTCTTTCGAGACATGATCGCCCAAGCGTGTATCATGGCACACAACTGACTGACTGACATAAAGTTCATTAAGGAGGTAGTTGTGCCCCCGGGTCAAGAGACAGCATGTTGAAAGACTCTATGTTCAGCAATAGGACGGTTTACCCGAATTCAACGAGGGATTTAGGTGGCCTATATCCTGACACTGCCCTATGACATACAAAGAGGAGAACCCTGTCATGGATGTTAGACAAATTCTGCGTCGACATCAGTCCTTATATCTGTCTCCCTAACTTTCAAGACTGCAACCGCCATGAATATTATGCGTTGGAGGCAGTCGAGAAAGCGACTAACAAAACCTCTTGTAACAGTAAAGGAAAACTTAAAGCAGCACTCACCAACTTAGACTTTCCAGAAGAGTTACAGGAGATTCCTAAGTTATCTAGATGGCGTAGTCGATGCCAGTGGCGATATTTTTGTATATTTTTAGTAATTATATCTGCTAAAATGTGGTACCACTATTTTCATTAATGCGTAATTTAGACGATAGTATATTCATCGCACCATGTATGATATTCAGTCATTCTCGAATATATGAAGCCTTTTGCTATAGTGAAAAGTTACTTCTTATTAATGGCTAACATCTATGACCAAGTCCTCCTGAATTGTTATGGATGAGGAGACGCAAAGGTCACAGTCATCAGCTAAAGTCGGAATATCGCTTAAATGAACGGTCATCTGCCATAGTCGTAAAATTACCATGCATTCTGTTTAAATAGCCGCTAAAGCTGAATAGCATCGGCTAAATTCAAGAGGTCTTTATAAATGATGACGGTCAAAAAGTTATGTAATATGTAATACATTCAGCTAGAATTCACACTCTTCCAAAGTTAGACAATCAAGTGCTGTTTGTAAAATTCCGACTGGATTTTTCAGCGTATAAAAGTAACGGAAAATCTTCGCAACCTTGGACAAAATTATCTATTTTGCACATATACAAATCAACTATCCGACAGTGCATGGAATACTACAGTCATATATGGTCAGGCGCCCCACTGTTCAGTGTTCTTGGCAGACTTCAAAGGAGAATCTGTAATGTGATAGGTACTGACCTGGCGGTTCAATTCCAGCCAATTTCTCACCGACGGGATGTGGATTCTTTCTATTTGTTCTACAAATATTTTCATGGCTTCTACTCCAACGAACTTAATTCACTGGTGCCCCTGCCACAAGAGTTTACTCGTGCAAGCAAACTGGCAACTGGATCCCACCCATTCACAGTTAAATTCAGCCAAATGCAGCCGACAATTCTACTCCATCAGCTTCTTTTCTCGCACTTCGCGCATGTAGAACTCTCTTCCATATACGTCCTTTCCTGACGGCTACAACCTCTATGAATTTAAATGTAATTCAATACCCATCACTTATCTACTTGACTGTAGTTCTTTCTACATCACCCTGTATATTTTTTCCTTTCTCTCTACCTTTGCAACAGTCATCACACCTGTATTCACATCCTTCTCGTGCTCCTTTCTCTGGCACCTTCTGTAACTGGTTCGTTTTTTATTTACTCTCGTCCTATGTAATGTTTTACTCTTATGTAGCCCCCTGCGCATCAGTGGCGTTACCGCCTTGCTTCGGGTGAAACGATTAAAAAAATCATGCTGCTAATAAATGAATTCGACAAACAATAATCTTAACAATATGCGCAGATTCTGCAGTTGTGGATTTCGGGTGAGTAACCGCACAAAATAATGAACAACAAAAACATATATTGAGAGAGAAAAGTAGGTTATATTAAACGTAATATACAAATTCCAGGAATTCTATTAGTAAGAAATAAATATACACAAGCCTTGAAGTGAAATCGATGTAAATAGTATATCCGTGTAGATTATTTTAGCTGAGTGGTGATCAGAGCTATTCTTACATCTGATGCGCTAATCTCTGGGTAACTTCGGGATCACTAGGTAACTTATATATAAGTTCCGCTACTCTCCGATAACTCTCAGTGGATCTCTCTATCACTCTGTTGTTCCCTCTATGGCAGGAGTATATGTATACTCAGTCGAGTTCATTATCATATACAAAGGAGAAATCCCACAAGAGCAGTGCTAATAGAAGTCATGGAAAAGAAACTACAAGACCTTCAACATAAGGTAGCTAAAAAAGCGCAAAGAAAGGACTACATATAAGCTACATGAAAATTGAATGGTCATCAATATAAAGAGAAACCCAAAATATTAACTACAGATCAGGAATACAAAAATCAAGTAAGAAAAGAAATTTAAATACCTGAGAAATGTTCTAACCGAGGACAGGAAGTGCGAGATTTGAAGGTGAACTGGCATCGTCAAGGAGGTATTCCAAAAACTGAGTAGATTATTAAGAGACGGGAATATTTCGTTGTAAACAAAGAAGAGAGTGCTGGATTGTTATGTGATATCTGTTCTTCACTATAACAGCGAATATTGGACAATCGCATCAAAGGTGGAAGAAAGACTTAAAACAACCGGAATATGGTTCTAAAGATGAATGCTGAAGATACCATTGACAGAACGTGAGGGCAATAACGATGTTTTTAGAGAGGGTGGAAACTAGAAGGAAACTGATACTTAACTTAAAGAAACCTTAGATGAAGTTTTTGGGACATGTAATGAGGACGGTAGGCTTAGAGTATCTGATACTCACATGACAGATAGAGGGAAAGAGAGACAGAGGAAAGCAATACATTAAATTCTCGATAGACTTAAGAAAATAGATCAAAGTGCAGGGTTTAGAAGGGGTAACAAAAGAAAGGATGTTAGATTTACAAGTGATAGGAAGATGGAAGCTTATGATCGCCTATGTCCTCAAGCGTCACGGCACATTGACGGTCATCATCTATGAACAAAATAAGGCTGCTGTCAATATTAATGAGGTATGGTTTAGTGGTGTTGATTAAGAACCATTTTTATGGTCGAAACTTTGCAAATAGGGATGACAATTATCGATGATTGCTTGATCCTTTATATTGATGACCGTCAATAAAATCACATCAAATATCTAGATTGTTGTTGGACAAGATCAGTCTATAGTATCCGTTCTCATTTTACAAGGAAAAAACTCGACGGGTTCCGTTGATTGCGAGACTGCCGTCACACCCTTATCATTGCATTACAAGGAGCACGTTTAGTGTAATATCGATCCTAATGTGACTGTAGTTGCAGGGACTGGTCAACTGTTATCTTTATCTCAGGGATGCCTATGGACATCCAATATTAAAAAATACCTTGTGCCACAGTAGACATTCATGGAGTGTTGAGATAATTAATTTCAATAAGACCAGAGAATTAATTTTGGAAACTGATATTTTTCGAGTCATATTTGTTTTCTGAATATATCTAATGGTGTTAATGGTGATAGATTACTGAATTTATTTGTTCTCATGATGGTAAGCTATGTTAAGTTACGTTACGTTATAAGCTTAAATTGCCTTAGGCAAAGAAAAAAAGAAAAAAAAACAGGAAGTCTAGAAAATAGATTTTAGTGTTCGTTAAAAACATTAATAAATTAAATTAATGGCTTGAAGTATGTCTGTAAAGTTGCACAGAAGTATAAGAATGTAACATCGTTGTCAAAGGATTTTGTAGCCAAAATAATGAAGAACATCAGAAGATATCACATATGCTTGGAATAAGAAAAGCTAATTCGTCCTTAGTAGAATATTACTAATTTGCTTAAAATAATATACTTTAACTTAACAGCACAAAAAATTGGTGTAAAATTAGATTTATATGAAAAAATATTGAATAATATATTTGTTACAGACAACATAAAAACAATGCAAATATAAACAGAACAGGCATATTATTCACTCTCCCCACCTCTCTCTCTCTCTCTCTCGCTCTGAAAGTAGAAGTTACCTGTGAAATATTTCATAAACCGAAATGACACTGAACTTGGAAAATATTTTGAGCGTTTTCAGTCCAGCTAAATTTTGCCTATATAGACACCTATGGGGTTTACGTACATCTCACGTTTAAAACCGGTTCTGGTCCGATCACAGATGTTAAGAAACGTCGATTCTGGTCAGTAATTAGAGGGTGAACATTTTATTAAAACCTGATGCTTCAACATTGTTTGTGAAGGTAATATAGTAGATAAGGGCTCGAGATGACACATTTCAGAGCCGAGTTCGAATTCTGATCGGCTCCCTTACGTTTACCTACGAGCTTACGTCTATATAATTTTGGAGCACTATTCTACGAACTTTTAGAGAAGGTCTGCAACGTCGTTCCTTAACAGTATCTAGATGGGTGACCGCTTGCGAATACCAGGTGCTGTAATCTTGCATGAACGGATGATATAATGCAGGGGTTTTCAAACCTTTTGACTTACGGCCCCCTTCATTCGACAATAGCTTATGACAAAGTAAACACTGTTGTCTGTTAGCATTAGATACACTTTCAATGAATCCAAATTGAATATATTCCACATCATACTTTCTTAATTTGTTTTTTGAACAATCTCTTCCGTTTCTATAGCGGATATTGTGTTGATTTCATCACGAGGTTTCAGTTTTAAAAATTTATCCATTGGGGACACTTGCACCCCGAAAAAAAGTAAATTTGAACATCAAGCTCTTGCATGTGTAAAATATTTCTTTTTAAATAAGGTTGACATGTAATGGGCAATAATGCAAGCTTTTGTCATTTGATAGCATTAATAAGAAACAATAAATATCCAGATATAAAAAAATGTATACTTTGAATTTCACGTGATGAGTTAATCCCTGGACCCATTATCTTATACTTACAAACCCCCTGTGGTCCGTGGATCACAGTTTGAATATACCTGATATAATGAATAAAAGCTTGGAATTTGAAACAGAAGAGTAGAATTGCGATTTCACTTAAGTTCCTTGCATTCGCTGACCTGCCAATAACCTTTTGAATGGTATGAAGTACAGCATACTTAAAGAGTCAGTATTTTTATTAATAAAATAACATACTTCAACTTAATATCTATAAAATTCTGTGTTTAATATTTATATAAAGAGGCTAAGAAAATGTGGTTAATTTACTTGGTTATATATGTATATAGGTGAAGAGGATTCAAGGTTTTTGCGGTTTTGAGTCCCCTGGCATTTATTTTTTTATAAATACATATTGTAGAGCCTAATTTAATCATATAATTATCTATTGAATTTAAATGTAAACTATTTTCACTATTAACATCCAACATTACCTGATGACGAGATTCTATCTCGAAACATAAAAATTTACATGTGACAATGCATATTTAATTAAAATTATATATATATATATATATATATATATATATATATATATATATATATATATATGTATTTCAAGAAGTAGTAGGATGATTATTGAGCTGATGTTATAGCAACTGTACCACGGGCCCTGGTGACGAAGAGTTAACGAATTAAGCTCGATTAAGTGCGCCGCTCCTCACGAATTCCGAATTAATAACCAAGACTGTCTGAGTTCGATTCCTGGTAGTGGATGCGCAATAATAAGACGAAAAGACCGTCCAGTGCTTTCTGCATTCTTTTGAGGTCGAATATAGCGCTCGATGATTGACTTAATAATTGTTCAAATCCTCCTACTACTTCTTGAATTACATCTCTGTGCTTCAACCACGAAAAACGCTATGGATGTAGGGGCTTGTTTGCGGAAGTCGTTCCTTGGGAAGGCACTATCCTTTGGGCAAAGGAGCTTGGATTAGTTCCACCACGGAATTCGTGAGGTGTGGCGAACTTCATCGACCTTAATTCGTTACCTCTTCGTTACCAGTGCCCGTGGTACAGTTGGTATACCATCAGCTTAATAACCAAGGCTGATCTGGGTTCGATTCCTGGTAGTGGATGCGCACTGCTGGTGAGTTCCAAATATAGGACGAAACGGCCGTCCAGTGTTTTCTGCATTCTGTTGAGGTCGAATATAAAATTCGTTGATCTACTTAATAATATATATATATATATGTGTGTGTGTGTGGGGGGGTTATGTCTTGAAGGCTGTCACAATGCGTTGAGTGAAATAAAGGAAGGTAAGGAAGTGTTTGTGTCACCTATTTATTAAACATTAATATTTCAAGATTAAAATCTCATCTTCAGAATGGCAGAAAAGCATTTGACTGTCCGAACTTCTTTACGATCTTTCTATTAATGATTGTTGAGGGTTGTCCACTGCTGCTGTGCGTGTGTTTGTTCGTGTGTTCTAGCTGCTGTATGTGTGTGTACTCTAGTTGGGGCATTAATGCTATGTGTGTGTCTAGTTGGGGCTTGTGTGTATTCTACTTGGGGGTCTTTATGGTCTGATGATATCAGTCCGCTTGTATGTGTGGTTTATCTTAATGTGATCTGAAAGTTCACTTGGCTCTGTGACCGGGTCGAAGAGTATCAGTTTCATTACGGCTGTTTTATCTTTCTGATTTATCTGGTGGTGTTTGAGTGTCGTGTGTGTGTGTGTCTATGTGCGCGTGGTTATTGTAATTAAATCTACTTTATTTTTTATGTGTGTGTGTGTGTATGTGCCTTCCGGTGTGCAGTGTTTTATAAGCGCCTCGGCTACTCTGCCGAGCTAGAGAAATGTGTGTGTGTGGTAATTGTCATTCATTTAAGATTAAACTAAATTAACGTATGTCATCAAATGAGATGAATAAAGTGGAATGCGCGGCTATTACATTTAAAAAAGTAGAATGTGTCGACTAATACACAAAATGTAATAATGTTTTTGCCAAAGAAGACTAGACATGTGAAGTGTTTAATCCGGAAATAAGTTAGTAGCACAGAATATAAATGGCGATAAGTTGGAAAAAGTATTAAACCATAAAGGAAAATAATGATATAAAAGATAAAAAGAGTTCCTTAAAGTGTTTTGTTAATCTAAAAAAAAGATGACAAAGAACATGAGTGAATTATTTTTAAATAAGTACTTAATTATATATAAAATATATGTGTTGGTGTCTGTTTGTATTTGACTTACATATGTATATAGATTTTATTTTTATTATATATATACATATTTGCATGTAGAAAAGTATTCGAGTTTTATAAATATATATTTTTTATTTCATATATATTTACCTATGTAGTTATATTTTGTGTTACACACACACACACACACACACACACATATATATATATATATATATATATATATATATATATATTAAATTCTACGTTGTATAGGAATTTCAGCGAGAAATCACGCTTCTTCAGCAACGATCCAAAACAAATATATTTTTTTCAAATGAAAACTTTTTGTTTTGGTCGTTACTGAAGAAATGATATTTTTCTCGCTGAAATAGCTATACAACGTACTCGGAATTCGTAATTTATATATATATATATATATATGTGTGTGTGTGTGTGTGTGTGTGTGTGTGTGTGTGTTATTTATTGTGTTTTGTTGAAAATATAAAAATTATATTTAAATCAAAATATGAAAGGCACCTCGCTATAAGAGGGCACTGTATTTCAAACAATGTTTTCCTCTACATCTACGTTACATTATTTAACAGTGGAAATGGAGTTTTTGAATTTTTTTTTAAATAGACAGACGATCACACGATGCCTGTTTTTATTTTAATAGATAGTCGTATTTAAGTAGATACTCTGATTATTTATTTATATAATTTATAATTAAACAGTATAAACAGCCACAACAATCAAGAAATCTTGCTAGGAAAATATGCGTTATCAATTCCATTTTGATTATTCAGGTTCGAATCCTATCGGAAGGCGAATATTTTCCTAGACCGGCAGATATAAATAAATATACTGTTTTATTATATAAAACAGAATGTCTGCTTAAATATGGGTTTCCATTAAAAATAAAGTGTTATTATATATATATATATATATATATATATATATATATATATATATATATATATATATATGGATGAAAGATAATAGAGTAAGCTCAAACTATAATAACTCTAGAAGCAGCTGCAATTTATGCTTAGACGAAAAGATTAAAATTATCAAATTCAGAGAATCTAGCCAATTATTAAATCAGAGAAAGGAAATAATTTTCAAATGCCGCCATAAAAATAAATTTAAACTTTCTAACACATAAAATCATGCAATCATCCTGTTCAGATATATTTGCCAGCTCATTCCCATTTATGTAGATCATTCGTTGGAGGATTTTACAAACCGAAGAAGTGAGGATAAAGATCAACTATACAATGGGTTGACATGCCAATCTAAGTACACAATGACTTTATATTATTGGTGTAGGAAGTTAAGAAAAAATCCTATCATAAACTATGTAATTGTAAATGATTTCACTATAATGACTTCAATATAAATATTTCACGTGTATAACGGTGCACCTTATTGTAAGGTTAGATATGTTTCTCATATATATGGGGGCACCTAAATTTGTGCATGCTTTTATAGAACTTTGTGCATGTTTATATATATTATGGTATGTATTATGGTGAGTATGAGGGGGCACCTATGTATAAGTGTATTTCATGTATAAGAATGGACCTAATTATATATATGTTTTTTCATCATGTGAGAACACCTGATTATATGTGGGTTGTGTTAATCTTGGATGCAATCAATTGTGCATCCTTGAACTGATTATACCTTCATGTACTGATCCTTCATTCCATATGTGTACAAGTTAGTATCAAAATCCGAATGATGTATCCCGGTCTATATGGATGTATATATACGTGTGTAAAGGTTGTTAAGACGTATGAAAAGAAAATATACCACCTCATTTTGCAGGTAAAATTAGATGGATAAGTGTACACAGGCGTACATTGTCTTTATGTATAGGGATGGATGTATATATACGTGTGTAAAGGTTGTTAAGACGTATGAAAAAAAATATACCACCTCATTTTGCAGGTAAAATTAGATGGATTAGTGTACACAGGCGTACATTGTCTTTATGTATAAGGGTATATAAAAAGTTTCTTGTATATTTATATAGTTATATTTTTATTTATATGTATATATATATATGGATGTGTATACATGTGTGCGTGGATCCGCTCATCATAAGATCGCGAGTGTGTGAACACAATAATTGTGTGTGGATATAAATAGATGAATATATGTTTGAAGAAAACATTTATAAGTATATATATATATTTTTTAATCATATCACCCCAAGCAAGGCGGTAACGCCACTGATGTGCAGGGGGCTACGTAAGAGTGAAAAGATTAGAAGGGAGAAAGCCGGAAACCACATCCTAAACAGGTAACAAGAGATGAGCATCTACACCTGTTCGATAGACGTGGGTAGAGTGTGAACCGGGCGATAGTTTAGTCTATGTACTCCAATTGAAAAAAAAAAGAAGAAAAGTGAAAAGATTGGAAAAGAGAAAACCGGAAACCACATCCTAAACAGGGAACAAGGGATGAGCCTCTGCATCTGTTCGATAGACGTGGGCGGAGTGTGAACCGGGCGATAGTTTAGTCTATCTACTCCAATTGAAAAAAAAAAGAAAAGTGAAAAGATTGGCAAAGAGAAAACCGGAAACCACATCCTAAACAGGGAACAAGGGATGAGCCTCTACGCCTGTTCAATAGAGGTGGATGTATTGTGAACCGGGCGATAGTTTAGTCTATCTACTCCAATTAAAGTTAATCCACCTAGGAGAGGGTCATTGTTAGTATTACTCTATCATTCGTCTTCATGAGAGTTTTTTTGTTTTATTTTCACCGTATTAAAATTGCATAGGTGTATAGTAACAACAAAAATATTATCATCATGTCTGTGTTTAAACATTGAAACAGTAAACTCATTTCTTTTGAAGGATGTGAGGATGTATGTAAGTATGAAAATATATGCGTCTTTTGGGAGTATGTGTGAGACTTACTAGCATACTATATATATATATATATATATATATATATATATATATATATATATATATTATATATATATAACACTATTTATACGCGCGGAAATCTCGTCTTTATTAAATGCATATATGTGTGTATACAAACGCATGATGCGTACGTAGACATGAAAAAGGTTGGTAAGTATGTATTAGCATAAACACAGTCACATTTGTATGTAGATGTGGGGATGTGCGCATATGTGTATATGGATATAAGTTAGTGTACATCGGTGGGCTAATTTTGTGGGGTTACACATACACACGTATCCACAGATTTAGAAATAAACTGTTAATGACTTAGCTGTCAGAATCTTCACGACTGGTCTGAATAACCCCAGCTGATCTGACGTCAATGCGTTTTCCTTTTTTCTCTTTCTTTCATTCTTTTTTTATTTTTTATTTTCTCTTCCTCTTCAGTTAAAGGAAATGCTTATTCGGGAAAAAGATTTTGTGCCAAATGGAAGGAATATTGTGTGGTCTGATGAAATGAGGTAATTAAGCTCATTGAAATGAATTATAATTATTAACCAATTTAAATGACGCGTTGAGTTTTCCTTTTTAAATATCATATTGCTCTAGATAACATCTATTGAGCTCTCTATATAAATATAACACTTAATATTTTATATTAAGTTGATCTTGTTGGATTATCCTCGCCGTTTACGGACTGGACATCTATCTATCTATCTATCTATCTATCTATCTATATATATATATATATATATATATATATATATATATGGTTATGAATTAAATGTACATTTCGAAACGGAAATGTCTGTTTCGATATAGATTCTCTTCATCAGGCAATGTTTGATGTTGGATGTTCAGATGATTTACATTTTCAATCTACCTCGAAACAGAAATTTCGTTGTCGCAATGTACAATTAATGCATAATTATATAATTATATTAAACATTATAATATCTAATTATGTAATATCTATTATAATATCTAATTATATAATATCTATTATAATATCTAATTATATAAAATCTATTATATTGAGTACTGCTCATAATAAAATAACTGCCCGGGCACTCAAAATAATAAAACTCTGAGTCCTCTTCATCTGGAATTTTATATATATATATATATATATATATATATATATATATATATATATATATAGTCATTTTGTCAGGAAGGTGATGTTATCTTCTTGATTTTATCGGGCTGGAGGAGATGCTACCAGCAGCACCATCGGAAAGTGCCTGAAAACCATACTACCGGTTAACCCAAGTGTAGACGCCTGTTTTTAAGAAATGGTTGTGTTAGCTCAAAGTCATAAGTAATTGTAACCGAGGGTTTGAGCGCCCTGTTCAGACTGTTGTTAACACTAGGTATCTCGCTTTTTCCCAGAAACTGTAACTTGGGTCTGTTCAGGTTAGTTTCAGTAAAAAACAAAATCATAACGCTCTCAACTGACTTCATTTTATAAATAAATATATTTAAAGGAATAATGGATATTTTATATTTAATTTTTGATTCGACAATTTTTCGTTACTTGAAAAGTAATAAAATTAAAAATTGTAAAACTCTTCAGAAATTACTTTGTTTTGGTTTCGGATATAAAACAGAGCAAATATGGCTTCCGTAAAAAAAGAGAGGCCGACCGAGACGTGGTTGAAACCAAACGCATTACTTGGCTGTGAGTCTATCTGAACCCTAAAAGCCTAACGATCAAAAAATGGTTTCAACTCCTGCCGAAGGGCCCATTTTCTGGATGAAGTTTTCTCGATATAAACACTATTTCAAAAACAGGTCGTTCTAATCTAACATATATTATTCACTAAAAATAATTATATATATATATATATATATATATATATATATATATATATAACAGATGGAAAGGTTGCATAAAAATAGATCTGATTATATGTTTTGGCATTCAAGGATTGCAAAACAAAAAATGAAATGGGTGTATGAGTATGTGTGAGTGTATGCTTAAATAATGAGACTTTTTTCACCTAAGCTGTCGTTTCTCGTGATTAAAGAAGAAAGAAAAAGTGGTTACTATTTTTTTTTTTTGCAATTCTTAGTTCAAGTTGAAAAAATTTTGTATATTTTCCCAGCTTTTTTGCATCGAATTAAAAGCAAATCCTCTTCTGATTATAAGGATGGCTCGAACGCAAGAAATTCATTTACATTTTTCTGAAATGAAACCAAGGCAAATCGTGATACTTCCCCTTCAAAATGGTTTGAAAATAACGGATCATTTTGGTCTTTCCATGCGTTTTCACACATTCGCAAGCGTGCGCACGCACACACATTAAGTTGAACCAAAATAAATTCCACTTCGGTAAGTGGTTTTAGTGTTAAGTTAATCATACAGTGTGGAGTTGCTTGTTCGCAACATCCCGTTACGTTTATTACGCATCCAAATACAAGGCTTTATTATTAAACTCGTATATCCGTTTTGTACAGGGATGCGCAGTTATGGTAATTCATAGCAGCTCGGTATGAGAAAGCAGATAGCTTAGTTCAAATTACGGTTAGGATTGTTACAATTACTTACGAACCAATACCCTTTGAAAATGTATGAATTATTTTCATTCTCCCAGATATGTATTAAATAGTAGAACTTTTAGTTGGAAAAATAATTTCTTTTCTCAAAAGATTGTTCATGGAATATTTATTTAAAAAATAAATTATTGCTAAAATACAAAATAGTGCGTGGAGTCAAATCAAAAACAATTTGTTGATACGTCGTAAAAATAAGTAATCAATTAATCGAATTCATTATCATAGACATAGTGGAACTATCTGGGGTAAAACAAATGGGGGCTTAGATAATTTGACACTTACAGGCTATAAAGAAATCAAATATGACAGAACGCATGATTGAATAAACCGAGAAAAATTGTATAAATTGATGGAGGAACAGAAAATAGGAGAGAATAGGGAGAGAGAGAGAGAGAGAGAGAGAGAGAGAGAGAGAGAGAGAATAGGAGAGAGAGTGTTGGCCAGAAAATATTGCTTCAAGCTTCAAACGATAGAATATTGTCGATAACCAACGTCTTCAAATGACACATTATATAAGTTCATCATAAACAAGTGTGCTCCTGCCGTCAAAAAATGACAGAAAATTACTCGTGGGGATTATTAGCTGCGTTCTTACTGGTTTTCACCCACTGAGAGTGACAAAATATATATATATATATATATATATATATATATATATATATATATATCAGCATGCGATGTAGATATAGAAAATCCAAAGGAGTATCTTGTACATACAGTGGTAGGATAACACACTAAGAGAGTTCTCTCTATATATACGTATATAAATGCATATAGAGCAAATATCAGAAAAGATTAAGGCAGACACATTATTTCATGCTAAATCGGAAGTTATTGTACACAAAAGACAGAAGCTGATGATGATTCGCCTGAAATAGACCTTAACTTCCGACATAACATGAAATAACGTGCTTGCCTTAATTTTTCCTTTATATATATATATATATATATATATATATATATATACACATATATATATATATATATTCTTTAATGCCCAGCGACATTATTATAGCAATAAAATAAAAATCCAAACACTCAGCAAATTATCATAACTGTTAGTAAAGTTTAATAACTGGAGGTAAAGAGAATAAACTGAGCCTACGCTGCCTCACTATTGTCGCTCTAATCCCTGCACAACAGTGACAGCAAAATGCCTTGCTTGGAGCCACACGATTATATATATATATATATATATATATATATATATATATATATATATATATATAGAGAGAGAGAGAGAGAGAGAGAGAGAGAGAGAGAGAGCATGTGCGTTGTAGCGCACTGGATATCGACTCGGAACGCGATACCGGGGTGCCAAGTTCGAATTCCAGTTTAATTCCTTGCGTTTAATTTTGTAATAACGTCTAAGAAAGCCACGGATGTGTATGTTTTAAATTTTTACAATAGCTAAACATTTTTTAGATACAATCAAAAAAAATTTCTCTAAAACAAAATTTATAAGTATTATTAAATATAGGTTTACGTTTACAAATATTTGAAAAAATCTGTCACTTTCTGCGTCACGTGATGTAAACAATCTCTCTCCACGGACGCTCTCGTGAAATAAGTTTCTAATTTAAATTTTAAAATCATTTGTTTCTGATGAAGGACCGAGGACGGTCTGAAATATAAAATATAATAATAGAAATAAACAAATACTGTCAAAAAATACATTTTTAAACTGAAATTTTTTTTAGTAGTTTTTCTATACATATTAAGACAGTATACGTATATATGGATCATCACTATGTTTTATATATATATATATATATATATATATATATATATATAGATATTATTAATCTACATACAAACTTGTTCGGCTGTATCACAGCTCATCAGTGTGACTAGACATCTACTTGCTTTGGTGTCAGCCGGAGGAAATTTTATATAAGCCAAGTATACACACGCCAGCCACCAGGAGAACTCAGTTCATTACTGAAGAGTAATTTGTCATATATATATATATATATATATATATATATATATATACACACACATATATATATATATATATATAATAAAATAAATAATAAAAGAAAATAATAAAATTAATAATAAAAATTATAAAAACATTTAACACTTCTGAGATTTATGCGTTTCTCTTCAGCAATGAATTGAGTTCTTTCGGTGACTGGCATGTGTATGCATTGCTTATATATAACACGCTAAAATTTCCCTACTCTGATTCCATGCGCCTTTGGCATAAGGGTTAACGACTCCGACTAACGCCAAATCGTTTTCGTGTTTAGATCCAGGCGTGAAGCAAGTGGATGTCTAGCTACACTGATGACTGTGATACAGCGAAACAGGCTTGTATGTGCATGACGAATATATATATACCACGGTTATTATTATAATAGAGAGGATAATCCTGTTCCTTTTAAACGATTGTAACTTAAATTCAGGTTGTTGCAATTTTATTTTTTACGTCTATTTTCAGATATTTTAGCGGTTATCAGAAGTCATATAGATATAAAATTAACCCTTCTGTCTGATATCAATTGAATATAATTGCTTTTCTTTTAAAACCAAGCATCTCTAAATAATAAATCCTATTAACAAATGCAGGCTTTTCTGTTGCGAATGCCAGATAAAACACATTTAACAATCCAAGTTAACCTTTTAAAATTATTTAAATTTATTTATGAAATGTCTGACAGTTTCAAACATTTAAAAGATAAAGAAAAACTCTCGCCATTTTAATGAATTTCTACTTTCAATCTTCTTCTCTGGAGGAATTTTGAAATGTTAGCCAAATTCCAACAGACATAAATATTCAGCGTTTCTCACACTCTCGTCAATTGTTGTTAGATTTACTTCTTTGCACTGCAATTATAACCGGAAAGGCGCGTTGCGCATGCGTGGCTGGTTCCAGTGGCTGAGTCGAAATAAGAGGACGACTGAAAGGTGCAACTGCCAAAATTAATTAAAATTAAATACACAGAGAAAGAATGTGTGTGTAAAGGAGCGAGAAAGAGGAAGAGGAGCGTGAAAAGAAACATTGCAAAAGGTTAAATTAAGGAATTAATCAGAAAAGTAGAAAAGAAGATTGTAAATTTTGAAGAGGCGCGTAAAACAGAGGGCATGTGTTAAAGCAATCATAGCAAGAATTGCCATAACAACGAATAAAGGTTAAAAAATACAATGGAAAACTGAAAACAGAGAAAAATGTTTCAATAAAAATATAATGCTTTATTACTATCAAAAATAATCGTAAATCCTACTGCGAAGCAATAATCGTCAAGATAATCTCACAGATAATTCTATAGTTGTTTCGAACTTTTCTAAGAGATTGACGCTTTGTGAAGAAGAGAGTTATACTCAGTAAAACTTTAAGGAACTTTACAACGATCTATGTCATGCAATAACATATACGATAGCATAAGAAGCCATTACAATAGTTGTAAGGTAACTTGACATTGTGAAATTGGGGAGTAAAAGACTATAAAACTCTTATAATTATCAACAAAAAGAAAAAGTTCAATTGGTATTCATGATAAAAACAGTTTTAAAAAGTTAGTACTCACAGGGCATACTGATTTTTTTTTATCATTTCACCCCGAGCAAGGCAGAAATCCCACTGATGAGCGGGGGGCTACATAACTGTAAAAAGATTACTTAGAAAAAAGTGAGGAGTATAAACTAGTTAGAAAGGAGCAATAGAAAGCTGAGAATGCAGGTGCGATGACAGATACATAGGTGGAAAGAAAGGGAAGGATATACGGGGGTGGGGAGAGAGCTAGAGTCCAGTGGGTAATAGATGAGTATTGACATTGCATTTAAATTTCTGGAGGTTGTAGCCGTCAGGAAAGCAAGAATATGGAACCGAGGATTGCGAGAGAAGAAGCTGTAGGAGTAGAATTGTCAACTGCATTTGGCTAACCTGACTGTGAATGGGTGGGACCCAGTTGCTAGTCTGGTTGCACGAGTAAACACCTGTTGAGGAGGAACCAGTGACTTAAGTTCGTCCGAGCAGAAGCCATGAAAGTATTTTTAGAATAGACAAAGGGAGGCCACATTTCGACGGTGGGGAAGTGGCTGCAGTCGAGCCGCCAGATCAGTACCTATCACATTACAGCTTCTCCTTTGGAGCCTCTCGAGAACACTGAGGAGAACGGCAGGGGCACCTGGCCATAAATGGCAGCAGTACTCCATGCACGGACGGATGGTTGACTTGTATACATGCAGGATGGATTCAGGCGGAAAAAACATCCTGGATCGACATAGTGACCCAACCTTCTTAGCAGATTTAGCTATGGAAGTAGAGGCAGGTCAAAACTGAAATGAACCTACCCAATAATTGTTTATCTCTGGATTGTAAAGCAAGAAAAAACATGGCATAGCGTCAAAAGTGGTTCTTTTTAATCATTTCACCCCAAGCAAAGGAGAAGCGCAATTGGTGCGCATGGTTGCTATATAAAAATAGAGTGAAGGGTTACATAGGAGAAGAGCGAAGAAAAGAAGGAATTGAAGACGAACAGGTTACAGGGGGTTTCTGAGAATGGGCAAGAGAAGGAAGTGAATACTGGTGTGAAGAGAGCTGCTTGAGAGTACACTGGAAAGGGGAGATGAACAAGATTAAAATGATGTTGGGGAAAAGATAAGAGAAATATGGGAGTCAAGGAGGATAAGAGATGATAACTGACGTAGAATTTAAACTTTTGGAGATTGTAGCAATCCGAGAAGCAAGTATATGGAAAGGAGTTCCACAAGAGGGAAGTGTGGGGAAAAAAAGCTGGTAGAGAAGGAGTGGTGGTTGTACTTAATTGTTTTGACTGTAAAATGGTGGAAAATTCTTGCCAGGCTGATTTCATAAGTTCTTGTAGAGTCGGCACCAGGCAGCTAAGCTCATCGGAGCAGAAGCCATGAAAATATTTGCAGAAAATACAAGGGTGGGTTGGAGAGAAAATGGCTAAAGTCGAGCTGCCAGTTCGGGATCGATTACATTTCTTTTCTTCTTGTGCCTGTCGAGAACCACGTGATAAATAACAGGGGCGCCTGCCCAAATATTCAATGAGCGGATGGTTGATTTGCATATGTGCAAGATGAATTCAGATGAAAGAAAAACTTCCTGGCCCGACACAATAACTTAGGCAGTAGATTTAGCTATTGATTTAATGTAGTCGTTCCACATGAATTGAGCTGAGAGATTGAGGTCGAGGTGGCGCAATGTATTGCTTTCGGGGAGAATAGCTAGATCCATGTTAATGGGGCTATGAGGGACAGTCTATGGTAGCCTTGTTTTGAAACAAAGTTTACGAGCTATTTTTACCCCAGTCCACCAGAGATTGCAGGTCCTTCTCAAGATCTGAAGCGTGGTTATCTTTGTCCGTGTTGGCAGATTTTTGTCTGGGGTGAGAGTAAATGTTAGTGTCGTCAGCGTAAATGTCTTCTTGGGATTTGACCACATAAGCGAGATCGTTGATGGAAATTGGAAAGAGCGACGAGTCTAGGGTGGAGCTCTGCAGACACAAGCGTTCATGTGCTAGCATCTGGAGGTGTGCCGTTCAAGACAACATTCATTATGCGGTTTGATAGGAACGATTGAATCAAACCAAGCAAGTGTTTAGTGATACCATAGACCGGTAGCTTATGCAGAAGGCCAGACCCTATCAAATTCTTGGAAGATATCCAGAGCAACAGCTCGAGCTTCGCTGTTCTTTTCGAGGGCCTGGTATATGTCCTCGGTGATGGTTGTTACCAAATCTGCAGTATAAAAAGCGGAAGCCATACTGTCTGTCCGAGAATAGTTTATGGGCTATCATCAGTGTTGAAATAGTTGAACTATTTCCGCTTTGATGATAGTGTCGAACACTTGTAAGAGGCTGATAAGGCGATAATTAGAAGAGTCTTAGAGTTCTCTTGAGTTCTTAAAAACAGGAAGTACAGAAGAAGATTTCCGGAAATTATCTTAGAGACTAGAGATGGGGTTATGTAAACAATACTAAGTTGAGCCACAGTTCTATGAGAGAGGTCGGGTGTGAATACTTCAGACGAGTCAAATGTAGAGTTGCAGAAAAATATGTGAACAAAGCACTTGGACTTGTCCGCACTGGCTGAGAGGAGCTCAAATTTATTGATTAAAGGATGGGTAGCAGATTTGCTGGTGTTGAGCTCATATTTTTAGAACCGACAGTAGTCTTTGGGGTCAAACTTGCGGGCTACTATATGCTGCTTTAGACTTTCAGCAAACAACAGCTTAGCGTCCTTTAAGATCCTCTTACACTCATTACGAGCAGAGGCAAATAGGCGCCTATTATGGTCAGACGCGAGGCACCGATATAGCTGGAAGAAGTGATTCTTGTAGGCAATAGCAGCAGAGCAGGCAGGAGAAAACTAGGAAAACGAATGATTTTTAAAGGGAACTTCCTGACCGGGATTAAAGAATCGATGCAAGATTTCACCCACGAGGAGATCTCAAAGGCGCCGTTCTCAACGGGAAGGCTAAAAACTTTTTCACAAGTGACGTCATGAAGAAAATCAAGGAACGGATCTCAGTCGGCCCTTTTGTAGCAGTGAGCAATTGTTGAATAGAGGTTCCAGGAGAAAGTGGAAGTGGAGAGAAATATTAATGGAAACGACAGCATGATCATAGTTTCCAAGAAGGCAAATCTGCAAAGGTTGGCAAAAGTAAATGACAGGTGTGAAGCAGTGGTCTAGCAGAGAAGCGTGTCAAGTAGAGATACTGGGAAATCCACCACTTGCGTAAAAATTTAAGTAATTGTAAAATTCAGCGCATAAAATGTAGCAGGATCGGTGACTGAAGTTTTTACCACTTAGCATGGTGTGCATTAAAAACACCGAACGCAAATATGTTAGCGATTGCGTGGGAGGATTTAACCTTATCTATATTGTCAGAGATACTGTTTATCATAGAGCGGTCAGTAGAGGAAGAAGAACGGCACAGAAAAAAGATAGCTAACCGGTTTTAGAAGTGAAAGAGGGAGTCACATGTAAGAGTGGTCAGGAGTTTCGAGAGATGTTACCCTAACATGAGGAAAGTGTTCACTGAAATAAACTCCAGACCATGCATATGGACAGTGAAGTGGAGGGTAGCAGGAATCAAGAAGTCAGAGAAAGAAATTGAGGGGTTAAGTTTAGTTTTGCAAAGCGAGAAGATGTCAGGAAACTTTTCGTGGGGGAAAGATTCCACGCTTCAGATGTTAGTACGCCTACCACGGATGTTTGTGAAGGAAATGTTGAGTGTTTTAAGTGATTTTAGTTTAGCTGGTTTAGCTTTGTTTTTTGAGATGCAATTGTTTATTTTTATGTTGTTGGTGAGGAGAAACCTCCAGTACATTTGGCAGACGGTCATTGCCTGGTGACATGTGCAGAAAGAAAGCTGGCTCTGACTGCAACACAGTATAGAGTTTCCAAACAAAAGCGCTTGCATAGACACCCATCTATGCGCGTCATGGCATTGAAAGAACCCCGATATTATGTAACTGTTGATCAGAGCAGCCACTCTCGAAGCTACGCAAGAGTTAGAGCTCTTAACTACCAGTCGGAAATAGCAACCAGAAAACTGCCAACCCGGTACTCTCACAATAAAGAAACCTTGCCACCGACTACGCACAACACAGAAAAATTGCGGGAGCACCAATATTGAGGTCTGAGAAGTGAAAAAAACCACGAAACACTTCCTAAAGAGGAAACAAGTGTTGAGTCTCTACTTCTGTTCAATAAAAATGGGAGGAGTGTGAACCGGGTGATAGTTGGGCCAATCTACTCTAATCAATAAAAATTAATGTTAAATTTATTTAGATCTATAAGAAAGAGACAATACTTACATTATTCGGACAATTGTCCTCATCGTTGTTGCCATTTTTACGACGTTTTGGCCGTTGTACGTTACTGCATTCTTCAGATGCTAGAGATTTTGAACAATCATTGGGGTATATCTTATCCATCCCTTTTGCGTATAGCCTCTTTTGGTAGACATGAGTTATCACCGCCATCTTTTGGATGAAGTTGAAATAATAGATAGAGAACGCCACCGGAAACCACATAAACTTAGGAATCAGCACACATGCAAGGCTACAAAAATCTCCTAAGCCGACCAAGGATAGAGATGAACACTATATGGGAACCAGTAATACGGAGTTCCAGAGAAAATCATTAGTGTAAAAAAAAATATTGCAATATGAGCTCTGGTAAAAAAAACAGTAGAGAAATCCGTTAACATAAAAAGTCTAGATCAAAAGATCAAAAAAGTGCAATATGAACTACGGTGAAAAAGGGTTACTGAACATTAGATTTATAAATCTCAAAAATTCAGTTCTTACATCACCCAGTGGATATAGATATTGGTTAATTCCTATGACTTGAACAAAAAGTTGAATACCAGGCTACAGCAGTGGTGAACAAGTAACTTACAGTAGTAGAGGGAGATAACTCATGAGTACCGAAAAGAGACTATCCGCAAAAGGGATGAAGATGATATATCCCACTGATTGTAATAAACGGTTTTTTTCGAAATTCCTAGCACTTGATGAAAGCCGGTGCGTAAATCGACCGAAACGTCCTACAAATGGCAACAAAGAAGAGGACAATAGGACGAATAATGTAAATACTGTAAATACTAATTTATCTCAGAAATATATACAAAAATTAACAAAGACTACGTTTCGTCTACATCCGGAGAAGACGTAGCACATGAAAGAATCTTATACGTTACATGCTAAATTATTTTGCACTAATTAATGGATGCTTCCTTCTATTTTTTTTTATAATAGACAAATTCCAATATTTCGACTTTTCTCCACACGCTCCGCTTCACAGATCAAGACTAAAAATAATGTATATAATTAATTCTCGTGTATCGACTTAATTATTTCACTCAAAACAAGGCAATGATGATACTAAATCTCAAATAGTTACTGGGTGTTTTTTAACGTTTCACCCCATGCAAGGTGGTGACGCCACTGAAGCACAGGGGCCTACATAAGAGTAAACGATTAGATAGGAGGTGACTAAAGAGAAAGGCGAACTAATTATAGTGGGTATCAGAGAAAGAAGTAAGAGAAGGATGGGAATACCAGTGTGATGACAGTTGCAAAGTTAGAGAGAAAGGAAACGGTAAACAGGGTAATGTAGAAAGAACTAGAGTCAAGTGGTTAAGAGATGGGTAATGACATTGTATTTAAATTCCTGGAGGTTGTAACCGCCAGGAAAGTAAAAATATGGAATAACGTTCCATAGGTGGGACGTGCCAGAAAAGAAGCTGATGGAGTAGAATTGTGGTTTGCATTTGGTTGATCTAACTGTGAATGGATGGGACCCAGTTGCCATTCTTGTTGCACGAGTAAACTCCTGTGGCAGAGGCACCAGTGTCGGAGTAGAAGTCATGAAAATATTTATAGAACAGACAAAGGGAAGCCACATCCTGCCAGTGTGAAAGCAGTTGGAGTCCAGCCTCCAAGTCGGTACCTATCACATTACTGATTCTTCTTTGGAAACTGTCAAGAACACTCAGATGAATACCGCGGGGTTCCTGACCATATATGACAGCAATATTCCATGCATGGTCTGAAACAAAAGATAAAAAACAATACATTATTAAGACGAGGGGGCAAAGAATGAACAATAATTGAGACATAAGATAACGATTGATATTGCATTTATATTTTTGAAAATCAATGTTCCCAAGAAAGCAAGAATCCGGTAGATAGATATTTAAATACGTTTAGGGAATAAACTAACTGGTTATGACTGCGGTTGTTGGTCTAATTCATATGTGGGTCTTTTTTTCTTGTGCCAGACTTACTACACTCGTGTTTCGTAAATATCAGAAGTATGATTTGGAGCGGGAGATCAAATAATTGGAAAAGAAATGTTGCGAAAAGCTGAAGATGACGTAGAAAGCCGTGAAACTAAAAAAAGAGAAGAGGGAGAAAAACAACCATCAATTAAAGTCAGTGAAAATGAGGCAGATGAATGCAAAATACCAATCATAATAAAAAGTGTTACTTCAAAAATCTCGGGAAGGAATGAAAAATAAACAAGCAGGTGAACAGAAGACAAAAATAAAAAATATAAAGCAGGCAAATGAAATTAAATGATGATAATAATAATAAAAAGAGGTGTTACCTCAAAAAATGGCAAGAAAAAAATGAAAGCGAACCTAAAATGAAAATACGAAAAGGAAAAAAGAAAAACCAAAAACCAAAAACTCCAAAAAGGAAATGCACCCAAAATCTGTTAGAATATAATATCCTACACTCAATTTTCCTTATATGGATCTACTAATACAGGGAACTATATATAGTGAGCACCGCATTCACCGGCTTTTTTCTTAGGAAATTAGTTAAAGTAGTATTTTGTTACGAAAATATTTTGTAAATGAGTATTGTTTTTATATTTGTTATTGTCTTCGTTTAACTTTGATTCTGTTTTTGTGAACTTCTGTTTTTTCTTGCTGTGGTTAGACCATAATCAATGAGTCTCACCAGCAAAATGGGAAATCAGCGGTGGCTAAAACAGCATCCGTTTAAATTAAAGCTGTAGAAAAAAAGATGTGGTCTATTATGACCAAATGAGGGTAAATTACAAAGGATTCATTAAAACGAATGAATTAATTACCATTGCCGAAGCACTAGATGTCGTGGCAGCGACGTACAATCTCCCTGTTGACAACCGACACGAAAAAGCGAAATTTTATCGGTGTCAGTAAGGAAAGCGTGGAGGAGGCCCTAAAGACCCTCAAAATGTTGTCTGAAGTCTTGGCAAAGCGTTCACGTTTCATGTGGGACGTGCTTTTCGCAAAGGAGGAGGCAATGATTTTGGCGGGCAGTATCGTGATCCTCGGAATAATAACAAGATGGCCCTCTCGCTACGAGCCATGTTTGTTGCGACGTCAGTATGTGTAGTCAATTGCGAAGCCATAATACATTCAGAAACTCGTTTTACAAAGACGTTTTTCACTTTACTAATAAGTTTTTATTGAATTTTAAAACCTGTCATGTTGTTTCAATTGAATTTTCTCTTTGTTGATGATTTTACTGTTTTTAAAAATCACTTTTAATAGATTTAAGCATCAATAATAATTTTTGAACCAATTAAAACTAACTAAAACAATTATTTTCTTTAAATTAATTTCCGACTAGATCCAGTCCTTATAAAAATAAACTAAAATTTCTAAAAAAAAAAGAACATGTTTTATTCTATTTCTGAGATTTTAACAATTATTTCATTTTGTAGAGATTTCGAGTCTTTTTTGCCCGTAAAAAAACGAAATGAATGAATATCCATAAAAATAATCTTTGGACGAATAATAATTGACCTTGTGTCAGGTAATATTGAAGAATATTATTCTCAAGCGAGACTTTTACTGATAAAAAAAATGAATCAATGTCCATTAAAGTTATTTGATGAATGCTCAGTAAATAGACTTATGTGAGAACAACATTCTCTCATTTAAAACCTTTGCACGTACAAAAAATTAATCGATGTTCATAAAAAGAAAGTCTCAATTTTATTTTGTCTTACATTTTATCTGTTCATTTACCTATCAGAGTAAGATGTGTGTGTGTGTGTGTGTGTGTGTGTGTGTGAATTGTATTTTAATGCTAAGGACATCTTATGGGAAACTTACCATCTTGATGAAAAAGGTGGAAAAAGGCAAACAGGCTAGCTTAAGTATCGACGCAAACGGTAAGGGGCTATCCCAACTAAATTCCCAAATTGTCTCTCTTACTTCAACAAACTCTGAGAGAATCACCAGATTCTAGGAAAATGCGTTTAGAAAATTCCTCATTGAAAAGTGCATTGGCACAAAATATCGCCGATGAGGCAGAATACAAAAAAGGAAAGGATCTTAAAGACCCCGACGAACTTGAAGAAATTATTAAACTTTCTGGAGCAACAATACTGGAGTATTATTAGAAAGCAGGGGACACTTTTTATATGTCGCATCATCAAATCCCTATATCCAAAAATAAATCTCTCTCTTGAGGTTGAAACTGACTGCACAATAAATGTTTTCTGTGGTGATGTACAAATACGATTTATAGAAGAATATAAAATTCTTACACATGTGACATTATCACTTTTGAAGATTTACTTACTAATGAGAACTTGATATTGAGGAACACAAAGCCAACTGTTCAAATGTGATTGCTTTGTTGAACTTAGTAACGTCCTTGTCATTGATTAAAGACCAGTTTTGTTTTTAATTTTGCAACCCTACACTTTATATATGTGCACAATTATATCTAATGACAAGTTACAGTAATTTTTTGTATCTTATTTTAAAACTGCTCCCCAAAAGATTACAGACTATTAAGAGATAGTAATAAACACATTTTTCCCAGTTATTCTCCCATCCCAAGATTAAATCTATCAAACTATATGAATCCTATAGTTGAACAAGATGACAATAATCTTTTGATGTACATAAAGAATAAATTCAAACTCTTATCGCAGGAAGATAAGACAGTATTTTTACTTGTCGATGAGATTCATTTAAAGCCATAATTTGATTTTAAATGTGGGAATGTAGTTGGCTTACCCTGCAATAGTTATGAGGCTGCAATAACTGCCTTTGGTTTCATGTTGACCAGTGTTTCTTCAAAATACAAGGATTTTGTGCATATTATGCCTAGTAAATGCCTTAAAAGAATAACTTTATTTGATATATTAAAACAGGTAATAATTGGGCTTGATGTTATTGCCTTTAAAATAATATCTATTATAACAGATAATAATGCTATCAAGAAGAAATGCATGTCATTATTTTGTAAATGACCAAAACTTTCAATAGTATATCCACACTCATTTCTTAAGACTTTTCTTCATATTTGATTTGATTATCTTTTAAAGTGCATACGAGACAAATGGCCTGGCCATAAAGATGCTAACATATGCATGAAATTCCCTACGTTTTATGATAATGAAGATAATCAATCAGATACTCTTCTCGAAGCCCCATTTACTACTTTACAGAAAATGGACAAACTTGAATCAGTCACTTCTTAAATATTGCTATTGATTGATTTCAAAGGCCCTTTATTTTAATAATTCAGAAAGGCAAAATGTAAATATATTAATGCAAGTTTTAAAGAATACACCATTCAAGGACTATTGATCTTAGGGAAACAAATGCTTACCAAACTTTGCAGAATATATCCGTATATTTCATACTTAGACAATATTAAATATTAAAAAAAAGCATTTAACAGTCACCGGCTTAACAAATATGCAAACCCACCTACTAATAAAGACAACGATGCAAATCTTATATTTCTTAATGCATTTTACAAGTGGTTAGGGAGGTGGAATAACATTCTAGAGATTAGTACGAGGCTAACAAGGAAAATCTTTACAACTTCAGATCATATCTCACATGCAATTCTAGAACTGGCTATTTATTGTATAGAAGAATTAAAAAATGAAATATATATTTCCAGGCAAATTCCAGACGGATCATCTTGAGTTAAGATTTGATCAGTATCGGCAATTTGCAGGTGGTCAGTATAATATATCGATACGTCAATTATTCGAGTGGGCGAAAAAAACAGAATGTTATCAGTTTTCAAATTAAATCTGCTACTTAATAAAAAAAAGTATTGATCTCAGTAATTTACAAGAAACTAACAGGAATGATAACAGATGTTCATAGATTTAATTTAGACATAACAGGTGATATTATTAAATGTAGGGAAGATTTTCATGTAATAGTCTACTTAGCGGGTTTTTGTTGTCATGAAGTTTCCAAGAAAGTAAAATGCAATAGATACGAAGACTTAATAACTGGAGCAATAACAGACAATGTAGAACAAATCTCTGAAAGTAACTTATCTGCAGAGAATTAACTGAGGCTCCCTGCTACAACCCAATGATACGACTGCAAAATTCGTTCTCTACAACTATGTAGTTTTGGATAAAATAACAAGACACTTCTTTACTTTATTCGATAAATTAGCGACATTTAGCTGTGGACACAACTTTGAATATTTTGGCACTTTATGATATTTTATTTCATGTAGATTCTTGTGGTGACGGTCAAAATATAGAAAAAATGTTGGTGTTGACTTCTACAAATGCAATATTGAATAAGTTTTGCAAAAGAAAATTGACAACATAATGGGGAAAAATTTAAATATAAAGAAAATTGTAAACATTTTATGAAAATAAACATTTTTATATATTTATTGTGTTTTGACATTCTTTTATTGTACTTATTTTAATTTTGAAAATTTTAATCAATTGGTAAAAAATTGACCTTAACAATCAGTTATCTGCCCCTAAATGAATTCTCACTTTAGTCTGACTACAATTGATGACGTGATATTTGAGTAGAGACGCCTTCTAGCGAGGGTCACGGCAGTATCGTGACTCTCAGAATAGCGTCACGGCTGTATTCTGACAACGAAAAGTGCCTGATTACAGACCGAATGTATGGGCACGCGACGGACCCCGACTGTCGTCTTCAGTATGACGCTTGGCATATCCTGCGACCATGTGGGAAGATTTTTTGCTCCGTTTGGGGCAGTAGAGGTGAGTCGCATCGTCAGTAAGGCAGTCGTACCCACGGAGGATTTCGAATTGCAAATGGTAATAAACCGCTAAGAATTTGTAAATAATTCCGGCATATTGTTGTGTAAAGGAAGAAAACTGTTCATCGTAGTGGAGAGAAGAAGGCCATACTGTTGGACGTTTGGGGCAGTCGGGCATTTGGCGATGTGCCCGACGAAGATTCCGGTGCCGAAACAGGTAATAACGATAGCGCAGGTGACAGAGAAAGTTGTAGCAGTGAAGGAGGTGGTAGAGCAGTAAAAAAGACTGGATTGTGTTATTCGATTTGTGGGAACTACCCGTGTATTCGTCTTGCAAGAAAGTAAATACGTCGGATAATGAAAAATTAAAGAAACACAAAAAATATTTTTGATTTAAAAAAAATCAATTTTGACGTATTTTCTTGTAGACTCTGAGAATGCGCGCAAACCAAAATAAGGTTTGAAATAAGACATAATAAATCCGGTATTTAAGCCAAAGAAATGTACCATTCGCAATTTTCAAACAACTGAATACAGAAATGGAACATTTAAAAGAAATCGGTGTGATTTTAAAAACGTGAAATATTCGGATTGGTTGTCACCATCCGTGTATCAAAAATATGTGCAAATCTTTCAACTGGATTGCCTGAAAGACCACGCATACCTTTATCTTCACTGGAAGACATTTTTCAAGTGTAAATAGTGGCAAAGTTTTTGTCAAAATTAGATTTTTCAGACTCTTAGTTCCAGGTAAACGCAGACAAAAAGTCATGAAATTACTAACAATAAATATCCATAAAATCCTCTATAAATTCAATAGTATTTCATTTGGGTTGAAAAACTATCCAAGTTTATTTCAACAAATGATGGATAAATTGTTGACAAGATAAGAGATTACCGTAACATATCTAAACGACAACCTACTAAAGAGTGAGTACATGAACAGCATATAAAGGCATATTTCCAGAAAATAGATGAGTAGGGTGTCAAATTCGGCTCGGAGAAATGTAAACTTTTTTATGAACCAATC
>JBBBDQ010001537.1:1315000-1330000 GCA_037127315.1 Ascarosepion bandense
ACAGTAAATCACAGATTGAAATGCGATCCAATAGATTATTTTCACTTAGATCACTTGTTGTCCAAATAGTGTAGCAATTTTACCCAAGCTTCACTAAGTGCTGATAGATACTGTATTTTGATAAATTTAGAGTTTTTACTACTTTCGGCGTTGTGTAATTTGAGTTATTCTAAATTAAATTTCTTGATTCGGTTGCCATCTGTAGTGGTATTAGGGCGGTCTGTTTGAAGGTTCTTAATCAATAATGTGACAATCACCAACTCTAAATATAGTAACCGACTTCCGTACCTTTCTGTCAAATAGAGCACCTTCATCATACACAGCACATATCTTTTCGTTGGTTGAGAAGCATTTATACCGTTACGGTAGTAAGAAATGGCCAGCCCCTATAATTCTCCTTATAATCTTCAATTTGCATACGGTTGCAAAGTTGATACAAATAAAATAATTCTAAAATTTCTTCCTCAAGAGATAGCTTAGAGTGCACTCTAATTGAAAATATAAACATATCTCCAAAGCATTCGACAGGGTCTGGCATGCTGGCCTCTTGTGCAAACTGCGGAGCTATGGGATAACTGGACATCTGTTTGACCTCATCCAGTCCTTCCTCTCTAACCGCACATTAAAGGTGGTATTAAATGGGCATGCCTCCCAAAACTACCAGACGAACGCGGGCGTCCCTCAAGGTTCTATCCTAGGCCCCACGCTCTTTCTGATCTACATTAATGATCTCCCCAACACCATTAGATCCCAAGTTGGCATGTATGCCGACGACACAACAATCTACTCCCGCATCGATCAGAAACCAGGTCTGGACGGCAAAGTGAACCTCGCTGCCGCACTTGAAAGGGACCTCCAATCCGTAGTGACCTGGGGTAGGAAATGGTTGGTAAATTTCAATGCCTCCAAAACAAAGCTGTTATCAACTAACCACCATAGACAATCGCATCTACCTCCCATTAGCATGGGACAGGCTAGCCTCCCAGAGAGTAAAATACTACGCCTCCTTGGCCTTACACTCTCGGCGGACCTCAAATGGAATGACTATATTGAATCCATTGCCAAATCTGCTGCTATGAAAGTCGGCTCTCTGTGCAGGGCCCGGAAATTTTTCCCACCTGAAACTATTCTGCACATATACAAATCTACCATCCGCCCGTGTATTGAATATTGCTGCCATATCTGGTCGGGTGACCCTGCTGCTCTCCTTGGGCTTCTTGACAAAATACAAAGGACGATCTGTAACGTGGTTGATACTGACTTGGCAGACCGGCTGCAGCCGCTCTCACACCGGCGTGATGTAGCTTCCCTGTGCCTCTTCTACAAGTACTTTCATGGCTTCTGCTCCGATGAGCTTAGATCACTGGTGCCGCCTAAGCACGAATTTACACGAGATACTAGATTAGCAACTAGGTCCCACCCTTTTACAGTTAAACAAATAAGATGTAACCGTAAATTCTACTCCAACAGCTTCTTTTCTCGCACTTCCCGCCTGTGGAACTCCCTTCCACAAGTCTGCTTTCCCGACAGTTACAATCTCCAGGTGTTTAAATGTAGGGTCAATAGACACCTCCTATCACACTAACTCCCAACTATTCTCACAACACTCTCATCTACCCAACCCTCATTCTCGGTATCCTCACCCGCCTATCACCCACCCTCTGTTATTTCCTATATTTAACCAGCCTTTCTCCACTCTACGTAGCCCCCTGCACAGTAGTGGCAGTGACATGCCTTGCTCGGGGTGAAACGCTTATAAAAAATAAAAAAAAAAAAAAAATTATTTCTCCCGATAAATTTAATGTATTTTAACTTGTTGGAATATGATCGACTAAAAGTAGGCATAAACTTCCTGTACAACCCAATACGTTTCAAATAGGTAAACGCAACCGTAACTTCAATTCTGATTGTTTATCTCATCCCACTCCGCATCTGAATAAATTTCTTCCAGTTTTCCTGTTACCGACTACCTTCGAAGTTTTAAATGCAACACCAAACACCTTCTCTGTTTTCTTGAATACTTTAAATTCATTTTCATCTTTTTTTTACTTTTAATCATTGTGGTTTAATGTCATTATTACCTAACTTAGGGAGAAATGTTTAGAAAAATATTAGCAGAATCAAAATATTTTTTAAGATTGCTCTTGATATGGGTATATCCTTCAATATTCCTTGTGTTTTCTAAAATAGGGATATGGAGTAGCCTTTTCTTACGCATCACCTATATTAATAGTCATCATCAGTCAGTTAAGTACCATACGTGATACACGCTTGGGCGATTGTGTGTCTTTTGGGACATGATTGACTGGGCAGAAGATTTTCCCGCATATTTTCTGCAGTAGACTGGTTGCCAACCAAGGCTATAGCACTCAATCTGTCCTGCTATTCAGCCCATAGCTGGAGGGAGAATTGAAAGATTTTTTTTCCTTTCCCGAGGTTATTTGCGCGTGTGTGAATGCAACGTATTCAACTAGAATTCGAACTCGGTTCTCTGATTTCTCGTTCTGAGCCAGCATCCACTACACCACAAACACATCCTAAAATTAGTTGGCTTTTAATGTAACCATTTCTATGGATATCTTCTTCGATTCTCTACCTCATTTTATATTTCCAAAATAATCAAAACGTAAACTTCTCTCTTAATTTTCTGAGAGAACAGTTTTTGACTTTCATCAGCCTGGCTACTGCTAACCTCAAAGAGATTGACTCAGTGTACGTTCTCTGACGAAATAAAGTTTGGAAATTAGATTGAATTGATTGCTAAATAATTTGTTAGAATTTTTTTTTTTTTTTTTTGTGAGGGGTCAGACATTTTTTCTAAACAAGATCTATCTTACATATTTATAAGTATATTATTTGTCATTGCTTTGAATATTGTTGGCACATACACTCTGGTTTTTTTTTTTTTTTTTTTTTTAATCATCTCACCCCAAGCAAGGCATTCCACTGCCACTATTGCGCATGGGGCTACATAGGGTAAGGTAAAGAGAAGGAGTGGATAGACATAGGGAATGTCAGGAGAAAGGTGATAGATGAGTAAGGATAGCGAGGATGAGTGTCGGGCAGATGTGAAGAGTGTTTGATCAAATGGGAGCAAGTTAGTGTGTTAGGAGGTGTCTATTGACCTTACATTTAAACTCCTGGAGATTGTAGCCGTCGGGGAAGCAATCGTTTGGAAGAGAATTCCACAGTCGGGAAGTGCGAGAAAGAAACTGTTGGAGTAGAAGTTACGGCTGCATTTTATCGATTTCACTGTAAAAGGGTGGGATCTAGTTGCTAATCTAGTATCTCGTGCAAATTCGTATTTAGGGGGCACCAGTGATCTAAGTTCATCGGAGCAGAAGCCGTGAAAGTATTTATAGAAGAGACACAGCGAAGCCACGTCTCGCCGGTGGGAGAGAGACTGCAGGTGGTCTGCCAAGTCGGTATCTATCACATTACAGACCCTCCTCTGAACCTTATCGAGAAGCCCGAGGAGAACAGCAGGGGCACCCGACCAGATATGGCAGCAGTATTCAATGCACGGGCGGATGGTAGATTTGTAAATGTGCAGGATAGATTTAGACGGAAAAAACTTCCGGGCCCTACACAGAGAACCGACTTTCATAGCAGCGGATTTAGCAATGGATTCGATATAGTCATTCCATTTGAGGTCCGCTGAAAGTGTGAGACCAAGGAGGCGTAGTGTTTTACTCTCTGGGAGGCAAGCCTGGTCCATGCTAATGGGAGGTAGGTGAGATTGTCGATGATGGTTAATTGACAGTAGCTTCGTTTTAGAAGCATTAAAATTTACTAGCCATTTCTTACCCCAGTCCAATATGGATTGGAGGTCTTTTTCAATCTCGGCTGCAAGTTTAGCTTTGACGCCTACATCAGATTTTTGTTGGAGGCGAGAGTAAACTGTGGTGTCATCGGCGTACAAACCTATTTGGGTTCTTATGGAATCAGGGAGATCATTAATATATATCAGGAAGAGTGTAGGACCTAAGATGGAGCCTTGGGGGACACCTGCGTTTGTATGGTAGTTCTGAGAGGCATGTCCGTTTAATACCACTTTCATTGTGCGGTTAGAGAGGAATGACTGGATTAGTTCAAACAAATGTCCAGTTATACCATAGCTCCGCAGTTTACATAGAAGACCAGCATGCCAAACTCTGTCGAACGCCTTAGATATATCCAATGCAACGGTTCGAGCTTCGCCATTCCTGTCGAGTGCCTGGTATATGTACTCGGTGATGGTCGTTAGCATATCAGCAGTAGACCTGGTGAAGCGGAAACCATATTGCTTGTCCGAGAGGAGCCTGTGTGCTGTGAGATGCTGAACCACCTCGGCGTTGATAATGGCTTCGAACACTTTGCCAAAGATCGGAAGAAGGCTGATAGGGCGGTAATTTGCAGGGTCAGAGGGTTCTCCAGTGTTTTTAAATATAGGAACTATAGAGGAAGATTTCCAACAGGCGGGAAAGCAGGAAGCAGATAGGCAGAGGTTGTAGAGCTTAGAAAGGATAGAGGAGAGTTCAGGAGCACATTTCTTTAAGACTATGGTTGGGATTCCGTCACCACCGCTCGCTTTGTGAGGGTCAAGTTTTAAGATTATCTTAGAGACAAGCGAAGGTGTAATGTGGACATCATTCAGTTGTGCCTCGGTTCTAGGTGAGAAGTCGGGTGTAAAAACTCCAGACGAGTCCAGACTCGAATTGTTCGAGAATCTGCGGGCAAAACATTCAGCCTTATCTGCTGGGGAGGTGAGGACCTCAAATTTGTTGATTAGCGGGGGTATTGTGGACTTGCTCTTGTTAAGTACTCTTTTACAGAGTCGCCAGTAGTCTTTAGAGCCGAATTTAGAGCATGCTATGCGTTGCTTCATTCTGGCAGCAAACAACATCTTAGCTTCGTTAAGTACCCTTTTACACTTATTACGAGCTGAAGTGAAAAGGCGCCTGTTTTGTTCCGACGCATAGTTACAATAAAGTCGGAAGAAATGATTCCGGTGGGCAATGGCAGCCGAACAAGCGGGTGAGAACCATGGAGACGAATGAGATTTAAGCTGGAATTTCCTAGCAGGGATGAAGGCATCAATGCCAGCCTTAACCCAGGAGGAGACCTCGGATGCACATTCTTCGATGGGAAGACTAAATACGTTGTTCCAAGGGATGTCACAGAGGAAGTCTCGGAACGAATCCCAGTCTGCTCTTTGATAGCAGTATGATATTCTACTTGTCTGTGTTTCATGGGTCGGGCGGGATGGAGTGAAATATTGACGGACACTACAGTGTGGTCAGAGTTTCCAAGTGGGCAGAGTTGTCTGGTAGTGCAAGAGTCTGGGATGGAAGTGAAGCAGAGGTCTAGAAGCGAGTTCCTTCCGTTAGGGTTGTCGCAGAAACGCGTGGGGAAATCCACTACTTGCATAAGGGATTGGGTGATTGAAAAGTTCATGGTGTGGACACCAGCAGGGTCAGTGACAACGTTCTTCAGCCACTTGGTGTGGTGGGCGTTAAAGTCACCAAACACGAATACATGGGCAGAGGGATGGGTAGAAATGGCTTTGTCAATATTGTCAGAAATGATGTCAAGTAACGAACAGTCAGGGGAGGAAGGAGAGCGGTACAGAAAGAAGAGATAGCTAATCGAGCTGAGAAGTGAGAGGCGGAAGCACATGAAAGAATGATCTGGGGATTCAAAAGATGACACCCTAGCTAAGGGAAGGTGTTCGCTGACATAGACACCAAGCCCATGCATATGAACATTGGAGTCCTTCCTGAAGAGGGGAAGGTAGCCAGGAACGCAGAACTCAGATGAGGGGATAGAAGGGTTAAGATTAGTTTCACATAGGGCTAATATATCAGGTGAGTTATTATGGAGGAAAGAATCTACACTGGGGAAGTTGGTGCGGATGCCGCGTATGTTAGTGAAAGAGATGCAGACAGGTTTGGGCGTTTTCAAATGAGCTGGTTTAGTTTTGTTATTATGTTTGCTTTTTTCCATAGTAATTCAGTTAAGGAGTGGTCTTAGAATAGAATCAGTCGGTCAATCATTTGCAACTTGTGAAGGATGGAGACTGGCGCGGCCTACAACATAATGTGGCCTCGGGGTTGCCCACCGAACGTTCATGCAGGGACGCCCGTCCATGCGCGATATGGCACTACAAGAACCCCGGTATTATTCAACTGTTGATCAGAGCAGCCTCTCAAGACGCTACGCAAGAGTTCGGGCTCCTAACTACCAGTCGGAAGCAGCAACCAGGAAACTGCCAACCCGGTACCCTCAGAATGTAAAGACGTTGCCACCATACTCCGTAACTGCAAAGAGCTTCCAGCTGAACTAACACCAAGACCAGAGAAAGGGGATGAACCGGGAACCCCTTCCTAAACAAGAAACAAGGTGATCACCTCTAAACTCATTCAAAAGAAGGGGGTGGAGTGTGAGACCGGGCGATAGTAGAAACTATCTACTCCAATTAAAAAAAAAAAAAAAAAAAAAAAAGAAGGAAAAAGTGACTGAGGCTTAGAAAGTTTTAACTTAGAAAAAGTCGAAAATACCCTTGAATAGCAAAATTATTTACAAATTAAGTGACGAAAAAAAAAAATCAAAGACGACCAAAAAACGAAATAAAATAAGTAAATAAAATAATTTCCAAGAAATTTCACAAAAACAGACTGAAAAATGGACTGAATCCCAGTTGACTTACCACAAGCAGCTAACACTGTAAAGTTGATTTAATTCAATTTATGAAGACAAAAATAGAAATTAAACCGTTTTTTACAGAATATAGTCGAGTTATGTTGCTTGCGTTCGCATGCCAAACCGTTAAGAATTCAATCTCTCGAAGACAGAAATTTAAATCTTCTACAAGACAAAACTAATGGAAATAATTGAACCGTGATGCTATTTATCATTAGTCGAAAATACCCTTGAATAGCAAAATTATTTACAAATTAAGTGACGAAAAAAAAAAAATCAAAGACGACCAAAAAACGAAATAAAATAAGTAAATAAAATAATTTCCAAGAAATTTCACAAAAACAGACTGAAAAATGGACTGAATCCCAGTTGACTTACCACAAGCAGCTAACACTGTAAAGTTGATTTAATTCAATTTATGAAGACAAAAATAGAAATTAAACCGTTTTTTACAGAATATAGTCGAGTTATGTTGCTTGCGTTCGCATGCCAAACCGTTAAGAATTCAATCTCTCGAAGACAGAAATTTAAATCTTCTACAAGACAAAACTAATGGAAATAATTGAACCGTGATGCTATTTATCATTAGTCGAAAATACCCTTGAATAGCAAAATTATTTACAAATTAAGTGACGAAAAAAAAAAATCAAAGACGACCAAAAAACGAAATAAAATAAGTAAATAAAATAATTTCCAAGAAATTTCACAAAAACAGACTGAAAAATGGACTGAATCCCAGTTGACTTACCACAAGCAGCTAACACTGTAAAGTTGATTTAATTCAATTTATGAAGACAAAAATAGAAATTAAACCGTTTTTTACAGAATATAGTCGAGTTATGTTGCTTGCGTTCGCATACCAAACCGTTAAGAATTCAATCTCTCGAAGACAGAAATTTAAATCTTCTACAAGACAAAACTAATGGAAATAATTGAACCGTGATGCTATTTATCATTAGTCGAAAATACCCTTGAATAGCAAAATTATTTACAAATTAAGTGACGAAAAAAAAAAAATCAAAGACGACCAAAAAACGAAATAAAATAAGTAAATAAAATAATTTCCAAGAAATTTCACAAAAACAGACTGAAAAATGGACTGAATCCCAGTTGACTTACCACAAGCAGCTAACACTGTAAAGTTGATTTAATTCAATTTATGAAGACAAAAATAGAAATTAAACCGTTTTTTACAGAATATAGTCGAGTTATGTTGCTTGCGTTCGCATGCCAAACCGTTAAGAATTCAATCTCTCGAAGACAGAAATTTAAATCTTCTACAAGACAAAACTAATGGAAATAATTGAACCGTGATGCTATTTATCATTAGTCGAAAATACCCTTGAATAGCAAAATTATTTACAAATTAAGTGACGAAAAAAAAAAAATCAAAGACGACCAAAAAACGAAATAAAATAAGTAAATAAAATAATTTCCAAGAAATTTCACAAAAACAGACTGAAAAATGGACTGAATCCCAGTTGACTTACCACAAGCAGCTAACACTGTAAAGTTGATTTAATTCAATTTATGAAGACAAAAATAGAAATTAAACCGTTTTTTACAGAATATAGTCGAGTTATGTTGCTTGCGTTCGCATGCCAAACCGTTAAGAATTCAATCTCTCGAAGACAGAAATTTAAATCTTCTACAAGACAAAACTAATGGAAATAATTGAACCGTGATGCTATTTATCATTAGTCGAAAATACCCTTGAATAGTAAAATTATTTACAAATTAAGTGACGAAAAAAAAAAATCAAAGACGACCAAAAAACGAAATAAAATAAGTAAATAAAATAATTTCCAAGAAATTTCACAAAAACAGACTGAAAAATGGACTGAATCCCAGTTGACTTACCACAAGCAGCTAACACTGTAAAGTTGATTTAATTCAATTTATGAAGACAAAAATAGAAATTAAACCGTTTTTTACAGAATATAGTCGAGTTATGTTGCTTGCGTTCGCATGCCAAACCGTTAAGAATTCAATCTCTCGAAGACAGAAATTTAAATCTTCTACAAGACAAAACTAATGGAAATAATTGAACCGTGATGCTATTTATCATTAGTCGAAAATACCCTTGAATAGCAAAATTATTTACAAATTAAGTGACGAAAAAAAAAAAATCAAAGACGACCAAAAAACGAAATAAAATAAGTAAATAAAATAATTTCCAAGAAATTTCACAAAAACAGACTGAAAAATGGACTGAATCCCAGTTGACTTACCACAAGCAGCTAACACTGTAAAGTTGATTTAATTCAATTTATGAAGACAAAAATAGAAATTAAACCGTTTTTTACAGAATATAGTCGAGTTATGTTGCTTGCGTTCGCATGCCAAACCGTTAAGAATTCAATCTCTCGAAGACAGAAATTTAAATCTTCTACAAGACAAAACTAATGGAAATAATTGAACCGTGATGCTATTTATCATTAGTCGAAAATACCCTTGAATAGCAAAATTATTTACAAATTAAGTGACGAAAAAAAAAAAAATCAAAGACGACCAAAAAACGAAATAAAATAAGTAAATAAAATAATTTCCAAGAAATTTCACAAAAACAGACTGAAAAATGGACTGAATCCCAGTTGACTTACCACAAGCAGCTAACACTGTAAAGTTGATTTAATTCAATTTATGAAGACAAAAATAGAAATTAAACCGTTTTTTACAGAATATAGTCGAGTTATGTTGCTTGCGTTCGCATGCCAAACCGTTAAGAATTCAATCTCTCGAAGACAGAAATTTAAATCTTCTACAAGACAAAACTAATGGAAATAATTGAACCGTGATGCTATTTATCATTAGTCGAAAATACCCTTGAATAGCAAAATTATTTACAAATTAAGTGACGAAAAAAAAAAATCAAAGACGACCAAAAAACGAAATAAAATAAATAAATAAAATAATTTCCAAGAAATTTCACAAAAACAGACTGAAAAATGGACTGAATCCCAGTTGACTTACCACAAGCAGCTAACACTGTAAAGTTGATTTAATTCAATTTATGAAGACAAAAATAGAAATTAAACCGTTTTTTACAGAATATAGTCGAGTTATGTTGCTTGCGTTCGCATGCCAAACCGTTAAGAATTCAATCTCTCGAAGACAGAAATTTAAATCTTCTACAAGACAAAACTAATGGAAATAATTGAACCGTGATGCTATTTATCATTAGTCGAAAATACCCTTGAATAGCAAAATTATTTACAAATTAAGTGACGAAAAAAAAAAAAAAAAAAAAAAAAAAATCAAAGACGACCAAAAAACGAAATAAAATAAATAAATAAAATAATTTCCAAGAAATTTCACAAAAACAGACTGAAAAATGGACTGAATCCCAGTTGACTTACCACAAGCAGCTAACACTGTAAAGTTGATTTAATTCAATTTATGAAGACAAAAATAGAAATTAAACCGTTTTTTACAGAATATAGTCGAGTTATCGAGTTATCGAGTTATCGAGTGGTGCTTTATAATTAAAGATTCTTGGTAACATTTAAGGAATAATCTATAATGTTATCGGTCCTGATCATTTCGGCTTAGTCACTTTTCCACTGCCGTAACGTAGTTTCCCTGTGCCTTTTCTATAATTACTTTCATGACAGTTGTTCTGATGAATTTTCCTCTACTTTCCGTACGCGCTCGGCTTCCACACATCAAAAAAGAACGCACATCAGCTCTTTCTGGGGGAAAAGGGGTTAATAATACTTTCTTCTGTGATGCATATGTTTATGAATTTAATTCCATTAGTTGATTGGCGTAAAATTCATTTTACCGTTGAAATGACTGTATGTATCTGCAAATTCTACGCTAATCGTTTCTTCTTTCGCTTGAGGAAATCCCTTCCAGATTTTGCTTCCCAGTTAATTTAGATATTTTAAAAATCTCTTGCATCTTAGTGGCTTTATTGCCTTACTTAGAGAGAAAGGATTCAAAATTGATTTCACGTTTTTTTTTTATAAATGTTTCCTTTAAATCTATGAAATGATTCAAATTCCGATCTTCAGTCGGGAAAGGTAAATTCGCTCTATCTTACGTATTTATACATAAGGCGGTAACGCAGATGCCCGAATGACTCAAATTCATATTTACACTTGAACTGTGCGCGCTTTGAAGGAATGAGGATTAAGGGATCGATATTCTGCAAATGATCAGAATCCGAATATATAATTTTAACATATATAATATATATATATATATATATATATATATATATATATATATATATATATATATATATATATAGGTAATATATAATTTTAACAAATATTGTCGAAGGAAATAAGACTTTAGATAAATCTTTATAGTAATTTCATTTCCTCTGTAATGGTTAACGTTTTATTATTTTTTGAAATGTGTTTTCATTTGTATATTCTTGTCGTTTGAGTATTTCAAGAAAAAAAATAACATCTGCTTTGTGAGATATGCACAAGGATTTATTCGCTGTGTTGATGGAACGAAGGAACAAGAACAAAATTAAAGAATGAAACCAAAACAAGAATATTAATGAATAAACATTATGAGGATAGAAATTGGAGAATAGGTAGGACGTGGAAAATATTAAGAACGGGGAATAAAAAAAAAACAGGAACACATGAGCAAAATATTACTAATCTTTATATTTTGATGATTGGATTAAACGAACATATGCAAGGGAAAATGACATATTTGCACAGTCTTTGAGATTTCAAAAATAAATCACTCGATCGGCGGTCGAGAGCGAGGGAAAATTTACTCGACCCGAAATCATTTTCCTCGACCTACTCCTTTTTCTTAAAAGTCGCCTTATATAAACATAGCGTGATTCACTGACGCAAAAAAAAAAAATGAAATTTAAATTAAAATTCCGAATGTGTTAGAAAGGATATAAAAATAATAACAACAAAAGTTAATTTTCCTCTTAGTAATAACATAAATATTTTGATGATAAAACAGTTTTTATTAATTTTTAACATCATGATATACTGTTCTTTTTTTTTTTTTTTGCAATTGAGTGGAGGTACCTAAATTCGTAGTTTCTTTCTTCTGTTTGACTACAACCTCCATCTCATAGATGATAAAAAAAATAACAAATCTGATTTTCTCAACGATTTTCTATAAAAGAATTCTTACTTGTATAAGTTGTTTTTCGGTGAATGGTCGAAAGTAGTATGCGTATTTTCTTTTCAAATGTTCGTTTTGACTTTTCGTAAGCGGGGAATTTATATAGGATAATATTTTTCTAAATGAGTGTTTTTAATCTGGACGACAGAGATATTTTGGCTCTACTCTGGAAGCGATAATTAAACGAATGTTTACACTGACCGGGACGATAAAAACCAAGGGTTCAATAATGTCATTGTAAGTCATTTTAATTAACTTGTGAGTCTTCAATGGCATACATTTGTGTTGTAAAAGAAATCAGATTTCCTATTTATTTGAAGGAACACGTTTCATTGCGAGATTTTGAATCGATCGTGGGCGAGTAAAGCAACAAATTTTAATCACCGAATTAAGTTTTTAATCGATAAACGTAGGATAATATATATATATATATATATATATATATATATATATATATATATCTATAATACAGCTCTATTTATACATTGAGCCCTATTTGATTAACATTAGAAGAATAATACTATGGTCATTAGCAAAAAAAAAAAAGAAAAAAAAGAAAGAAATTAAAAAATGCAGCCAAAATGCCAATTACATGTTGGGAATACTAAAATCAAGCAGGTACGAAAATATAAATACCTGGGAAGTGTTCCAACAGAAGACGAAAAGTGCGACACAGGAATCCGTAATTGAATTGGCATGGCGAAGGACGCATTCCAGAAGCTGAGTAAAGAATTAAGAGACAGGAAAATTTCAATAGAAACAAAGAATTGCTATGTGATATCAGTTCTTCAATATGCCAGACAATATCCGCAAAAGATAAAGGAAAAACTTGAAGCACGACAGAAAGATGCTGCAGATACCATGGACCGAGCATGTGACCAATGACGAGGTTTTAGAAAGGATAGAAACAAAAAATAAATTAATATTGAGCACCAGGAAGAAACAACTAAAGTTCCTGTGACATGCATTGAGGAAGGAGGGACTGGAGAACCTGCTATTAACAAGCCAGAGACAAGGAAAATAGAGAAGGGAAAGCAGCGGATAACATATTTGAAAGAACTGAGCAGGTGGGTTGCACGGTGTTAAAGGAGAAGCGTGTTAAGAGCCACCAGGAATAGAGAGAGGTGGAAAGCCATGATCGCCCACGTACTTAAAGGACAAGGCCCATAGAAGAAGATACTTATGTACACGCTCCTCATATGCATATTTATTGATTTATGTCACTAAAATTCGTTCATACTCACGGATAATCTTTCGCGTACTATAATTGAACGTTGTAAGAAATGAGGAGTAACGTTGAAAGATGATTTTATGATTCATTTCTCGGTACTCTCAAGTACTTTCCATCTTTTTCCAAGAAACATGACAATAAAAAAAAATCTATTTTGAATAAGTTTTACGTTCTAATGAATGCTAAGGCCTTTGTCAACTGTTACATTTAAAGCAATAAGAAAATTTACGGAAATTTTTATTAACAAGTTTTTGCAGTTATTTCTGTTACCACAACTACACCTCTAAAGATGATCTCGGAAGGAGATTGAAAGTACTTGGGAACATCGAGAAATGAATAGTGATATTATATGTTAACGCTACAGCTCATTTCTGACATCTTTCAATTATAATACGCAAAAGATAATCCGTGAGTATTAACGGATTTTATTAAAAATAAGCAGGCACAATGTTTGTAGTTTACTTAATCTGACATGTCTAAAAGAAAATTTGCTGCCAAAATACACACACACACACACACACATATTCGATCCGTGTTAATGAAACACCCTATATATATATATAAATCGATACCTATACGCTGAAGTATCAAGTACGCGTTCATATATATATATATATATATATGAACGCGTACTTGATACGTCAGCGTATAGGTATCGATTTAAATACGTAAGGAGACATTTTTTATTTAACTTTTAAGAATCCTTTCGAGCCAACACGTCCTTAGAATGAATCATTGGCTTACATTTAATGGAAGTAAAAAGATAACTCATAAGAGATAACTGATATATATATATATATATATATATATATTATCACTTTAGTGTATATTCATATTTTGTTTATTAAACCTATATTTATTTCAGTTTACCAGTCCGAATATTCGATAAAACTTATTAAAGAAAAATATGCAACCAGCGGCAGGATTTTAACATGCGTCCTCATTGGCAGAGAAATATTCGTTAGGTCCGAGGTGGTTTTTACCGAATCAGCCGCGAAGTTTCTTTGAGGATTCAGCCAGGCTGAATCGTGAATTTATGCGAAATCATTCCTGTCATCCTTAGTCATTTCGAGGCGATAACCACTGCACGACAACGCACATCCTTCCCGTCATAGATTCTCGAAATTTCCCAGTTTCGTATCTTAAGGTAAACAAAGCAATTTCTATATACGTTTGACAAGGCACAATGGGTTTTACTTGGTAGCAATGGTAACTTGTCGCTCCGATTTAGTCAGAATTGAAGCATTCAGATCTTCGAATGCCAACTTATACTATTTATATGAGATTAGATTACGCGGATGAACGTTGTGGTGCAGTGGATAGCAGCTCGGAACAAGAAGTCAAAAACCCGAGTTCGATTTCGTTGCATTTACTTACGCTCAAATACTCTTGGGGAATTTATGAATCCATCTCTTCTTCCGCCATCTATGTATTAAATAGGGTTGATTGTCAACCAATCTACCCCAGAATATATTGCCAACCTACTGCGAGAAAATCTTCTGTCCATTTAGTCATGTTTCATTCGAGACATGATCGCCAAGCGTGTATCACGTATGGCACTTTACTGACTGATATCATTGATAATAAAATAGAAGTGAGAATAATAATTGGAAAAAGAGAGGAAAAATATGAAATAAAGAAAAAAAAGGTATGATTTATAAAATATAGAACCAAATAAATAAATATGACTTTTTTTTTTAAAAGAAACTTAAATATAGCGTTTTAAACGAGCATGCTACGGTGAAAACACATTCCAGTGAGACAGGCGTATAAAAGAAGGCATATGATAATGTAAAGTATAACGCAGGAAATAGAAAGTTACAAAACTGTCATGGCGGAATCACCCACAACGGAATGAACTCTTCCAACCAGACGAATTGGAGTAGATAGACTTAACAATCGCCCGGTTCACACTCCACCCAGGTCTTTTGAACACGTGAAGAGGCTCATTCCTTGTTTCCTGTTTAGGATGTGGT
>JBBBDQ010001537.1:1335000-1440000 GCA_037127315.1 Ascarosepion bandense
AGTATTCATTGACTATTTCCCCGACCATACCCGATGAGATTCCTACATTAAAAACCGATATTATGTTAAAACCTCTTTGTGGCGAAGCCCAGCAAATATACACCCAACACCTGGTGATAGGTATATATGATTAGCTATTAGCTACATATTTAGTGCCACCGTTACTGCACAGGCGGTGGCTTGGTAAATTTTACCAACTGCCCGAGTACACGCGCCTATGTTCCTCACATTAAAATCTAGCTTTGGGTCACAACTCACCTCATTGAGTAAGGGTACATTAAGTAAACGCTTTGCAAAATACTAAATTTTCTGCCTTTTTTAATAGTTAATTTTGTTGAGATATTTAGAATTTATGAAAATATTTTAGTCTGAAGTTAGTACGCAGCTTAAACGATGACTTATGAAGTATAATACAAAATTATATTTCTCGTTTGTCCATTTATGGTGAAAATATGTAAATAGAAAATCTGACAAGTGATTAAAAGAAAGACAGCAAAGTTATGTAGTTTTTGTATATACAGACATGGCAATTAAGGGCATTTAGAGATATGGCTGATTTCTCGGTTGCTAAGAATGTTCACTTTTCGACTATGACCATGAGATTCGCCTTCGAATCTCACTGTCGTTGATTATTTCTGGCTATGACACTTTGAAGTTATCGGTCTGCGGAGGACTATTGGAAATTGCTTTCTCCTAGAAAGTAGAATTACGGTCGGCTCGGTAGAGTTGCAGCATAAAACAACAGGTGTGCTCTGTTCTTGCTAAACAAACAAAAGTCCACAGTTTTGATTGGCTACCATAGAAAATCCCCGATTTTTCAAGTTAGCTTTTTCGGCCAACACCTAATCAGAAGAGACGTTTGCCAGCCAGCCCCAATGAGTGAAGGCATCATAACGGTGTCCTCACGAAACTTCGAAGTCGGCATGAACCTGCTCAGCTAAAGTGACATTTTTGCACTAAAAATATCAGCTTTCTTTCTCCATCCCTGATATCGAGCACTTTACAAAAAAAAAGCTAGCCGAAGATTTTGTCAGCAAATCTTCTGAACAAGCAACAATGAAAATTGTATCATAACTGAACACACACACACACACACACACACACACACGCACACACACACACACACACACATATATATATATATATATATATGACTTTTGCTATAACATATGAAATTTGTAACACTGCTTTCTGCTCATGTGTGCTTGTAGTTGATACTGTTGTGGTAATGTAATCGACGTTTATGCTTCATCGAGCCAGTTTTAATTTCTTGTCAGTGTGTCAATATGCCCGATTCTATAGCAGTCTGAATTAAAGAGGAACAAAGACAAGTGATTAAATTTTGCAATGAACATACTAATTCATCGATGAGAATTCGCATGTTTGCTATTAATACTTGCTGAGCTTCGTTAATCTTCTTGAAAGTCTTGAATATTGACAGGTGCTTTGTTTCGTCATCGCGCGACACGCTTGTTCAGCCACTTTTGTCTAGTTCCATTCATACACACTTCTACGCGTTAACGCTTTGTTGCTGTATTGTTTTAAAATTGGATCATCGTTATTTGTTCCGCTTTAATGCACACTCCTAAAAGAGCGGCCATGTTTAGGGAGCAATAAAACTGGCCCTATCAAGCTCAAGATTTGAACACAATATTACCAACTATAAGCACGCATGAGCATAAGGCAGGGGGAAACCCTTAAAATATATTGTGTTGAAAGTGCGGATAATTTTACTCTTGTGTGTCTGAGTGTGTTGATATATATATATATATATATATATATATATATATATATATATATACATATATATATATATAATAGTCATCCGCAGACAGATCTGTTTCGCTGTATCACAGCTCATCAGTACGGTTAGACTCCGATCGCTTCCTAACCTAGGATTGAAACCCGACCGTCAGTTGACGATTCTACCGCTAGGCCACGAGTGTTCGGTAGAAAAAGGCATACTTTTTAGCGCGTATAAAAACGCCCAATAGCTGGAGTGATCTAATTCATTTTTGATTGAGCGATGCGTGTATGCCAGAGTAGCTACTCTTTTCAAAGTCTCCCACTCTTCCAGAGTGTTCAATCAGGGTGTGATGTTTCTTACCATAATTATTAACTACCAGATAAGATATTTTTTCAATGTCGAAACAAAGTGTACACTTTTATAGTATTTTGGAGTGTGTACATGTGGTTGTGGTGCAGTGGATATCGAATTCCAGTTGAATCCATTGCATTCACTTCCGAGCAAATACCCTTGGGAAAGGCATTAATCCGTCTCTTCCTTCCAGTTATGGTTTAAATAACAGGACAGATTCGGTTCTATAGCCTTGGCTGGCAACCAATCTAACACAGAAAGCAATGGCAACCTACTGCGGGATAATCTTCTGCCCAGTCAGTCATATCTCTTTCGAGACATGATCGCCCAAGCGTGTTTCACGTATGGCACTTAACTGACTGACATGTTCTGAAGTAATAATTAAAAATAAATATTTCTCTGTTGAGTACTGTTTTAAATGAATGTTTTGAACGATGCAATTATTTTCTTCTTTCATTATTCAATTGCATATATATATATATATATATATATATATTCGTTATTCATTTGCATATATATATATTCGTTATTTCGCTGTATCACAGCTCATCAGTGTGGCTAGACATCTACTTGCTTCTTATTGGGATCGAAATAGTACCGCTTTGGTGTCAGTCGCTAACATCTAAGCCATAGGCGCAAGGCATCAGAGAAGGGATGAAAAGCTTGTTATATACAAGCTATTTATACACATGCATGTCACCAAAAGAGTTCAATTCATTGCTGAAGAAATATGCGTCAATCACAGAAGTGGTAACATTTTTTTTTTAATTTTCATCTCCAGGGAGCTCAATCGTAATGAGAGCATAATATATTCGTCATCGAAATACAAGGCCGTTTCGCTGCATCACAGCTCATCAATATGGCTAAACATCCACTTGCTTCTGGTCGGGATCGAAACACGACCGATTTTGTGTCAGTCGGAGTCGCTAAACCCAAAGCATGGTATCACAGAAGTGAAATGTTAGCGTGTTATATATAAGTGGTGTATACACACGCCAGTCACCGAAAGAACTCAATTCATTGGTGAAGAGTTATATATTCAGACAATATAGCACTAATAACACTCCCATCGAGCAGATAAGAATTCCACTTTATAAACTTATTCATTTATCCAGATTCTTATCGGGAATCTTTTAGTTATTGATAAGTATTGTGACACACACACACACACACACACACACACACACACACACACACACACACATTATATATATATATATATATATATATATATATATATATATATATATACATAATATGCTTTTTAACCTTAGTATCCTAAATGTTTCATGAACTGATTGAATTGTAATATTTCTTAATATTGCGTGTGGATGCAAATGTCATCCAGGTATAACCTGATCAGGCCTAATGTTTAAAAGTTCGGTTAAGGTCAAATGCATTCTCCCTAAAACATAAAAGCATGGCACACAAACAAAAATGCTCTTTGACTGGTTTTCCAAAAGTAAGTTGTTGTTCCAATATCGTTAATATCTAATCATCATCCACCATTCACTCTTTTCGTCTTCTGTTCTAATCTGGTTTTTTGTTTTGCATCTATTAGTCATGAAAATGATATGAAAAAAACATTACCAAAGATGTTGCAAAGCCAACTTGACTCCTGGTAAGAAACATTTGAAATCCACTCAGCTATTTGGAAAAGAAAACAGTTACTGCTGTAGTGATTCTGAAAACCGTCGAAGAGACAGAGAGATGGTCAATCTGAGACAGAGGCTATAAAACATCAATGTAGGACACAAGTAGAATGAAAGACATTTGCTTCAACCAAATCTATGAAAAGGGGTCAAGAAGTTTGCAAACAATATTTGAGTTCAAACGTCATTGTGTCTCACCAAATTGTACATTTTTTAAATTAAAATAATGTAAATTGTTGTAGAGTAAATACGACAAGCTTCCGTAATAGAAAAGAAATTGGTAAGATAACTTAAATAAAGTATAAGCCAGTTTCCCATCCGAACACAAAACTGATAGTCGAGTTCTTCGGGCAGAGAAATCAGGACATTGTCTAAAAACTGGAACTCATGTGAAAAGACAGTTAAGCTCTCTGTCTTCGGGCAAAAAACGACTCAATCGGGACATTGTCTCTGAACTGGAATTCATGTGAAAAAAAAACAGACAAGCTCTCTGTCTTCGGGCAGAAAACGACTCAATCCGGAAATTGTCTTTGAACTGGGACTTATGTGAAAAAGACAGAGAATCTCTCTGTTTTCGGGCAGAAAACAACACACTCGAGGCATTGTCTCTGAACTAGAACTCATGTGAAAAAGACAGACAAGCTCTCTGTCTCCGGACAGAGTTCGATTCAGTCAATAATCAGTCTATGAACAGATACTCAGCAGACAAAAGACAATCTCAGTGACCGATCCCATATATGTGGGCCTGATTAATTGATTGAGTGTACGCGCTCGTGTCCGTCACGTAATGCTCGAACTTGTGTCACATCCCATCTTAGTGGGGCGGGGTGTAATCAGTGCAAGTACCCGGAGTCCCCCCTCGAACTCTAAGCTTTTAAACAAGCTCTGTGTTTTTGGGTAAATTTCGTCTCAGTCGAGGATGCGTCTACTGAGAGTGATCCGACAGAACAGAAAAGAGAGACTTTATGCCTGATCACGCGTATGCGGGTGTTGGGCATGTTTTGACTTTGGCCTGAAAGCTAGCGCTCGTGTTCCCCAGTGAGGTCACTCAGGGTAAATAAATACAGTTCCACGAGCCGAAAATTCAACGGGAAAATGTATACAATAAAACTTGTGTCACATCCAATCTCAGTTGGCAGATTTTTGTAAATACTCAGTGTTCTGCAAGAACTCGAATCTGTCAGACTCACTTTCTGTCTTCGAGGAGATTTGGATTCAGTCAGTCCTCGAGCTATGACCACAAACTCGTCTCAGGCAAATGCAGAAGCATATTCCCCGGTCCCGCGTATGGTGGATTGGTGGGCCCTGTAAGTTTTGTCCTTATCCCCAGTGTATCCACTCGACTTTTCTACGTTAAACTCGATCTTGTGTCAGATTTCGTTTCAGTGGAGAGCATTTGAGATTTTTACTGTTGTCAATGCCAATGGCTTTGGGGTTGAGTGCGCCTCAATCGAGGCTCTGTCTACGCATTAAGACTCGGCACAGTAAAATAGAAAATCCGAAGTTCCAGATCTCGCAGTTGTGGTGGCTGAGTAAATTTTCACTCATTCGATCGAGTGTAAGCGTTTGGTTCCCCCACGTTGATCCTAATCTTAGTCACATCCAGTCTCAGTAAAGAGACTTTTTGTAAATATCCAGAATTCCGAAAGAGTTCTGATAAAGCGTTCGTTAGAGTACTGTTGGAGTCTGTCGTGACATAATATTATTACCGTTAGTAACGAGTTAAAACAAATATTTCTAACCGTGTTTAATCAATGATTAGTTAACTTAGTATAAAAACGAAACATATGCTTCAGGTACTGCATTTATAAACTCTATATCCTATTTTATTTTATGTGTAATATTTCCTTAAGATGCGGGTGATCATGACACTCCACAATTCTCCTGGTACTATCTCTCCTGGTACTATCTCTCCTGGTACTGTCTATTATTCATCTAGTTTTGCCGTGTATTCGTTAGGTTTCTTACTTGATGTTTCTAATTGCCTTGTAAACATCAAATTTGCCATACTCTCTTTCTTCACTATGTGTCTCAACTATATATATATATATATATATATATATATATATATATATAAGGTATGATGTTTGTGTGTGTGTGTGTGTGTATGTGTGTGTGTGTGTGTGTGTGTGCGTGTGCCTATCTGTCTGTCTGTCTGTATGTCCTGTATACAAATCCACAATTTTTAGCTGATTCTCACTCAACTTCAGATAAATATTTTTCAGCTTCCGTTCAGATTATGGGCTACTTATTTTTTCGAATTTTTTCCCGATGTTTTATCAAGATCAGGATTTCAGCCCTTTTATCGAGCTTCTTGCTGCTAAATTTGCTCTAACTTGGTAAAATTATAGTTTTTAGTCTCAAACATTAGTAAACCTTCTAAGAAGACTCATTTTTCCTGATATCAGAAATCGATACCCTCGCTATACAATCCAATTTTATCAAAAACCGATATTCAGCCATCAATATTGCTCATTTTCTCCAATTTTACACCCGATTAGTACGATAAATTTTCATGGACTTACTTAGGTTAGTTCATTAGATAACGATTGACATTGCATTTAGTTTTTTACAGATCAGTGTTTGCTGGAAGACAATACGATGGTTAACACAATAAAAGAGGGTAACGAGCGAAGAGTTCGAGAGAACAAAATTTTAGCATGAAACGTATGATTATATATAGCCTAGTCAACAGTGTTTTATAGTGTTTGACTTCCCGCTCTTCCCTACTACTGTGTCATTAGACTGTTTCTATTTATATAGAAGTAGCCACATTAGAGTGGGATTTGAGTAGTAGTTAATTTACTAAAACATTCAGTTATATATATATATATATATATATATATATATATATATATATATATAATTATATGGTTATGTCTAATTTACATTGCTATATGAAAATTTCTGTTTCGAGATTAATTCTCATCATCAGGCAATGTTGGTATGGTTGTGCAGACGATTTACATTTAAATGACAAATACTTTCGGTTTACTGTGAATGTATGTGGGTGTTTTGTGTGTGTGTGTGTGTGTGTGTGTGTGTGTGTGTGTGTGTGGCTAATCAGAATGGAGATTCACTTAGGTGTTTGACCCCGAGGAATATCTGTGCTAACCAACTTTTGTCCTCCTCTTTTTTTTCTTTTTCCTTGACCCTATTCCCCTCTTGTCTGTTTCCCTTCGCTTTATCTGATCTTATCACTTCCCCTTCAGTTTTATTACATTTGATGTAATATTCCTTCTTGGTAGTACCAATCCCCTTCCCTTTAGTCTATTTGTTAAAGAAAAGATTTTTTTCCAAAAGGAAACCCCGAACTACTATTTTCGCTCCATCTATCAATTTGCTGTGAAGTTTATTATCCTGATACAAAGTGGGGAATTATTAAACAAAAAAGAACAACTAACTTATTCTATCTTTGGCTTTATTTTTATTTTCATTTTTATTTTTATCTAATTCATCGGTGAGCATGTTATTTAATTTAGGTTTTATCCATTATCTAATGTGAATAATTTACAAAGTCTACATATGACATTAATTTTGTTATATATATATCGAAGTAAGACTAGGTAGAGACAACAAAGAAAATATTTATTATATATATATATATATAATAAACATTTTCTTTGTTGTCTCTATCTAGTCTTTTATTACTTCGATACTCTCTCTAAATGTGTCATTCCTAATTCTCAGCTATTTTGAACAAAGACAACATTACAACACTGTAAATTAAGGTTTTCTTGTTGCCTATCTTGTCTTCTCCTGTGTACCGTATCATTTCAGTACATAGGCAATTATGTCTCTCCACATTTCCTTACCCCTTGTAGCTTTTAACAATCTTTTGCTTCTTACCCGTCCAAAATCCTATTTTGCTATCGATTTTCTCAGGCCCATTGATTGTGTCACATATTACTTTTTTTCTCTCTTTCTTTCTATCTGCCATCTGTGTATAAGATTCTTCAAGCAGTACCTTTTCATAATATGTACCAAAAACGTTAGCTGTCTTTTCCTGATGTTAAGTATCAGTTTCCATTTTGTTTCAATCCTCACAAAAACCACATCATTGTTCATATGTTCGGTCTATTTTATCCTCAGCATCCTTATGTAGGACTACATTTCGGTTACTTCAATGCTTTCCCTCATCTTTAATTAAATTGTCCATCATTCGCTTTCATATTGAAAGACATACATCATATAACAGTGCAGCATTCTCTTCTTTGTTCTCAGCTAAATCCCTATGTTTCTCAGTACACTACCTAGCTTCTGCACTTAAATTGATAAAGATCATCAGTCTAGAATTTTCCCAGCATCTCTTCCTTCTCAGGCCTCGTATGGTAGTAAATTTACATTAGCCAACAAATGCAGCAGACTATGTGTATAGCTGGGGTTGGTTTGCATCGCTACTTACCATTCTCTGAGTTGCGATGACAAACAGCTGGCAGCCTAATTGCGATTTCTTCTGGCCATTTAGCTGCTTCTCAGACAACATTGGAAATTTTCCTTTATGGCTGAGAAAGAGGATGTTCAAATGAGGGTAGTTGGATCAAAGACGTATTTTAACGTTGTATTTAATGCCAAAGATATTGAAAAATATTCAATTCATGATCGAAAAACTTTGTTAAAAGATTTAATACATCGCATTTTTTGTTCATATTACACATTTCACATTTCCTTACTTTTCTGGTAGGTATTTGACATTAATCATTTCCTTTTCTCTGATTAACATTCTCAGCTGACATGAAGTGGAAAAACAATATTGAATACATTGCTTGAGAAGAAAAATTGCTATAGTGTGTCGTGTGAGACAATTTCTTCTCTTCAGAATCTATCTTACATATCTATAAGGCTGTCATTTCCCCATGCTTAAAATATTGCTGCCGCATATAGTCCGGGGCATCTAATATTTCCCTTTACTTATAAATTTTGACTGGCACCAATTTATAGTTGAGATGGCTAGATTCAACCGTATGTTCTATGCTGGTGGTTTCTTTTCTTGAACTACTCGTTTGTGGAAAACCCTTCCTGGTCCATGCTTTCCAGCCAACTTTAAGCTGCCAAAATTTAAATGCAATGTCTATCGCTATCTATGTCCACCTGATTAATTTTCCCGGTCATTATTATTGTTCTTTTCCTAATTCTTTCACACAATGTAACCTCTTGTGTCATAGTGGTTTTACTGACTTGCATTGATGATCTCGATTAAAAAATAATCACGCCAAATAAATTAAGATTGAAGTAGAATATATTTCGTACATTTTTCTCATACTACATACTATAAATAGATGTGATATTGATTCGAATAATTCGCAAAAACAGTTGATCAATATACAACTGAAATCTAGTTGTTTTGAGTGTGAAACAAAAAAAAACTTATTTTTACACAAACAGCTATAGGGAACTTTAGTAAAAAACAAGGAAGAGCAGAGTATGAAACCAAGAGAAATATAGAATTTAATTCCTTACTATATTTTGGGAATATTTTTTGAAAATTATTGCAAAAACAACATTTTGGAACATTCATATAAAATTGCGGAAAATATGACTTGGTCGGAATTCTGGAAAATAGCCCATAACAGTGATCACACTGTCAGTCACAAAATCTGTTGAATACACACGAGGAAGCCAATATGGGATGAACAGACGATCGGCTATTCTCTCATAATATAGATTATGATATGTACTATTACGAATAGAGCAGTGTTTATAGGCATAGTGTAAGTTTTGAAGTAGTTACCAAAATGCCAACATAAATATTCCAAAGGAAGATTAAAATAAATCTATCTATCTATCTATCTATCTATCTATCTATCTATCTATCTATCTATCTATCTATCTATTCATCAACCATCTCTAGTCATTATTACTCTATCTATCTTGCTCTTGCAAATAGCATTTTATATTCTGGCTAACTAGCTGTTGCATTCTGGTATACATCCAAGTCATTTAAACGACCGGTGTTTCTATTTGCATTTATAACCTGGTCAGCCTATGAACGCTTTTTAGCCAGCCCTTCTATGTGAATCTCTTCATATCTATACCTGTCCATATCTATTATATTATGTTCATATCGTTATCAGGTTGGCCATCTAACAATTTTCCTACTGACAGTTCAAGGTGACTGAAAAATATTATTATGTATATATAATTGCGGAATTAACTTTCCCAATTACCCAGATATTATCAGCAAGAATTCATTATCAATATATATATATATATATATATATATATATATATATGTGTGTGTGTGTGTGTGTGTGTGTGGAAAGAGAGAGAGAGTGACGGAGTGAGAAAAACAGAAAAAGTAGAGAAAATGAAACTTTATCGTATTTCCTACTTATTTGTCATAGAAAGGGGAAACTCGTGAGACACTTGAAATTGTTATTGTCTCTAATGCACAAACTCCATGAAATATTTATTCCGATGAAATATGACAATTCTAACAAATATTTCCAATCTTTAATGAAATATTCTCTGGGGTCTTTAATTTAATTTCTTTTCTGTCTTGTTAATATTTTGTGAAACATTTCTTTTTTTCTTTTGTAAATTTTGTCTTCTCTGTGATCACAACAAAATTTCAGATCATTTTTTTAAAAGTGTTATGTTACCTTCCCTTCTTAGCACTCATTTTTCTCCTTTGATGTTTTTTTTTAATTTTACTTCTCATTTTTCTATCTTTTTTCTTTTTCTTTTTACTTTTCAGTGATCTCCCTTGCGTGCGTTTCGTTAGATGATTGGCCATCGATCGATCGCAGTGATAAAAGTGAGCCAATTAAAATGCATTCCATTTTTGCATTTTAGAGTGTTAGATTTTGCTGAAATATTCATGACGATCTCAATGCAGTTCCTATAGCGACGTTTCATGGTAAATCGGTGGGGAAAAACTGCCCGGGAGGGCTTCATTGAATTAAGAAATAAGCCAACATATGAAGTTGAAAAGACTGAGAACTGAACAAGTTGGAATAAAATATAAGTAGTCAGAAGTGAAGAAAAGTATACAACTAAAAAAAAAAAAAAAAAAAAAAACGGAAAGATGATCAAATAAAAAGTAAAAAAAATTATTTCGGGAAAACAAAAAAGCGAAAAAAATTGAAATAAAAACCGATAAAGTTAAGAAAGAATATGCTATAACAAAAACTAAAAGGTGAAAAATCTTTTTTTTTTAATAAAGAGAAAAAGGAAAAAGAAATATTATTTACATTGTTCATACTGTTGTCCTCATCCTTTTTGTCATGCTTACGACGTTTCGGCCGTTGTACACTCCGGCCTACTTCAAGTGCTAGGTATTCCGAACCAAACACTTTATTTCGATCACTGGAGTATATCTTTCTCATTCTATGAGCGATGATTCTTCCAGTAGCTATTGAGTAATCTCCTTACAGAAAGTACCCTTGCACATGAACATACGGTTTTTTTAGCAGCCACCGCCAAGAACCAGCACAATACTTCTTCCTCAAGACACTTTATGCAGGTCATTGTGCTAAATCTGAGACCCTTTCCGAAAATGAATATAGGAATAACGTCGCTATCACTAGTGATTCCCCTAAACATATACGTAATCACTATTATACTCATCGACCTCTTTCTGAATCCTCTTCTCTGTCTTTAGATTGACACCCAAACCATCATATTGAAACTTCTGGCTTGCCTTTTCCAAATTTTTCGCGGAGTGAATAGCGTCATGGTGCTCTTCTTCTCACAGACGGTGCCCAACAGACTATACTATAATATGCAGTCGATAAATAATAAGAAAAACAAATAAACAAACAATTACCATGCGTTAAATTAAAAATATAAAATGCCGATAATTTACACATCGCACTATGTATATTGATCGTAACTTAATGTCATCAACCTAATGAAGAAAACTCAAGTGAAAAATTATGTCTCTCTTTATTCTGCTATAAACTTTTTGCAAGAGGAAAGGCATACAACCTCAAAACCGGCATATATATATATATATATAGGTATCCATAAAGTTCGTGTGCACTTTAAAAACATTATAATTTTATTTGTAATTGCGATAGAAATAATTTGTAAAAATGATTAAAAAGAAGTAAATCTATATTTTTAAAGGTTTTATTGAAATTTTATTTAAGTTTCCACATGTCCTCCAGCATTAAAAATACAAAGGGTAATACGATTTTGAAGTTCACGAAAAACGTTTGCTAACTTATTTGCAGTAATGCCTGAAATGACATGAGTTATTTTAGCTTTCAAATCTTCTAATATACTAGGTTTGGTTGCATGCAGAATTGTTTTCACATGTCCCCATAAAAAAATTTGATGGAGTTCAATCTGGCGAATAAAATAATCCATCCCTTCCGATCTATTTGTTAGGAAATTCCTGATTTAGAAATTGTCTAACACGCAGAGCAAAGTGACAATGAGATCTTCCTTGGTGAAGAACCGTACTATCTTTCAAGTTTACAAATTATTTCTATCACAAATACAAGTAAATTTATAATTTTTTTAAAGTGCACACGGACTTTACGGACACCTATGTATATGTATATTAATGTATACTTCAAGAACAGCTTTTCTTTCAGAACATATTTTATTAAATACGGATATAAGAAAGATTTAATTAGTTTTTTATTAAGTTTCTCTACTATCCAAACAGCAATATTTCTATAATCTCTATCTGTAAAAAAACAGAAAGGGACTTAATAAAAATCAATTAAATCTTCCGGCTTTAATATATATATATATATATATATATATATATATATATATATATATATATATATATATATATTGTAATGGTTGTTAGAATGGTTTATAAATTCATGGTATCACTACACAAATATTTTCGCGAAAATCTTTGTGTAGTGATACCATGAATTTATAAATCATTGTAACAACCATTAAAATATAATGCTCTACGTTGTATCGAGCACTCTTTATAAAAGTAAATGCATGAACAGTAGGTAAAAAACCTACGTGTTCTATAACTTTGTTACAATATATATATATATATATATACATATATATATATATATGTGTATATATATATATATATATATATATATATATATATATATATAATGGCTGGCCACTTGTATGCTAAGGCACACTTTTGTTAAACGTTTACTGGGCCAACCTGTGAATTTATTTATATGTCAAGATTATTTTCCAGAATACATCTGGTCTTATAAAATGTCGGCAGATTAACTCCGCATAAGATTTATTGATAGGAACGAAAGCGTGTGCAGAACCAGTGATAGATATTTATTTTATGTGTGGTTTTAATAACAAAGAATCGTGCAAAATGTCCTATAATATCTGAGAGCGCTCCTCATTTAACGTATTAATATGTGTCTTTTTTCCAACAGTGGTTTTAAATCAAAGCTAATGATATATGATTTTCTAGATATTTAACTAAATACTGGAAAAACGGCAACGTCGTCCCATTTCTAATGGTACTTATTTAAAATAAATGAAGTCTAGCGGAATTCGAATATGTGGCTATTTAGATTATATGTTTTTGCTAGCGGGGAGCGGTTTAATCGACGATAGCCGGAACCATTGACTGGTAATCATGTGTAATCTACGTTTAGGGAGGTTCTGAATAGATGTCAGGACCAAAAAATGATTTTAACATTTTACATATTTTTGGTGATAGCAATATACTACATCCAGTTCGGGAAGGAAGTTTTGGCTATATTTTTTGCCTTAAAAAGTTTCATAAATTCGTCCATGAAATTCATCTTTCAAAACGAACATTATCCGTTAGTGTCTATGTATGGTTAAAAAGGTTGTGTTTCCATACGTAAAACAAATAGATTTTAACGCTGGGAACTATACTACTAAATTACAGTTGTAAAATGGAATTGTTACCATCGAAGGAATTAAGTCATACTGATAGACTGTCTCAGGTAATTCCGAATTTCGGAGAACCATTCGAAGATACAACTGAAAGCGAAATTAACAATGCCTTAAATAATACAGTAGGAAAGTTGTCTATAATTTTGGAAGAAATGAGACCTAAGTCGCGGAATGACGACTTCATATTAAAAATGAAGGATCAAGTGGCGTATAAATTCAAAAATAGGAAGGTAAATAAACTAACACATTTTCAATATTTCATGATGTACACTGATAGTGTTGTAATTCCAACATCATTGCGAAAACGCATGTTAAAGAAATTCCACGTTGGTCATCCGAGAATTTCTAGCATAAAATTCCTAATGAGATGCTACACATACTGGTCAAAAATGGATGAAGACATACAGAACTTGGTTAAATCATGCAGAGTTTTGGCTTTTGCAGCAAAGTCCCCGCCGAATAAATTTCAATCTAGACTTGAAACGAACATTATGTGTTCCTCATTGGATCTACTTGTCACATATTATCTGTTGGTTGTAGCGAGTTATACTAAGTTGCCTGTAATATTGAAATGCAGAAAACCAACTACCATGGTGGATGTTGACCATGTCCACCATAGTTTATGAATATAGAATACAGTGCAGTACGTATCTGTTAAATAAAACAACGTCAAAGATTAACACTCACGAGTCAGACACTCTACTTAATGTGACTATATTGCCAATACTCTGGAAAATATGGTCGCCTTTATACACGTCGCATTGAATATGTTGAGCCTCGTGATTGGTTAGCCCTTCTATTGGTGAACTATCAAATGAGTCAGCTCATGGCTCGCTCACTAGTATATAAGGGTACCCAAAAACTTTAACAGTAGCAACAAATTTCTTGCTCGAAATCTTTCAAGTGTTTGATTACCTGATTCCACTAGGTCAGACAACTGGACGCAGTTCACATCTAGTAAATTCAAGTTATTCTGCAAAGTCATTACAAATAGAACACATTACAACAGCCCTCGTCGCATCCAAGATTGAACAGACAAGCGGGACGTTTTGTTGACACGATTAAAAGATCTCTTAAAAAGTCAGAGTGGGGAGGAGTCGGATGAGAAAATGCTTTAGCAATTTCTGAGCGTTTTTAACAATTACGCCACATCCTAGCACTCGATCTGGAAAAAACCCGGAAAAAACGTAATTTTTAAGATGCTCTAAAATGAAAAGGAATCTTGGAAGGATGGCGTGTTTATAAAAAAAGGACTCAGTCAAATGGATTACATGATGCATAAACCAAGTTGGGAATATTAACGTCACATGCATCAGTTAAGACGTAAACACACTGATTTGGAAAGACACGGGCCAGAAGTTCCAATGTAAGAATTTTTTTTTTTAATCATCTCACCCCAAGCAAGGCATTCCACTGCCACTATTGCGCATGGGGCTACATAGGGGAAGGTAAAGAGAAGGAGTGGTTAGACATAGGGAATGTCAGGAGGAAGGTGACTTATGAGTAAGGATACCGAGGATGAGGGTTGGGCAGATGGGAAGAGTGTTTGATAGATTATACGATTATACGATACATTCGACATAACTACACTATCAGGAATTATTGAAAAAGGGCAGTACGGCAAACGAAAAAGAAATACGACATAATCTTAAAATGTGGAACCAATACTAAAAAAATACAGACTACAGAGGATAGATTCTAGATGGGGTCAACTCAAAAACGGAGGTATTGTGCAGGAAGAAAATGTCAATACAGACACTCGTAATCAAACACAAATCTCCAGGCAAAAACATAACCGTTGAATTAATTGTGCTACTGGAATCACGTAACCGTAAATATTTCGTACAAGCAGTATAGCCTGGCGTTGCTCGGGTGTAATGAAAGCTTTAAAACTAATCCATGGTTCTAGAGCTCAAACTCTTTAGACGTTGGCACGAAAGACTAAAAAATGTCCAGTTAAAGCGAAACCGTAGACTGAAAGAAAAATGAATGGATGTAATTCAAATTTTGATTTCCTGCTATCGATTTATATATATATTATCGATTTTCTGCATTATTGTAAGAACTACAACCTTGAAACTTCTGAATATCGTTTCTTATGTCTTTGTTTATGAGTGTATCAAATTTGATCAAAATCAGACCACTCTTTCTATAACCTGATTTTTTCGATTATCGATATTTATCCGGGGTACCTCGACACAAAACCTAGCTAAGAATACTTGCAGACGCTTATAGTACAACTGTGTAAATTTTCAAGAAAATCGGTTCAGCCGTTTTGAAGTCTATAGGTAACTGATACAGACACACTACACACACACAGACAAAGTTCCATTTATAAATAAGTTTAGATATTAAGCACTCAGACAAAACTCTGAGGCTGTTCTGTGTAGTGCATTATTCCGGTGTGGTTCGTCATTGAAGAGATCGTTTTCTGAGTGAATTACTCGGGAGAATTATTCCTAGAACATTGTTGTGTATTATTCGATAGATTCGATGATAATTTGACTCTACTCAAAGATAGAAATTATATAACTCGTTAAAAGCAAGTCACTAAATTTCCCTTCGGAAAAACGTCCCGAAAACAACGTTATATTTATGCTGTTACATGGTGCATTTTGAATCGCAAGTTCTATTTAATTATCCTAACTCTTATTCGGCGAGGAAGTAACGTTTATATTTCAAATGATTCTAGAGTTTATTGAGTAAAAATAATTGTAATCCAAATGTGATCATTAGTTGGTATTTTATAATCTTGATTGTTGACGTTTTACTCGCTGTTTATTTTTATTAGGTAATTATTTTTTGTTTATTATTATTGTGTCATTTTTCATCATATTTCGATTTCTGCTATGATCGCACTACCAACCAAGTATGCGGGAAGACCTAAGGTAGGTTGTAATGTTCTGTATTTACTAGCCTTCCCACGCAAGGCCGGATGTGACACATGGTCATTTTATAGTGGGTATTCCCGGCCATATAGCCGGGCCAAAAAATCTCTGTCTATTTTTGCCCAGTCGTGGTTCTACCCTTTCATGTTTTTTCTGTCTTCCCTATCATCCCTAGCGTTACATAGATAAAGTTCTCCTTAGTGTGTGCGCTGTACTTAACAAGACAATTTTTTGTATATCTCTTAATCTGGGGTTTCCAGGGATTATTTCCATGTGTTTTCTTTTTGTTCCATTTCTTTATCATTCCAAGTGCACCTACTATCACTGGCACAGCTCTTGTTTTCAATTTCCACATTTTTTCTATTTCAATTTCTAGATCTTTATATTTTGACAGTTTTTCAAATTCCTATGTTGTCCGCTGGACAAGCCATATCAATTAATAGACAAGTTTTTCTTTCTGGTTTTTACCAATAATGTCCGGCGTATTCGCTTCAAGTTTTCTGTCTGTGTAGATGGTGTAATCCCATCGAATGGTGACATCTATTTCTGTAACCGGTGCTTGGTGATGTTCAACCAGTGTTTGTTTACAGATTTTCCATTGTGTTTGTACATTGTCCAATGTAAATATTGCCCCACTCTATCGTGGCGGTTTTTATATTCAATTGGGGCAAGTACAAACCAGCCTGAGCATAGATGGTCTATTGTTTCTTGGTGTTTATCACAAAACCTGTATTTTGAATCCATATTATTATTATTATTATTGTTATTATCATTATTATTTAATAATTTTCTTTTGTTCAATTAGATGTTTTCCGAGTTTTGTTATCTTATTTGTTTATTTTTTTTTAATGTTCGCTTTGTCTAAATTATGTAACATTATCTGATCTGTATAAATATATGCTGACTGGCGTCAGTCGGTGATTCTACCTCTGCTATGTGCGCTCGGTAGAAGGAGGCAGATTTTTAGCGTGTGAGATACCATGTAGCTAGTAGTCAGAGTGTTCTAATTCATTACTGAATGAATGATGCGTAAATACTAGAGTAGCTACAGATTTTTCAGCCTACTATTCTTTGAGAGTGCTCAATCAGGGTGTGAGAGCATAACTAGTTATCTCTCTCTCTCTCTCTCTATATATATATATATAATCTTTCTATCGTAGCTATTTTTACTCCTCTTTTGTGTATACTTATATTATCTTTATACATTTCTATAAGTGTGTATATGTATGTGTCTGCGTTTGTATGGATGTATATATATGTATTTATATATTTATACATATTATTTAAGAAATTTTGCTTAGCCCTCCTCCGAATGAATATTCCTTTTGTAGAATGTAAATTCATTTGTTCCGTACATAGTATGACGATAATGTTTAAACGGAAAAATTTTGTTTTTTGGCAGAGCCGAATATTACATTATGTTTTTTTTTCCTGTCTTTTTTCCCTTGTTTTCTTTTTCTTTTCAATGATTGAGTTTTGAATTCTTTTTCGCCGTGTATCTTTTCCTTTCCTCTTCTTTCTTACCCTCCGTATCAATATCTAGTCAAAAATCTTCCAACAAAATCTACTCTCTCTTTTAACACCCCACCCATTATTCTTTCTCATTTTATCTTATTTTTTGTTCTTTCATGTAAACTTCCGGTTTATAAATCTCGCTTTGAGTAAATAAACTTCCGATATATGAATTTTTTTTTCTGTATCTGCATAATAAATGAATTTTTTTTCGTTGAAGAAGCGAGGTTTTTTCCTTGCTAAAATGATCATACAACATACGTAATTTTATTTGAATATATATATATATATATATATATATATATATATATTAGTCATCCACATACAATACTGTTTCGCAGTTCATCAGTGTGGCTAGACACATCCACTTGCTTTGGCCAGGATCGAAACCCGGCGGATTTGATTTCAGTCGCAGTCCCTACCCCCTCAGCCATAGACGCATGGAATCAGAGAAGGTAAATTTTAACGTGTTGTACATAAGCAGTGTAGACACACGTCAGTCACCAAAAAAAAATCCAATTAATTTCTGAAGGGAAATACATATATCGGATGTGCGTTGTGGTGCATTGGCTATCGGTTCGGACCGAGAAATCGGGGAGTCGAGTTCGAATTCCAACTGAATTCATTGCCTTCACTTACGCGCAAATACCCTTAGGAAAGGTATTAATAAATAATCCGTTTATTCCTTCCAGCTATGGGTTAAATAACAGGACAGATTGGGTTCTATAGCCTTGGTCGGCAACCAGTCTACCGCAGAAAGCAATGGCAACCTACTGCAGGATACTCTTCTGCCCAGTCAGTCATGTCTCTTTTGAGACATGATCGCCCAAGCGTGTATCACGTATGGCACTTAAAAGACTGAATACATATATCGCAGAACTGGAATGTTTTTCAAATTATCTTATCTTGAGAGCTCAATCGTAATGATTATATATATATATATTTTTTTAGTAGTTTCCTGATAGAAAGGTATTCTTGCAAGCAGGTTTCTGACGAGTGAAGACATGAAAATGTGCCCTCATGAATCTCTGGGGTCGGCATAATTCTGCTCACTTAAGTGACAAATTCTCTATATTATTTATATTGTTCACTCTGTTGCCCCGTCTTTTTCCATATTCAAGATGTTTCTGGCTTGTAGATATCTTCCTTACATTAAAACTTTTAAGTTAATCGTTGTGAGTAAAATTAATGGGAGATAAGTACATGACACCTGGAAGTGGCATGGCTCATGAAACAAGAATGATATACTCCGAAATATCGAAATAAAAGTTTCGGTTCATAATTACCACCAACTGAAAAAAGCTGTAGCGTACAACAGGCGAAAGGTCAGGAATATGGCAATAATGATAAAGACGCCAGTCGAAACAATGTAAACAATGCAAATACTACCTTACCTAAGAAGTATAGATAAAATATTCTCTTTATATATATATGTATATATAAGTATTTTTATGTCCTTTTTTCTGTCAGTATAGATAGATAGATAGATAGATAGTGGACAGAAAGAAAAATACTGGTCTGCATCTTTAGCTGATGTATACTTACAAATATCTGGAGGTTCTATCGTTCAATATTTAGTGATCACAATAACACAACTAAAAAAATAGTCGGTGTAGTTAAAAGAAAAATGGCAGAAGTTCACCGCATGTCTCCAGACAACAATGGAATCCTATATATCGTACCGGGTAAAAGTAAATGGTCAAAATAACAAACGCAATGATGCTACTCTGAATCAATCATCAGACAATGACAAAACAATATCAGAGAACGTGTGTCCTCCGACTGAGATTTTAAAAAAAATCAGAATCTTGGATAAATCGATCGGATATATGTCTAAAAGAAATACAAAATAATAATTTTTTTCGCAATAATAAGATCGACCTCTTGTTTTATATGTTTACTTTCTTCCAAGTTTTAATTTTATTACTTTTTTTCCCTGAAATTAATTTATAAAACAAAGTGCAGCCCAAAAATTCTATAATAATGTCTTCACGAGAATTAAAGCATATCATAATATAGGGTATACACATTTACTTCATATTCAGAGTCATAGTGATTAGGAGAGAGGAAAACTCACTCTGACGACTTTTTTCCGAGAGCCGGAACTTTATGTAATATTCTTTCTCCTACCCCCCGTTAGCATGGATCAGGCTATTCTCCCTGAATTTAAAATACTGCGCTTTTTCGAATTAACTCTCACAACAGATTCAAGTTGAATGACTATATAGAATCCATTGTTAAATCCGCTGCTAAGAAGGTAGGTTATCTATGCAGGGCCAGGAGTTTTATCCCGTCTGAAACTGTTGTGTTGAGGAAGTTAGTAGGAAAGAAAGACACGAATACGGAACCTGTAACAACAAGATATATTGAAAAACATGAATACAGAAAGGGTAAGTCTGAGTGGAAACCTCTTCTCAGCTGTGACAAATAGTCTATATATGTCTACTCCCGGGCGTCGGTCCTGCGTCTGCGCATACAGAGCCTAGCCGGTATTTGTAATGAAACGGAACAGTCCGTTATAGAGGGGTTCTACCCCAACAAAAACAATACTGCACATATACAAATCTACCATCCGCCCGTGCATTAAATACTGCTGGCACATCTGGTCGGTTGCTCCTACTATTCACCTCGGGGTCGTTGAAAAAATCCAACGGAGCCACTTTCTCATCGGGGCAATGTGGCTTTCCTGTGTCTCTTCTACAAATGCTTTCACGGCTTCTGCTCTGATGAACATTGCTGATTAGTACACCCAATATATGAATTTACTCGAGCCACAAGATTAGCAACTAGGTCCCACCCTTTCACTGGGAAACCAATAAATTGTAAACGCAAAATCTACTCCAACATCTTTTCTCGCATTTCCCGCCTGTAGAATTCCTTTCTGTTTACTTGCTTTCCCGACAGCTACAATCTTTAAGAATTCAAATGTAAAGTCAATAGACATTTTCTATCTCACTAACTTCCATCCTCTCTCTCGGGCTCCTTGTCCCGTTGTTATGGGGAAACACAGCTATTCCTCAGATGATGGACTTTCCCTCCTATATTAATGTTATGGGAAAACACACCTTTCTTTCTCAGATAATGGACTCTCCCTCCTATATTAATGTTATGGGGAAACACACCTTTCTTTCTCAGATAATGGACACTCCCTCCTATATTAATAAGAGTTAACAGGAAGTTAACTGAAGAAGTTCTTGAGAAGTTCTCGGGAAGTTCATAGGAGTTCTTTAGACTTCTATTGGAGTTCAGTAGAACTTCTAAGCAGTTGATATTAGTCGGTAGTTAGCCGAATATTAGGAGTCAGATTTCAGTGGAAGATTACCAATTTCCTAACATTTTCGGTACGTTAAGTCGATTAGCATCCGACATAGCACAATTATAACTTTCCGTGCGAAAACTATTCCACAACACCCGTCCATTCCACTCTCATCAGTATTCTCATCTTTCTCTTACCCTCTTCCTGTTACCCCCTGTAACTTGTCACTCTTTCTTATAACTCATAAGTCCCTGCACAACAGTGGCAGTAAAATGCTTTGCTTGGGGCGGCACAATTATAAAAAAAATATATCCCGATACTATTCACTTATTTCCTTTTCGTTCTACGACCTTACAGAAAGTAAAAAATTCAAATACCTGGGATGTTTTTTGACACAGGATGGAAAGTGCGACATGGAGATCCAAAGACGCATTTGCAGGGCCAAAGATTTATTTCCGAAGCTAAACATGGTACTGAAAGACAAAAAAGTCTTAATTGAAACAAAGAAACAAGTGCTGGATTGCTATGTGATATCTGTCCTCCTGTATGGAAATATCCTTCATTTTGATTTTTTCTCCTTATTTTTCCACAATATTCCTTTATCTTTTGTTTTTTCTTTTTACTTTCTTTTTGACTACTTTGTCCTCTTTTTCTTTTCTTGATTTCTTTTTTTACCTTTCTTCTTTTTTCTTTCTTCTTCTTTCTTTATTAAATCTTTTACCGTGAACAAATATTCTCCAAAAATGGAAAGTCAAGTTAATGCTTCATAAAATAAATCTATATATATATAAAATGCAAGATGTGTGTGTGTGTGTGTGTGTGTGTGTGTGTGTGTGTGTGTGTGTGTGTGTGTGTGTCTTTTATACAAATCCTCATTTTTTATCCGATTCTCACCAAACTTCACACAAATATTCTTTAAGTTTCCGGTCAGGTCATGGGCTGTGTATTCCCCACCCCGATATCGGAAATCGATACCCCAATAGCTGATAAAGTCTGATGAAGATCAGGTTTTTAGCACTTTTATCGTGGTCTTTGCTGCAGAATTTGCACTAACTTGATAAAATTATACTTTTTGTCTCAAACATTAGCAGATTTTCTCAGACGACATATTTTCCCGATATCAGAAATTGATACTCCCGATATTCTATCGAATATGATCAAAAACCGATATTCAGCCATGAATACGGCTTATTTTCTCCAATCTTACTCCCGAAGGGTACGATAAGCTTTCATGGACATACTTAGTTTATCCTTGGATGACTTATTTGACTCCGATATTAGACATCGATACCCCGATATCCTGTCGGGTCTAATCAAAATCAGATTTTCAACCCTTTTATTTTAGTTTTTGCTTCGTGTTTTGCTCTAAGTAGGTATAATTGTAGTTCTTAGTTTCAGTTATGATAACATTTACTCTGAAGACCTATTTAGGCTTCAATATTCAGTTTGCGACGGAAAACTTATTTGACATCGATACCGGAAATCAAAATTTGACTTACATCCTTTCATTTTTCTTTCAATCTGCGGTTTCGCTTTGACTGAAAAGAACTATTGCTTTTTAGTCTTTCGAGTCAACGTCCAAAGAGTCTGCGCTCCAAGACCATGGATTAGTTTTAAAGCTTTCATTACACCCGAGCAACGCCGGGCTATATTGTTGGTGTAAAATAAAGTGTTTATTAACGTAATTACTAACTACCTGAAGAGACATATTTATTTCAAAGTCGAGATGTAGTAGTTATTTAGACGTTCTAATGTCAATGTTAAGCAATAAATATTTGTTTATTTACATTTATACTGAGCTCTGGTTTATATATATATATATATATATATATATATATAAACTTATTTATAAATGGAACTTTGTGTGTGTGTGTGTGCGCGCGTGTCCGTTACCTATAGACTTCGGAAGGGCTGAACCGATTTTCTTGAAAATTTACACAGTTGTACTATAAGCGTCCGCAGTTGTTTTTAGCTAGGTTTTGTGTCGAGGTATCCCAGATAAATATCGAAAATCGATAATCGAAAAAAACTGGTTATAGAAGGAGTGGTCCGATTTTAATCAAATTTGATACACTCATAGACAAAGACATAAGAAACGATATTCAGAAGTGTCAAGGTTACAGTTCTTACAGTAGTGCAGAAAATCGATAATATATATATATATATATATAAAAGATGTTTGTGTGGTGTCTTTTTATCTGTCTGTATGTCCTTCATACTAATCCACAATTTTTATCCTATTCTGACTAAACTTCACACAAATATTCTTTAGGCTGAGTCTGAGCTCCAGGACCATGGATTAGTTTTAAAGCTTTCTTTACACCCGAGCAACGCCGATCTATACTGCTAGTATATATATAACAGACATATATTTATTCAGTATAGTTTAATTCGGGTTGAGTGAAGATGTAGCGTTTATGTGGATCCAGTTGCCCAGTTTCTTTAGGGTGGTGAACGAGTTTTCTTTAAAAGTCATCTTTGGAATAGACTACTTTCAAGAAAGCCTAAACTACAACCACTAAAAACTGACGAAAACCGTTCCTACTATTTCTATCATTGAGTATCCTCAACTATATCATACGTATTTCTATATTGTCCGTAGACTTATTTTGTGTGATTTTTAAATGGCCAGCAATTCTAATTTAGAAATCCGTTTCTTGCGGAACAAATCCACTATTTATTGTTCTATAATGTAAATTGAATCCAGAAAACGAGAACAAATGTTTAGCTAAGGCTCTCAAAATCAAATGTAATACAGACAAGAACTGGAAAAGAGGCAAAAAGGATTGATTTATTACTTACCAATGTATGATGAAAAATCGACCCTTCCCTGTTTATTTTATTATTTTTACTTGCTTTTCTATAATCTGCATAGAGGTAATCATTTCTAGGACGTTGATTGGTCAAAGTTTTTGCCTGTTTGCCCATGTTCATTTACTTTTTATTCTTACATTCCGGAATAACCTAATCACAATATCGCCTGTTTGGTTTACTTTTTTTTCTGCTTTTTTGTACGCTTTCATTGCCAGATTCATTTACAATAGATTGATTAAAAAAGAACATTTCTTTATTATTTCTATTCTCATTTTGTTCTTTATTTTTGCTGATCCTCACTATCATCCGTTTCTCTCATTGTTTTGATTATCAACAATTTTTATTCAATTTTTATTCTTTCTCTGTTTTCTACTAATATCTCAGATTAAAAAAAATGTCTTCTGGGATTTGCTACTTCTTCATCTATTCTAACATTTACTTTCTAACTTGTTTTTTTTTTCATGAAGAAAATAAAAAACGGATAAAAGAACTTAAAATATTTTTTGCTATGTTCTTACACCCTTCTTCTTTCTTTCCATTTCTTGTTTCTTTTTTTTCGTTTATTTCTCTTTTATAATTTTCTTCTTCTTTCCTTTACAATTCACTTCTTTATTCTCTTTTTATTTAGCCACAGTCCTATTTAATCGCATCTTTTCCTTCTCCAGTTTTTTGTCCCTCCTTCTCTTTCACCTCTCCCATCTTTTCCTCCATCTTCTTCTTAACCGTAGAAGTAACAACCGATTTTCCTTTTAGTCAACAATTTCTTCAATCAATTGAACATTAAAAGGGATCTTTTGAAATTCTCGTCATTTGTAGACTAATTCTTCTGGCGATCACCAATAGCCTATTATTAACAAATAATTTAATATGACTAAACATCAGCGAGGCTGTAGAAGCGTAGGTAATGCACAATCAGTATGACAAAATGGAAAAGTTTTCTGTATGATGTTTTTTGTCATTTAGATCTTTATCTAACTCTTTATGTATTTATCCCATTTTTAATGGCGCGGTGGATATAGGCTCGGAACGAGAAATCGGAGGGCCGAGTTCGAATTCCAGTTGAATTCCTTGCATTCACTTACGCGCAAATACCCTTGGGAAAGGTATTAATCCGTCTATTCCTTCCAGTTATGGGTTAAATAACAGGACAAATTGGGTTCTATAGCCTTGATCGGCAACCAGTCTACCGCAGAAAGCAATGGCGACCTACTGTGGGATAATCTTCTGCCCAGTCAGTCATGTCTCTTTCGAGACATGATCGCCCAAGCGCGTTTCACGTATGGCACTTAACTGACTGACCTAACATTGTGATAATAGACGATCGGCCAAGAAAGGGGAAATATTCTAAAAACAGCTACACTTAAATTATTGTGGATGATCTAGCGATTAAGACACATTCCATAAATTTTCGTCTTAGCAGCGGAAATGTGGTCCTACAGAAGGATGCTGCGGATATCATTGACCAAGCATTCCAGAAGTTGAGTAAAGTATTAAGAGACAGGAAACTTTCACTAGAAACAAAGAAGAGAGTACTGGATTGCTGTGTGATGTCAGTTCTTCAATATGGCAGTGAATGCTTGAAAATATCATCGAAGATAAAAGAAAAACTTGAAGCAGCCGAAAAGTGGCTCAAAAGAAGATGCCTAGGATATCATGGGCCGATCATGTGAGCAATGATGAGATTTTGGAAAGGATGCAAACGCAAAGAAAATTAATACTGAGCATCAGGAAGAGACAGCTAAACTTCCTGGAACATGCAATGTGGAAGGATGGCTTGGGGATCCTGATACTGACAGGCCAGATAGAGGGATAAAGAGACAGAGGAAAGCAGCGGATAACATATTTGAAAGGCCTGAGCAGGTGGATGACAGAACGGGGGTTGCTTGGTGAAACAGGAGAAAACGAACTAAGAGCCACCAGAGATTAGAAAACGTGGAAAACCATGATTGGCACATAGAAGAAAAAGAAGATTGATTTCGCTTTTAATTAAATTCAAGCGACCCATTTTTTGCATGTGTAGTCTCATCAACATAAATCTTACTTAAGTCAAATGACGTTCTACATAAGGAAACATATTTCTCGATTTGGTCATCCATGATTGTAAGCCGACTGGAACGTTCGCTGCCTTCCAGATAAAATAACAACATCTTAATCCTGCAAACTACATTTTAAATGAAAACCATTTCACCCCAAGCAAGACGATACCGCTAATATTACGTAGGGTTACAGTGAGAAAAGAGACATTGTACAGAAAGTATTGAGGAAAGAATAAAAATGAACAGGATTCAAGAAGATGGAACATGGCAATTGAGTTTGTATTTAAATTTTTGGAGATTGTAGCTATCTGGAAAGCAAGTAAATAGAAAGGAGTTTTACAATAGGAAAGAGCTTGAAATAGAACTTTTGGAGTAAGACAATAGACACCGCCTATCACACTAACTTGCATCTATTCTCCCAAAACTCTCACCACCTACCCAACCCTCATTCTCGGTATCCTTATCCGTCTATCACCCTCCTTCTGACATTTCCTATATCTAACCATCCTTTCTCACCACTTTCCTCTCTAAGTAACATTTACTATATCTAACCATCTTTTCTCACCACTTTCCCCTCTATGTAACCCCCTGCGCAATAGTGGCAGTGAAATGCCTTGCTAGGGATGAAACGATTATAAAAAACATGGATTTATATTTAACAATTTTACCGGTAAAATGGTGAGACATGGGTGCCAAACTAGTGACCCACTTAAATTCATGTTGTCAGGACACAATTTAAAAAAGCTGGTCAGAACAGTTGTTATAAATCTATTTGTAGAAAAGACAGAAGGAAGCCACGTGACGGTGATGGGAAAGTAACTGATGTCAGCTCAAGATAGATTACACTGCAGATGTTTCTTTGTATTTTGTCAAGAATCTCGAGAGAAATAGCAAGATCACTCGACCAGATATGGCGACAGTATTCAACGCACAGAAAAATGGTAGATTTATCAGTCAGTCAGTTAAGTGCCATACGTGATACACGATTGGACGATCAGGTCTCGAAAGAGACATGATTGACTGGGCAGAAGATTATCCCGCAGTAGGTTGCCATTGCTTTCTGCGGTAGATTGGTTGACGACCAAGGCTATAGAACACAATCTGTCCTGTTATTTGACTCATAGGTAAAGGGAAAAGAAATCTATTATATTATTATGTAGTAATTAGTGGGGGATCGGTTTTCTATTGTTATGAAGTAATAAACTGATCCCCCACTTTATGACCAATATAAGCCTTAATCATTATTCCAACTATTCAGTCAGTCAGTTAAGTGCCATACGTGATACACGCTTTAGGCGATCAATTCTCGAAAGAGACATGACTGACTGGGCAGAAGATTGCTTTCTGTGGTAGACTGGTTGCCGACCAATGCTTTAGAACCTGTCCTATTATTTGACTCATAGCTAGGGAGGAAAGATATGTATTATATTATTAAGTAGTAATTAGTAGTAATTAGTTTGTTACTTCATAACAATATAAAACTGATCCCCCACCTTATGCTCAGAAGAAGCCTTAGTCATGTTTTCAACTAATATATTCAGTCGGTCAGTTAAGTGCCATACGTGATACACGATTCGGCGATCATGTCTCGACAGAGATATGACTAACTGGCCCGAGGATTATACCGCAGTAGGTTGCTATTGCTTTCTGTAGTAGACTGGTTGCCAGCCAAGGCTCTAGAACCCAATCTGTTCTGTTATTTAACTGATAACTGAAGAGAAGAGACGGATGAATATATTTCCCAATGGTATTTGCGCGTATGTGTATAGAAGGAATTTAATTCGAACTCGGCTCCCCAATTTCTCTTTCCGAGCTGATATCCACTGTTCCACAACGCTCATCGCTTAGATCTATGCATGTTCAAAATGAATTCTGATGATAAAACTTTCTTGACAACACTGCGACCCAACTTAGCAGTAGATTTATCTATTGATTCGATGTAGACGTTCCACTTCAGGTCGGTTGAAATAGTGAGCCTATGGTGTGTGGAGCTTCAGGAGACTAGCATCAATACAAATTTCTCTGTGGTTGTTAAAGAAGATCAGATTTATTTTAGAAGACTTAAACGGTTACTAACCAAATCCTATCCAAGTTAAACACTGACTGGAGGAACTTTTCAAGGGCAGCAGCCAGGTTTGCATTGTCAGCCTTGCAAATTTCCTAAGATTGACAGACAAACACTCTGAAATGTTTGTATTGGAGCTCCTGGTTCGAATGCCAAACAGTACAGAAAGTCGTTTTCAAATTTATGATAATTACATCTTGGCACTCTCTTTCTCACCGATGATGCCCAACCGACACTGCTATATTGTGGAGTTAACAAAATCAAAATAAACAAAGCTAAATGAAATGATGACAATTTACCCACTGATATGAAATGGCGATAATTTACCCATATATATATATATATGTGTGTGTGTGTGTGTGTGTGTGTGTGTGTGTTTGTTTCGGATTTTTTACAAAGTTCTTTTTATGAAGCAGAAGTGATTAATTTTGATATAAAATCCTATATAAAATCCTATTTTGATCAAAGAAGAAAACAATTTACTTTAACGAAAATGCATCCATAGTGTCTTGATCGCAAGGTTATCTACAGTAAATTTGCAAACGGGCTCTTCCACCATTACATCATTCCATTATCTAAACGTGGGATATCTAATAACAAAATGATTCAAAGAAAAAGAAAAAGAATCTAATTTAAATCGGTTATCTAAAAATAAATAAAACATATTTAAAATTCGATTTCACAGCATCCCACATCACTGCACATGTGTCGTCGGGCCAATATAAATTTAGTCCGATGAAATTCTTAATGACAATACGCGTCACAAGAATATGTTTTCTAATTTGTCATAAATTTTTCAAAAGTATTGCTGTTGATATAAAAATATATATATATCGTTATCTCATGACGTCTTTAAGAAAAATACCAAACTATTAAAGAATATAGAAAAGAACTCTAGATATCGGCTAACTCATTTAGAAACGAGTAAATTCTTACTTAAATGCATCTAAGAATAAGTCATCGCATGATGTACACACAAAATAATAAGAAAAACCCATCACGTATCTCCAAATTATATATATTTTTTCTTAAATTTCTCAGATGAAGATCTGGAAGAACTTGAAGAATAACCACTAAAAATTCAGAAATGCTGTATTTCACTTCCATAAAAAAAGCAAGGCTGGATATGCTTAAAAAATAAAACAAAAAAACGATAAAACAAATAATTGAAAATCTAAACAAACTACCACACACACACACACACACACACACACACACACACACACACACACACACACACACACACACAGATATTTTTTTTAATCATTTCACCCCAAGCAAAGGAATTTTACTGCCACTGATGCGCAGGCGTAGTAGATAAGAGGAGAGTGATGAGAAAGCGGAACAAGTTATAGTAGGTGTCAGAGAATGGGTAAGATAAGGATGAGAACGCTGGTGTGAAGAGAGCTGCATGAGAGTAGAGTGGATGAGGAAAAGAACATGATGGAAAGGATGAGTCAGAGAGATAGGAGATGGCAATTCTTTAAAATTCTTGGAGATTGTAGCTGTCAGAGAAGCAATTATATATATATATATATATATATATATATATATATATATATGTTATGCTCTCATTGCGATTGAGCTTTCTAGAGAAGAAAATTTTAAAAACATATTCTACTTCTGTGATAGAAGGAATACTCTTCAGAAATGAATCGAGTTCTTTCAGTGACTGGCGTGGGTATACACTGCTTATATACAACACGTTAAAATTTCCTTTCTCTGATTTCCTGTGCTATAGCTTAGGGGGTGGCGACTCCGACTGACACCAAATTGATCAAGTTTCGATCCCGTTCAGGAGCAAGTGGATTTGTCTAGCCACACTGATAAGCTGTGATACAGCGAAACAGGCTTGTATGTAGATGACTAATATATACATATATATATATATATATATATATATATATATATATATATGTATGTATGTATGTATATTAGTCATCTACATACAAGCCTGTTTCGCTGTATCATATATATATATATATATATATATATATATATATATATATAAAAGAACGTTTGATACCTCTGTTTAAAGTAATAAAACTCTTATAATAAAAAGATATACCCGCAGAGTTTAAATAAAGCTTCAAAGATAAAACAATAAATGGTTACAAAAATGTTAAGAATCCACTTTCAAATCTTTGTCTATAATTTTGGAATGAGGTTGTATTTGTATTATTTACAAAGTTTGGACTGTTTTCTTCAACTCTATTGCCATATTCACAAAGTTTCGACCTTTGTATCCTCTGGCTATCTTCAGGTGATTGGAATTTCCAACCAGACCCTTTATTTTGATCACTGTGGTGTATTGTTCTAATTCAATAAGCCATGGAATTTACAGATGTCTTACTGGAACTGGACCTTGTGTTTTCAAAGCCCCATAGCCCAGTTGATAACAACGCTGGTTGGATCCAGTTATTTCACCCAAAGATTTGTGCTACAATATATAATGAACAAATTACTTAGGGTGTTGAATTAAAGGGAAATATCTAAAACATCCAGGAGACGCATAGATCATGGGATAAGAACAATATAGCCCAGCGATCGAATAAAGTCTTCGGTTCGAAATTTAAATCACCTGAAGGTGATCGGATTGTACAAGGACTGAAACGTCTGCATTATGGCAATAAAGATAAGGACAACAGTTCAAACAATGTAAATACTGTAGTTTCAAATCCTATTAAAATTACTGGAATTTTATGTACAACATTCTTTTTTTAATAATGCCTCATTAAGTAGCATTTGTCTCGAGAAAATAATTTCCCCGATTCAATTATATTTCTATTCCTTTTTCCTGTCACTTTATGAACCGATTTCTACATTTTACTTGGTTTCTTTGCCCCACTTTAAAAATCTACCGACGAACCACATAGGTCTCTTTCATTTTCTTGTCTTCTATTCTTTCTTCGCAGTGTATTTTTTTTCATGTTTTGTTTTAACTTTTATATCAATTTTTTTTACATTTTCTGATTCGTTTTCGTTTTGTAAAAGTTTATATTCTTTTTGGTTTACCTATTTCCTGATTTTGTCTATTTGTTTACGGCTGATTAATTTCCTCTCAGACTTTATTTTTGTTTAGTTCATCTTTCATTTCGTTCATCTTTCATTTCCTTCATCTTTCATTTCCTTCGTCTTTCATTTCCTTCATCTTTCATTTCGTTCATCTTTCATTTATACATTCTTTTTGGTACGTTTTCTTTCTTTAATTCATTTTGATTTTTCTTAATTTGTACTTCTTACTCATCTTTGATACTTTCCAGTCTCAGGTAATCACTTTTTCTTTTCAATTTTTCTTACTGCCACTTTTTATTCTCTTCTTGTTTTTGTACTTAATTTCTTTTTATCATTCGTTTATTACCTTCTCTCTTCTGCATTTTTTCTTTTTTCTTTAACTTTCCTTTGATTTTTATGCTTCGCTCTTTCTTTTATAAATCTCAGCTGTTCAACCTTGCTTTATTTTCCTTAGAAATCCGATGACAAACTTTTATTTTAATCAGGTTTTTTCCTTCCCCATCCTCTTCGTATTTGTTTCTTTTATTTGAAAAGACTAGCTTCATTTTATGCACATTGTTTTCTTTTGTTACGTCCTCTATTAACTACATTCTTCTTCTTCTTTCCTTCTTCTTTTTCTTCCTCTTCTCCGTCGTCTTCTTTGTCTTCGTCTTCTTTTTTCTTCTTCGTCTTCGTCTTCTTTTTCTTCTTTTTCTTCGTCTTCTTCTTTTTCTTCTATCCTTCTTCTTCTCTTATTCTTCTTCGTCTTCTTTTTCTTCTTCTTCTTCTTCGACTTTTTTCTTCTTCTTCTTCTACTACTTCACCCTCCTTATTTCACCTTCATTTCTTTCTTTACTTTTAAAATTATCTTCTTCTCTACCTTATTTTCTTTCTCTTCGTCTGCTACTAACCTTACCTCCTCTTCTTCCTCCTCTTTCTTCTTCTTCTTCTTCAGCAGGTCCTTTTCTCACCCATCATCTTCTGCTTTCTTTCTTTCTTCCTTCCTTTCAAAATTATCTACTTTCTTCTCCATCTTTTATCTTTGTCTTTGTCCCTCACTAACTACATTTTTTCATTGCTTTCTCTTCTTCTACTTTAAGCAGGCCGTTTTGATTTCCATCATCTTATCCTTTTCCCTTTCTTTCTTTCTTTCTTTTAAAATTATTTTCTTTACTTGTAAAATTATCTTCTTTTCTAATTTGATTTCTTTCTCTTAGTTCTTCACTAACCGCCCCGTTCTCTCCTTGTTATTCTTCTTCTCTTTTTTTCTTATTGTTTTTCTATTTTAAGCGGATCTTTTTTCTACTCTATCATCTTTTTTTCTTTCATTTAAAATAATTTTTTTTTTCGTCTCCACCCTTTTTTTTAATCTTATTCCACTTTTTACTACCGTTGTCTTTTTACACATCTTCTTCCTTTTTTTTACCTCTACTTTAAACAGATCATTTTTCTCCTCTATGAACTTCCTCTTTTCTTCCTTTCTTTCTTTCTTTCTTTCTTTGAAATTCATCTTTTTTCTTTTTAACTCTTTAATTTTTCTTCGTCCTTCACAAACCACATTCTTTTTCTTCTTCTTTCTTTTTCTTTCTTCTTCTTTCTTCTTCTATATTAAGCGAGTCATTTTCTCCTGTATCATCTTCCTTTTTTAAACTTCCTTTCATTTTTTACTGTCAAAATTGTCTTCTCAATCTCGTTTTCTTTAGCTTAGTCCTCCACTAGCCTCTTCTTCTTCTTCTTCTTTTTCCGTTTTTGCACACATCATTCTTGTTATGCTTTCCCTGTTTTTATTCATGTTTCTTTTCCCAATTAAATTTTTCATCATGCCACTTCCTCCTCTAGACTCATTAACCTGAACAGAAATTTCCATCGTCTACATCTTCATAACCAAAAAAACATTTTCAGTCCAATCCCCGCCATTATCCTCATCGTCATTGTTTTGGCTATTATTTCCTTATTTTGTCGTTTACACGTTTTCTGTTTGGTAATTTTATTGTAGAACTTTGAATGTCTCCTACGAATGAAACTAATCTATTCCTCTGAACCTACAGACCCACTCTTGCACCAATATGAATCTATATTGATATAAAAAATACAGCAATAAAGCTTATATAAATCTATTTCCCCTTTAGTTTCATCCATTTATTGCTTGTAGTCTCCCACTCTTTCTCTGGTGCCTTTCTGCCTAAGAATTCATTTATTACTGAAGACATAATCGATGTGAAAAAAAGTTATATAGCAACAAAACCCACAAAACCTTTCCAAAAATTATAAAAATAAAAATAAATCGCTCATTAAAAAAGAAACGAGATAAAAAAAAAAAAAAAGAAACTTATATATAACTAGACAATGGCGACTGCTGCAGGATGAACGTGAAAACAAATGATAATGACGAAGATGAACTGAGTGGTAAAGGAAGTTAAAGGAGTTAAGATGGTCGTCGGCTAAGACAGAATCTGATTGGTTAAGAAGAATTATATTGTTTGATACACAAAGTTTTTGCTTGATGAACGTCAAATAGTCAAGACATTTTTCTTGACCCGAATTTCTTGATCTGGTATACTTTCTGTCTAATTGACGCACGTACCGACTTTGAGTGATTACATTCGTATATGAATAAAAACTAGAACATTGAATAAATGCTTATACTTAATAATAATAATAATAATAATAATAATAATAATAATAATAATAATTGTCAATCGGCGTCAGCATTATCATAATTGGGAAAAGGCTTAAAGAATCTAGTAAAGATATTTGAAGGGTTAAGACTGTATGGATAGTATCAATACTGGAACCGTTTAGTATACTAATAAGAATTCTTAAGTATTGCTTCGTTTGTCTATTACAGTCAGTTAAGTGCCATACATGATACACGCTTAGGCGATCATGTCTCGAAAGAGATATGATTGACTGGTCAGAAGATTATCCCGCAGTAAGTTGCCATTGCTTTCTGCGGTAGACTGATTGCCAGCCAAGGCTACAGAATCCGATCTGTCCTGTTATTTAATCCATAACTGGAGGGAAGAAAAGGATTAATACATTTCCCAAAAGTATTTGTGCGTAAATGAATGCAAGAGATTCAGCTGCCATTTCAACTCGGCTCCCCGATTTGTCGTTCTGAGTCGATAGCCATTGTAACACAATAATTTGACGTACATTTAAACCAAATATTTTTTTTAGAATGTAACAATGACGGGGGAGGTAGTAATGGTTTACTGATAAATGTTCTACTAAATGACACATAGCTGCAGGGGAGAATAAGTCAGTCAGTTAAGTGCCAAACGTGATACACGCTTATGCGATCATGTCTCTTTCGAGACATGACTGACCGGGCAGAAGATTATACCGCACTAGGTTGCCATTGCTTTCTGTGGTAGATTGGTTGCCGACCAAGACTATAGAATCCAATCTGTCCTGTTATTTAACCCATAACTGGAAGGAAGAGATGGATTAATACCTTTCTGAAGGGTATTTGCGCGTAAGTGAATGCAATGAATTCAGCTGGAATTCGAACTCGGCTCCCCGATTTCTCGTTCCGAGCCGATATCCAATGCACCACAACGCACATCCTGGAGAAAGTACATAAGTAAATTTGCACAGAAGTAAATTTAACTAATTCGGCTGGAATTGGAATTTGTCTCTCGATTCCCGTTATCCATTATGCTACACGCACATCGCATGAAACTCAAGCTGATGTAGTCGTAAAGCCTTTGATTATTAAGGATACTTAGTGGATATAGGCTCGGAATGACAAATCGGAGAGTCAGTCGTCATCAATGTATGCCTCTCGTGACATAAATAAAAGAAATAAAGAAAAATGAGTGAAAATTAAATCCCTTCCTTAAAGACAACTAAACATATATACATTTTTATGTCGTAGAAATTGAAAATAATATAAAATCATATAGGTTATATATGCAAATTTATATTGGAAAACGAAAGCTTAAACTGTTTTGTTTCACCTCTCCTTTACGTACATATGAAAATGCAACAAGGTAAACATAGTTTGAGTCAGCTGATGTCCATTTTTATGTCTTATATTTAAAACTGTAGCTGTTTTAGGAAATTCTAATACAATGTTAAATACATTATGTTGGAAAATCATTCATTATAAAATGGAGAAAAATACTGAAAACCGTTGAATCGATTTTAGATCCTTTGATCTTATAGGGATTGCTTTAGTATATACAATGAAAAGTTCTATTTCTCTGAATTATATTTACTTGTGAGTCGAAAAAATGACGGAAAGTCAGCTGTCTTTTGTTCTATCATAATAAATAAATGAATTAACTTAAATCCTTCTAAACCGTATTTTTAATAGAAGCGCAAACGGCGTGTCTTCAACACAATGAGTGATTTAAAGCATTGCGATAATGTCTGATATATAGATGATTGTTTAGTTAATCCATTAATGCTAACCATAATGTCCGGTATTAATTATAAAAAATTTAAAAGAGATGATACTATTTTCTTTTATTTCTTGTTGTTGATGTTTTTAAATGTCCGCTGATAATACCTGTGGTTGTGAAAGTAGTATAAATTTGATAATATTTGGCAAATTTAAAGCTCGTCTACTTTATCATTTTACTAAATAAATGATGACAACCGTCAAGATAATACTGAAAAGGCAGACTGTAAACGTTGCCTTAAAAACAGATTGTAGGGGTTAAATGATTGCTCCTTCTCTCGGGAGTTTGTTGTCGATGTTCTGAAAGAGCTCAAAGTTGCTGACTGAATTTATTGTAGACAGTGTTTCAAAGTTTGCTACTAAGTTTCCTAAAACTATCAAAATACATATTTGTATGAAGGGTTTGGAGAATTATTAATAATAAGGTAAAAATGTCAACGTCATTGTTAAAGATTTTAACCGTCTTATTCCGGGAAAGGGCTTGCGGAGCAAGTTGAAACACCAGGATTTGGGAATAGTTTGATTTTTTTCTAGTTGTCTAAAGGTTCAAACGAAGGAATGGCGGATGTTTATGCGAAGGTCCTAATATAATAATTAGAGTTAAAAGAGAGAAGAACAAGTTACAGGATGCGTTGGGAAAAGAATAAGAGAAGTATGGGTGTCAAGGGTATAAGAGATAGAAATTGACGTCGCATTTAAACTTTTGGCGATTCTAGCTATCAGGGAAGTATCTATATGGAAGGGAGTTCCAGAGGCGGGAACTGAGATAAAAGAAGCTAGCTCACTTTAAGCAGCGGCTGCGTTTGGTTATTTTGACTGTTAAATGGTGTGAGCTGGTTTTCAGTCTGGTTGCTCAAGTAGATTCTTGTGGAGGGTGCACCAGGGATCTAAATTCGTCGGAGAGGAAACCATGAAAATATTTGTAGAAAAGACAGAGGAAAGCAACACCGGGTCGGTGAGAAATTGGCTAGAGTAAAACTGTCAGGTTATGATCGATTACATTGCAGATTCTCCGCTGGACACTATCGAAGACCCCGAAATGAATAGCAGTGGCGCCAGACCAGATATGGCAACAGTATTCAATGGATGAGCGGATGGTTGATTTGTAAATGTGTTAGATGGAGTCAGAAAAGAACATCATCCTAACCCGACAAAAGTTACCTAACATTCATAACAATAGATTTAACTATTGATTAAACGTTGACATTCCACTTGAGGTCGGCTGAGAGAGTGAGACAATGTGTTGATTTCAAGGACACTAGCTTGAATCATGCTGATGGAAGACAGGATGGACTGTCTGTAGTGGATGACGAATAGCAGATTCGATTTAGAAGCATTAAAGTTTACGAGCCATTTTTCTTTCACAACAGTCCCTCACAGATTGAAGGTCCTTCTCAAGATTAGTAGCAAGGTTGTCTTTGTCACCCCTTAGCAAATGTCTTTAATGAGACGGAAGTTTCGTCAGCGTAAATGCCTATTTGCGATTTGATCTTATCAGGGAACTCGTTGATGAATACCAGAAAAATCGTTGAACCTAGGATGGAGCACTATGAGATAACTATGTTCGTGCAATAGAATCTGAAGGCATGACCTTTCAAGACAATCTTTAACATGTGATTTGATAACACATCACGCAATATGTCCCGGGCCCGAGACATAGATGGTGCCACTAATAAAACATCCATATGGTTTTTATGAAGTACTAAACTTCAAATGGCACATGACAAAATTTAAACCCAATCAGATGATTAGTTTACAAATTACAGTTAAGTGAAGCAACTGTTGCAAATTTTCAAAACAATGGAAAAATACGAAATTCATGTTTTGATAAAGCAATGCTTTTTCATGAGACTAATACTGTTCAAGCAAGGTTTGAAAAGTGTTATTCGGACTCTGCTCCGTCTGAAACAAAAGTTAAGCAGTGGTATGTTGACTTTAAACACGGTCTTTTATAGATACAAAAGATGCTGATCTCTCAGTTGGTATTAAATCAGCAATTGTCCCAGAAAACACACAAAAAAAAATGTCCGCAAAAGAGCAGAGGAGTTGAACATATCAGAAGACAGTGTATTCACCATTTTGCATAAACATTTGTGTTCAAAGTGGGTAACGCGTTTGCACAAACTCGATCAAAAACAACAACGCGTCGACAATTCAGATCATTGTTTTCAACTGTTTCAGCGCAACCAGAAGAAGTTTTTTTGCGGAAATATATGACAATGGATGTAACATGGATACACCACTTCCCTCCGCAGTCAAATCGGTATTCAGCTGAGTAAACAGCACCAAGTGCAAGCCGTCTAAAGCGACCAAAGACGCAAACATATGCAGGCAAGGTTTTAGCCAACGTATTTTAAGATGCGCTAGGTATATTCTTCATCAATTACCATGAGAAAAAAAGAACAATCAATAGTGAATATTATATACCATTATTAGTGCGTTTGAAGGAAGAAATCTTTAAAAATAGCAACGAATGTAGATAAAAAACATGATCTTTCATAAGGACAATGCACTGTGTTACAAGTCAATCGCAACGGTGGCAAAACTACATGAATAACACTTTGAATTGCTTCCACATTAGCTCTATTCTCCAAATCTGGCTCTCAGAGACTACTGGGTGTTTGCAGACCTCAAAACAATGCTTCTAGGAAAGACATCTGGCTCCAATGAAGAAGTGATATCGGAAACTGAGACGTATTTTGAGGCGAAAGACAAGTCGTTTTACAAAAAAAGCATTGAGTTGTTAGAGAAACTTTGAAACCAGTGTATCACACTTGAAAGAGACCATGTTGATGAATAAAGACGTGTTTGCCTAAAAGTTGTTGTTTTATTAATTGGGCCCTGGATTTATTGAGTTAATTTTTCGGAATGATTGGATCAAATAAAGCAAGCGTCCAATGATACCATAGCCCTGTAATTTGCGTAGAATGCCAGCGTGATACTTTAGTGCTTAATTGTGATGATATTTAGTGCCAAGGCTGTTGATTTTTCAGGAGTTTTTCTGATTAAATATATGTTGGAAATTCGTTTTTTTTGTAAAGTGCTTGATATCGTGTTGGGGTTAGAGCGTTAATGAGTACAAAGAGTTTTTTCTTTAATTGAGCAGATTCATGACGACTTCGAAGTTTCGTGAGGACACGGTAATGTCAAGTCTGTTTACAAATAAATAATAATACTAACATATTAATTAATACAAAATGATATTTAAAGAAAATAAATTAATAAAAAATATAAAGAGTAAAAAATAACTATTATTACATTAGTTAAATATGTTTATGTATTTGAACTCTAAAACGTTAGTAAAATTTGCTAAAACAACGCGTTGTGGTGCAGTGGATATCGCCTCGGAACAAAAACCCGAATAGTCAAGTTCGAATTCGATTTGAATTCGTTGCATTCATTTACGCACAAATAATTTTAGGAAAGGGTATTAATTCATCACTTCTTTCCAGCTATGGGTAAAATAGCTGGACAGATTGAGTTCTAAAACCTTTTTTACTACCAGTCTACCGCAGAAAGTAATAGCAACCTACTGCGCGAAAATCTCCTGTAAGTTAGTCATGTCCCTTTTGAGACATGATCGCCCAAGCGTGCATCACGTATGGCACTAAACTGACTGACTATTGTCAAATATTAAAAATAAAATTTCACGTTTAAATGTTTATCTTTTAATTGTTGTCATGTTAAAATTATCTTTAGGTTAGATCGCATCCGATATTTTTTCGTCATTAAGTAACGCTCTTTATATAGGGTATATATGATAGTTGTTCATAGATTCAGTCGATTTAATAAGTCCAGACGAGTGGTTTATCTACAAACCTGGAATTCAGATTGATAAGTGTTTTGATTTTTTTAAAATTTAATATTTATTTTATTTGCATTCGGATCATTGACTTCATCTTTGTTTTTGTTTCCGGTGTTGGCATCTCGTGACTTCGCTAGGCATGTACCGATCCATGTAATCTATAGCGAATTCAGATTTGAAACTTTTACTTATTTAATTCCTCGTTAGTAGGACTTGTATAGAAATAAATCTGTACTTAGGAGCTACTAAAGAAACACATACAAATGACTTTAAGTATTCAACAACAGCAGTCGTAATATAAGAGTAAAGCTTCAGTGAGTGGAGTCAGCCATGACACTCGGCAGCATAGGCACTGACGAGACCGCACTATATATTTTACCATATAGTGCGGTCTTAGCATTGATCAACAGTCAGGTGAGGTTTAAAGATCTCCGCAGAGTATTGTTCCACGGAACAATAGCTAAGTGAATTAACGCGTTCGTTCATGAATTTGAATCAGTAAGAATTTTGACTCAGTGGAATCAGGTGTAGTAATAAGAAATAGACGAAGTACCGTAGATATGGGTATGGGAAATGAGCAGCGACATAGATTAAATAAATAGTTAATTCCTGAATTTCATATATCTGACACGGATCAATAAATATCTGACGAAGACCCCAGAGCACAAAGGTCGAAAGGTTTGGATAAAAGCAACAAAGATGAGAACTAGTTTACATTTAGTGTGAATAATAATCGCCATAACAAAAATCCAAAGGGAAAAGTTATATCTCTTTCTTTCTTTTTCTCTCTCTCTCTCTCACACTCTTATATATATATATATATATATATATATATATATATATATATATATATATATATATATAAGAGAGGACAGTTCAACAGATCAATTACCATGAATGTATTTATAGGAAAAACACTGGGCAGCTACATTACATTCATATTTGAAAGTCAATAATAGTCGGAAAATGGAACACAAATAAAAAAAGGTGAAAAAAAAATCACTGAGGAAAAAATTACAATTACAAGAAATTATGATACAGAATCTGAAAATGAAATATTTCATGAACGTCAATGCGTTAATAACTAAATGGAATCATTTCGCCCTAACGGTACACTAAAGCCATTTATGTTGAAATACGCGAAAAGGAAATATGTTTTAATGTGAGTTGTGGTGCAGTAGATATCGGTTCGGAACCAGAAACCGTGTTCAAATTCCAGTTGAATTCCTAGCATTCACTTACGCACTAATACCCTTGGAAAAAGTATTAATCCGTCTCTTCCCTCCAGTTATGGGTTAAATAATAGGACATATTGGGTTTTATAACCTGATCGGCAACCAGTCAACAGCAGAAAGTAATACCAACCTACTGCGTGTTAATCTACCCACTCAGTCATGTTTCTTTCGAGACATGATCGCCCAATTGTGTGTCATGTATGGCATTTAACTGACTGACTTTGTTCTAGTGACGTTCATAGTTTAGTATATGAACTGAGCAGTGATACTAGACTATTGAATAAAATGTACGAAAGAGTATTTGTCTTCTTTGTACAGTGTCATTTCAGAACGTAGGTGATCATGGACTTCTACATCTTCATATTCCTGGAGACTCTTATTACGCTTTCTTCTGTTACCCCAACCAAACGCCGGTTCACCATTATCCTCCTCAAGCCTGTCATGTATGTTACGCACGGGTTTCTCCTGTCTCGCTTTCCTGTGTGTATTAGATTCTCTAAGCACATTTTCTTCATTACATATTCCTGGAACTTCACTCTTAATTTCCATCTTCTCAAAAAACTTCTTCTCTGCTTACATGTTCGGTCGAGGCTAACTTTAGCTTTTGTAGAACCACATTTCGATTGGTTCAAGTCTCTGTTCCATATATATATATATATATATATATATATATATATATATATATATATATATAGTGGATCGAGGCAGCAAATAATTTTCTAAACATATACTGTTAAATATAAGAGACATGTATATTTATGTTTAATTATGAGCCGTTCTAAACATCGTATTTTAGCTTTAATTTCAGTTGAAAATAAAGACAAAAATTCTCCAACATTTGGATAATATTTATCAAGTAGGTTCTAATCTTTCCGCTCACATAAGCCATCTTCAGAGAGGTTATAAGGACGGTAACACAAAAACGTCTACCATCAGCAACGATTTTATTTTGTGTTGACATAAAATTCCGTTAGGCAACGGCAGCAGTTACCAAAAACAACTTAGAACAGACTTAATAAAATGTTAACAATAGTGGCTCCACCGTGGGTACCTTGGTGAACAGAATCGTCACATCCAGACTCATCAGTTGGTTGCGTTGGATAGGAGCATCGTTTATAAGTTCCACGAAGTGGGCGTAGTTTGGACATATGATGGTGACTTTTTCATCAGTGGGTCAATTATACTTACAAGGAAGCAATTCAGAGGGTGGCAAACTGAGTCTAGGCTGCTAACAATCGCCCTGAGCGAAAACCGTTTTAGCGAATCTTAGGTAGGCCACACACGTGAGGTCGATTGCCGTAACGTCGAGACAACTGCCTGTATGTACTAGGCTGAAAGAGTTCCTCGTTCTTGATTAAGATCTGTGACATCTGTCGTTTAGTTTTTAACGTGGGTTAATTCTTTTCTTTGCTATAGCTACCACTTCTAATGAGGTTTTCCAGTTTCTTGATGTATTCTGTTTTGCCCATTACTACAGTTGCATTGCTTTTATCAGCTGGTAGTATGAAGATGTTCTCATTCTACTCAGGGTCCTGATTTCCAGATCCTACTCTTTCGTAATATTTGGTTTTGCTGGCTTGGCTTTCTCTAATGTTTGTCTTACTTCCCATCTTAGCTTATCCATTTGAGCCAGAGGGATGTCCAAGACTATTTCGTCAAGATTGGCAATAATGTCAAAGTATGTTATCCATCTGATGGTTGTTGCGAATTTGAGAAACTTGTTCAGCCCTAACATTTCAAAGACACTAAGCTGAATTTGACTGTGTTGACAACTGCCTTCACAGGGGTGGGGGGGGTTATAAACCCCATGTGTCTTTTTTAGATTTGTTAATCTATTTATATTATGAATTATAATTTCTAAACACTCTAAATTATGTGTTGAGTTTTCATTTCAGTAGCTACTCTGGCATGCACGCATCGCTCATTCAGTGAAATGAATTAGATCGCGCTAGCTATTGGGCGCGTATAATGATATGCGCTAAAAAGTCTGCCTACCTCCACCGAACGCCCATAGCTCAGGGGTAGAGTCGCCGACTGACGCCATTTCGGTCGGGGGTTTCAACCCTGGGGAAAAAGCAATCGGAGTCTAAGAGTAATGATGAGCTGTGATACGGCGAAACAGATCTGTCTGCAGATGACAATATATATATATATATATATATATATATATATATATATATATATAGTGTAATGTTTGTTACAATGGTTTATAAATTCTTAGTATCACTACACAAACATTTTCGCGTTTCCAAGCTGCTATGTGCGTTTCTCATCGGGTGAGAATTTTTATTAAAATACACCTTAAAGTACCGAATCTAGTTGCGTCGTCAGTGTTGTTGCTCCCATGTCATTAGAAGATTCGGGTCCCAATAAACAACAGACTTCTTCGATAGGGGACCCAACCGAATATGATCACTATTCAGCTCGCACCCAAAAATAAGAAAAAAATAAACTGCTACTAGCTTTAGGACGTGCATTATATAAGTTTCCCAGAAAAAGTAATTACTCAAGACTTCACTTGGGCTATTAGATGTTATAGATTGGGTATGCTTGGTTGTAGTGGTATGTCTATACTACGGCCAAAACGGGGTGTCTTTTAGAAGAGAAAAAATAAACCAATATATATATATATATATATATATATATATATATATATATATTAAAAATAACATAAAATAAAATAAACTACTTTATCATATTGGCTCGTCTTACGACTTTCCTTTCTCTTTCTCCAATTTTTACCTCCTTTATTATGTCTTATTTGTTCGGTCTTTCTCTTTTATAACTTTCTTTTTTATTCTATATGGCCCCTCCTCTTTCATAATATTTGATTTTGGTGGCTCGACTTTCTCTAATGTTGGTCTTACTTCCCATCTTAGCTTATCCATCTGAGCCTGGGGGATGTTCAAGACTATTTCATCAAGATTGGCAATAATGTCAAAGTATGTTATCCATCTGATGGTTGTTGCGAATTTGAGACACTTGTTCAGCCCTAAAATTTCAAAGGCACTAAGCTGAATTTGACTGATGCTGACAACTCCCTTTACAGGGGGTGATGAACCCCATGTGTCTCTCTTAGATCTGTTAATCTATTTATATTATGACTTATAATTTGTAAACACTCTAAATTATGTGTTGAGTTTTCATTTCAGTAGCTACTCTGGCATGTGTGCATTGCTCATTCAGTGAAATGAATTAGTGTGTACTAGCTATTGGGCACGTATAATGATATGCGTTAAAAGTCTGCCTACTTCTACCGAAGGCCCATAACCCAGGGGTAGAGTCGCCGACTGACGCCATTTCGGTAGGGTTTCAATCCTGGGTAAAAAAACAATCGGTTTCTAACCGTACTGATGTGCTGTGATACGGCGAAACAGATCTCTCTGCAGATGACAATATATATATATATATATATATGTGTGTGTGTGTGTGTGTGTGTGTGTGTGTGTGTGTATAGTGTCATGTTTGTTACAATGGTTTATAAATTCATAATATCACTACAAAAATATTTTCGCGTTTCGAACCTGCTATGTGCGCTTCTCATCAGGTGATAATTTAAATGAAAATTTAATGGTGAAAACGGTTTATTTATGGTGATATGATGCTTAGGTGAATGTGGAGTGGGAGCTTATTCAGATTTAGTCAGCCGTATTGTAGCCTTAGTGATATAGCTTCGGGTTAGGAGAGGTTGCTTAGTTTAAGATAGGTTTCTTATTTATTTTGTTTGGGTAGTTCTTATATTGGGAGTTATGATTTTTTTAAGGAAGGGCAGACATTTTTGTTTATTTTACTGCTATCTAAGTGTGATTTTCATTTCAATTTATCACCCGATGAGAAGAGCACCTAGCAATATATATATATAGTTTTAGCAAAAAGAATGTGTTATTTAATTGAGAAAATTCATGACAACTTCAAAGTTTCGTGAAGATATTTTTAGGATGCCCCGCATAAAACCTAGACACGATGCATGATATCAGACTAGATACAGAACGTCGTTAGTTCTAGTGCAAGGAATTAGTTATTTAACTGACCAGGTGCCTGCTGACTTTGAATTTTTGTGATGACACCATTATGATGCCTTGCAATAAACCCAGTCCTGATGAATGAGGGTATCGTAACGGTCTTCTCACGAATCTTTGAATCCTGCCCATCCTTATTTTTCTGTATTGTTCGTTGCCCATTCTTGTCGTGTAAGTGATCACCAATATACTCATCCCATCTGTCAAATATTTTTCTCTTTCATTCAAATGCCACACACAAATAGCATTGGAACAGGTTTTACCCCGTCGCTATGGGTTAAATACCAGAAATGAGGTTCTATAGCCTTAGTAGGCCGACAGTCTACTGCATAAAAATAATGACAACCTTCTGTGGGAAAATCCTTCTGCCCAGTCACTCATGTCTCGAAAGAGACATGATCGTCCAAGTATGCTTACGTATGACACTTACTGGCTGACTGATTCTCACTAGATTTATTTTATCTTGGACCATTTAAGACCTTTTCCCCCGTTCGATTCTATTTCTGCTGGCAGCATCACTTTGGTGTGTTTCTTATTGTAAGGTTAACTAAACTGTTTTCGATATCAGAATATTTGTTTTTGCTTTAATTGCACGATAGAGAAGATTTCAGATTTCAATACATTTATATAAATCGATCATCTCGATAATACAAAACAGAGAAGACTACAATTACTTAAAGAACGCTACATTTTGTGAAACGTTAAATCATTAGCATCAAGTACTCTTTTCCGGATGTGCGTTGTGGTGCAGTGGATATCGGCTCAGAACGAGAAATCAGGAAGCCGAGTTCGAATTCCAGTTGAAATCATTGCATTCACTTACGCTCAAACACCCTTGGGAAAGGTATTAATCCATCTCTTCCTTCAAGTTATGGGTTAAATAACAGAACAGATTGGGTTCTATAGCCTTGGCTGGCAACCAGTCTACCATAGAAAGCAATGGCAACCTACTGCGAGATAATCTTCTGCCCAGTCAGTCATGTCTCTTTCACTTAACTGACTGACTCTTTTCCGTAGTTGTCAAACATCTCTTTTTTTTATAAAACTGTCCTACGCTTAGTAGGTAACTGTTGTGGGATCTCCCCTTTTGTATATTATAATGGACTAGACTGAGTGTACATATATTCCTGTCATAGGGAGAACGAGTGGAGAGTTGCAATTGCAATTGGCAGTGGAGAGTATTCGAGGAAGTTCGTTACAGTTATCGGAGATATACCGAAGTTACCCAGACACTACCGCATCAAAAGTCAGACTAGTTCTGAGCTCCACTAAGCTTGAATAATATACACGGATATACTATTTCCAACGATTTCACTTCATGCATTGCATATATTTAGTTCTTAAAAATAGTATTCCTGGATTTAACAACCTGCATTCAAGTTTGTATATTACGTTCAATATAACCTACTTTTCTATCTCCATATGTTTTTGTTGTTCATTATTTAGTGCGGTTCCCCATCCAAAATCCACAACAGTAACTATAATAATTCACCAAATATATTTTTGTTGTATGTTTGCAGTTGCAAATATCTCAGACAGCCGGGTGTAGAGTAACTTAATTTTCTTTGCTTACTAATGAGAGCCAGAGACCAGTTCTTTCGCATACATCTTTATAAACTTCTAAAATATGTTATGGTTTTAGAGATAAGGTCGTTTTATCTTATAGTTATAACGAGAATGTGAAAAATTACGGTATTTCTTTCATTGTCGGAAACGAAACTTGTATTATTTTGTTAATCTTGTATGCATCGATCTAAAATGTATTCTTACCAGAAAACAATGTTATCAATATTTTTCATTATTTTCCAGTCATAAAAAAAAACTTTCTTACAAAACCTTTGTTATATAGAAATGTGTGGTGTAAACTATGGTCACTGGGTACGTAGAGATAACCTTCTAAACAATAATAAATCATTATAGTTCAATGTTATGACTGTATTTACTGCTGCAATGACATTCAAAGTAGAAATGCTGATGTGCTAAAAAAGTGGTTACTAGAAATATTTTAAAGAAATCAGCTTAGGTACGTTTTAAATGAATTTGAAGTGTTCTTGTTGATATGATTTTTCAAATAAATTATGAATCAATAAATCCATTTTTTTCTACCCTCAGTTAAACGTTAATAGTAGGACAGACTGGGTTTTCTAGCTTTGACAGATCTGTTAAGTAGAAAGAGAAGACTTAATTAAAATCGTTTAGGTGTAGGTTAAACAAATTCACTCTGCAAACAATGCATTTCCTACTGAAAACATAGCAACATCTCACGTGATATGTTTGTTGATCTGTACCCCATATGATCCTACAAGATTTACATAGAACAACATGAAACAAATTATTTACGAAGGGAGATGACTACATAGCATCCGGAAGTAGCATCACACATAGAATGAGAATTATATACCCCAGTGATCAAAATATAAGATTAGGTTAAAAATTTCTAGCACCAGAAGAAGCCCGGAGCGTACAACGACCAAAACATCGTGAACATGACAATAAAGACGGGGACAAAAGTCCGAAAAGTGTAAATTTAATATATACTACTTCATCTCAGAAGTATAGACAATTAGAAAAAGTTTAATCTATGATTTCTCAATGGAACCAAATGCCTGACGGACTTAAAATCCAGGCCATTAAAAAGGATTTTCAGATAAGTTACTGTATTTCTTTAAATAACATATACAACGTTATGATATATTGTTTTGGAGACATGTTCAGTGCTGTTATCAAAATAATCTTTAATTTGCCACATATATTTGCTATATTTGAGTTTCATTAATTGTTCATTCTAAATGATTGTATGTTAAGAATTAGTCTACAAAGAAGAGGAGTCTTTAATTTGTATCTGCAACGTGGGTCAAAATTATTTTAAAATTCGATTAAAGTTTGCTGGGACTTTATTAAAACTTATCTTATAAATATAGTGGGCACTTCGGCGCTTAGAAAATCGTCTTCCTCCAGGTTTGGAGGTTAAGCGCAGGGCTAACAACCCTGCCTCATGAATAACAGTTTGTTACGGAAACAGAAAAACGCTGCCCTACACACCATTGGGTGTAACGGAAATGTAATACATATAGTAAATTTAATTTGTAATTTAAAAAAATAAAAATACCACACAAGTAAAGTAATATTTTACTTTAAAAAATATTATTTCACGAAAGAATTATTATTATGTCATTTTTCATCATATTTAGATTTCTGCATTGGTCTCACTACCAACCAAGTCTGCGGGGAGACCTAAGGCAGGTAGTGGCGTGTTGTTATGACTCCATTTCATGTTTTTCTATCCTCCCTATCATCCCCAGCATTACATAGATAACGTTTTCCTTAGTGTGTGGGCTGTACTTAATAATACAATTTTTTGTATATCTCTTAAGCTGGGGTTTCCAGGGATTCTTTCAATGTGTTGTTTTGTTCCATTTTTTATCATTCCAAGTGCACCTACTATCACTGGCACAACTCTTGTTTTCAATTTCCACATTTTTTCTATTTCAATTTCCAGGTCTTTATATTTTGACAGTTTTTCAAATTCCTTGATTGCTATGTTACAATCCGCTGGACAAGCCATATCAATTAATAGACAAGTTTTCTCCTTCTGGTTTTTAACAATAATGTCTGGCCTGTTTGCTTCAATTTTTCTGTCTGTGTGGATGGTGTAATCCCATAGAATGGTTACATCTTCTATTTCTGTAACCGGTGCTGGATGATGTTCATACCAGTGTTTGTTTACAGCTTTTCCATAATGTTCGCACATTGCCCAATGTAAATATTGCCCAACTCTATCGTGGCGATTTTTATATTCGTTTGGGGCAAGCACAGAACAGCCTGAGATTAGGTGGTCTATTGTTTCTTGGTGTTTATCACAAAACCTGCATTTTGGATCCATATTATTATGCATAATATTTGCCTGAAAGTTTCTCGTGAAAAGACTTTGGTCTTGTGCTGCAAGTATAAATCCTTCAGTTTCAGACTTTAATCCAGATGCACGTAACCATCGATGAGTATTAACTTTGTCAACATTGGATTTATTGGCACGTACTGGATATTGGCCATGCAGAGGTTTGTCTTGCCAGCGCTGTTTCATCTTTTCAAGAGCTTTATCTTTGGCTTTCATTTTCATATTTTTTGCCGCAATAGTTGGTTCTTGGCTACTGTTTTGCTTTTCTACAGAATCTACTAACTGTAATTCTTGTTTGTATTTACTGCCTTCTTTTATTATTGAATATTTTTTCTTTCTTTCTTCATGTTGCCTTACTAATTGTATCATCCAATCCTTTGTTGTTTCTATGTATGTTAGTAAGCCAATAGTTGTTGTCTTGTATGACAATTCCAGCTGAATAAGACCCCTTCCACCTTCTTTACGGGGTATGTATAGACGGTCTACATCAGCCTTTGGGTGATGCATCCTATGCTTAGAAAGAAGCTTTCTTGTTTTAGCATCCATTCGCCTGATGTCGTTTAGAGTCCAGTTTAAGATGTTGAAGCTATATTGGACAACTGGGATTGCAAGGCTATTAATGGCCATAACTCTATTCTGTGAATTTAATTCAGTTTTTAATATCATTCGCAGCCTTCTATAGTACTCTTTACGCACTATTTCTTTCATTTTTTTATGGTGAATGTTTTCGCTCTCATTTACACCTAGGTATTTATAAGCTTCTTCTGGTTTCAATTCTTTTATTGTTACAGCAGGGTCTAGGCTAATTGAGGATGTTTCTTGTATTGATCCACGTAAAACTGTAGCTTTAGCACATTTATTCAAATTAAATTTCATTCCAATGTCTTCGCTGAAGCATTTTACAGTTTGCAGAAGACCTTCCAGCTCATTATCATGCTTAGCATATAACTTTAAGTCATCCATGTAAAATAGATGGCTTATTTTCTTTTGGCCTATTTTATAGCCACATTCTGTCTTATTAAGTTGACTGGTTAGTGCTATTAATGATATGCAGAATAGTAAGGGAGATAAAGAATCACCTTGAAATATACCTCTTTTGATGTTTATTTCATCAGACTTATAGGTTCCATTTATATGATTGAGGTAAAGGGTTGTTTTCCATATAGACATGCACTGTTTGATGAAATTGATGATGACGGGCGATATCTTGTATATATTTAAAGTCTTTAAAATCCATTCATGTGGCACACTATCGAATGCCTTTCGGTAGTCTATCCAGGCAGTACTAAGATTTTTCTTTGTCTTGTAGCAGTTTTCCAGGATCATTTTGTTAATTAGCAATTGGTCTTTACAGCCATAACAGCCACGTTTGCACCCTTTTTGTTCAAGCGGTATCATGTCATTTCTTTCTAAGAATAAATATGTTTGTTTTGTTAAAATAGATGTTAGTAGTTTATATGTTGTCGGAAGACATGTAATTGGTCTGTAGTTTTTCGGGTTGTTTGTGTCACCATTCTTGGGTAGAAGAAATGTAATTCCTTTTGTCATCCATGCAGGAATTTTAGTGGGATCGTCAACCATTTCTTGGAGTTCTTTGGCTATTTTTTTATGTGCTGCATTTAAATAATATAGCCAAAAGTTAGGAATTTTATCTATACCTGGAGTTTTCCAATTGTGTGCTTTTTTTAGTGCAAATTTAATATCATCTTCTGTAATTCCAGACCATGTCTGTTCGGGTTTATTCTTCATTCGTTCTATCTCCTGCGTAATCCAATGTACTTCCTTGCTAGGTTCTTTAGGGCAAGCCCATATCTTTTACCAGAACTGTGTGACTTCTTCCATTCTGGGGGGTACTGTCACTTCAATTCTTTTTTTACCTATTTCCCTGTAAAATCTCTTTGTATCAGTCTGAAAGATCTTGTTTTGTCTGTAAAATTTTGCTCTTTTTTCATAGCGTCTTATTCTTTGAGCCTTCAGTTGGATTTTTTGCTTTATTTTTTCTTTATTTGATAAGACGTCATTTTCATTCCTGATGTTATATTTTTTTTCGGCTCTTCTTCTTTTCCTAGTTCTTACATTTATTCCTCTACTCAGTTCATCCAGTACTGACAGTTCACTTCTTAGTTGTTCGATTTCTTTTTCGATTTTTCTTTTCCAAGGTGGATCTTCACGTCTGCGTGACTGCCTTGTTTTTATTTTGATGTTTAATTTTTTTTGTTGCTGCTGTTGCTGATGCATATATTACTTCGTTAAGATTTGTATTCGGGTCTTCATCCAGTATTGATTTCAGTGCTGCATTGTACAATTTAATAGTTCGGAGGTTTTGTTTTGTTGGTTGGAATTTTGGGAGCTGTTCACGTTCCTCCATTGTAATACTTTGTATTTGACTTAGCTGGTTTTTTATTTCTATCTTGGCTTCCTGTATATTGTTATTTTCCGTCAAATAATTATCTTCGATGTGTTCTGAACTAATTTTATTTTTGTCTTTTAACTGACTCAGACTCAGATCGCACCTTTCCAGCACTTTTAGACTTACATCATTATCTTCGCAGTGATTTGCGTGTTTCACGGTTTCTACATTATGACCTGTGATTTGTTTGATGTTATTAGTTTTTATTTCTGGTTCCGGTTCCTTTTCATATTTTGTTGATTCGACTCTTCTTGTTACAATTCTTTTAATTTCGTGAATCTCAGCCTCTGACAGTCGGTTATTACGAATAATGTACCTACGTACATTGGCCAATTTATTTTCGTCAATATACTTTCTATTTGTTTGACCAACTTTTTCACGCCAAATGTCATATGTTTGGCGAGTCATGTTTTTTTGAGGTTTGAGTAACGCTTCATGAAATGCAGTCATAACGACTTTGTACTCCTCACGAGACCATTTTATTTTTTCTTTCTTTAAATATACGGTTGTAGATCTAGCTGGTGAATTTTCAGGACCATCATTAGGATTATCCTGGTTGTGGGGACCTGAAGATACATTCTTTGTGTAGGAGTTTGTTCCTATGGCAGATTTTTCGACCTCAGGTAGGTTCCCTCCTGAAGGACGGGCTCCCTGTTTATCCACTGGAAGAGCCATACTGGACTTTTTATTTCTATTTGTGTTTTTCATGTTTTTCCCACGAGTGACGCACGGGTCCAAAAGTCCACCCAAAGTTGCCCGGCACGTTGGGTAACGGTCTTTTACAAACAGGGTCCCGAAGCCTGTAGGGAATCGTTTGTGACCTCATAACGCAGTAGCCATTCACTCCTCGGCACGATTAACACCTTGAGTTGCGGGTTGTTGTTCGGAGTTTTCCTTCTCCTTATTATTATTATTATTATTATTATTATTATTATTATGTCATTTTGCATCATATTTCGATTTCTGCTATTGTCGAACTACCAACAAAGTCTGCGGGAAGACTTAAGGCAGGTCGTGGCGTGTAGTTATGGCTCCATTTCATGTTTTTTCTATCTTCCCCATCATCCCTAGGGTTACATAGACAAAGTTCTCCTTAGTGTGTGGGCTGTACTTAATAAGACAATTTTTTGTATATCTCTTAATCTGAGGTTTCCAAGGATTCTTTCAATGTGTTGTTTTGTTCCATTTTGTATCATTCCAAGTGCACCTACTCTCACAGGCACAACTCTTGTTTTTAATTTCTACATTTCTTCTATTTCAATTTCCAGGTCTTTATATTTTGACAGTTTTGCAAATTCCTTGGTTGCTATGTTACAAGCCATATCAATTAATAGACAAGTTTAACTGTTTCTGGTTTTTAACAATAATCTCCGGCCTATTTGCTACAATTTTTCTGTCTGTGTAGATGGTGTAATCCCATAGAATGGTGACATCTTCTATTTCTATTTCTAATCGGTACTGGGTGATGTTCATACCAGTGTCTGTTTACAGATTTTCCATATTGTTTTTACATTGTCCAATGTAAATATTACCACACTCTATCGTGACGATTTTTATATTCATTTGGGGCAAGTACAGAACAGCCTGAAGTTAGATGGTCTATTGTTTCTTGGTGTTTATCACAAAAACTGCATTTTGGATCCATATTATTATGTATAATATTTTGGAGCCATATTATTATGTATAATATTTGCCTGAAAGTTTCTAGTGAAAAGTCTTTGGTCTTGCGCTGCAAGAATAAAGCATTATTATTATTATGTCATTTTTCATCATATTTCGATTTCTGCTTTGGTCTCACTACCAACCAAGTCTGCGGGGAGACCTAAGGCAGGTAGTGGCGTGTTGTTATGGCTCCATTTCATGTTTTTCCATCTTCCCTATCACCCCCAGCATTACATAGATAAAGTTTTCTTTAGTGTGTGGGCTGTACTTAATAAGACAATTTTTTGTATATCTCTTAAGCTGGGGTTTCCAGGGATTATTTCAATGTGTTGTTTTGTTCCATTTTTTATCATTCCAAGTGCACCTACTATCACTGGCACAACTCTTGTTTTCAATTTCCACATTTTTCCTATTTCAATTTCCAGGTCTTTATATTTTGACAGTTTTTCAAATTCCTTGATTGCTATGTTACAATCCGCTGGACAAGCCATATCAATTAATAGACAAGTTTTCTCCTTCTGGTTTTTAACAGTAATTTCTGGCCTGTCTGCTTCAATTTTTCTGTCTGTGTAGATGGTGTAATCCCATAGAATGGTTACATCTTCTATTTCTGTAACCGGTGCTGGGTGATGTTCATACCAGTGTATGTTTACAGCTTTTCCATAATGTTTGCACATTGCCCAATGTAAATATTGCCCAACTCTATCGTGGCGATTTTTATATTCATTTGGGGCAAGCACAGAACAGGTGGACTATTGTTTCTTGGTGTTTATCACAAAACCTGCATTTTGGATCCATATTATTATGCATAATATTTGCCTGAAAGTTTCTAGTGCAAAGACTTTGGTCTTGTGCTGCAAGAATAAAGCCTTCAGTTTCAGACTTTAATCCAGATGCACGTAACCATCGATGAGTATTAACTTTGTCAACATTGGATTTATTGGCACGTTCTGGATATTGGCCATGCAGAGGTTTGTCTTGCCAGCGCTGTTTCATCTGTTCAAGAGCTTTATCTTTGGCTTTCATTTTCATATTTTTTGCCGCAATAGTTGGTTCTTGGCTTCTGTTTTGCTTTTCTACAGAATCTACTAACTGTAAATCTTGTTTGTATTTACCGCCTTCTTTTATTATTGAATATTTTTTCTTTCTTTCTTCATGTTGCCTTACTAATTGTATCATCCAATCCTTTGTTGTTTCTATGTATGTTAGTAAGCCAATAGTTGTTGTCTTGTATGACAATTCCTGCTGAATAAGACCTCTTCCACCTTCTTTACGGGGTATCAACCATTACAGGCAACCTCTCCTGCCTCCCATAAGCATGGACCAAGCGATAATCCCTGAGAGCAATACACTACGCCTCCTCGGCCTTACACTCTTCTCAGACCTCAAATGGAACCACTATACTGAATCCATAGCTAAATCTACTGCTAAGAAGGTTGGGTCACTATGTCGATCCAGGATGTTTTTTCCACCTGAATCCATCCTGCATATATACGAGTCAACCATCCGTCCGTGCATGGAGTACTGCTGCCATTTATGGTCAGGCGCCCCTGCCGTTCTCCTCAGTGTTCTCGACAGGCTCCAAAGGAGAGTCTGTAATGTGATAGGTACGGATCTGGCGGCTCGAGTGCAGCCACTTCCCCACCGTCGAAATGTGGCCTCCCTTTGTTCTATAAATACTTTCATGGCTTCTGCTCGGACGAACGTAAGTCACTGGTGCCTCCTCAACAGGTGTTTACTCGTGCAACCCGACTGGCAACTGGGTCCCACACATTCACAGTCAAGTTAGCCAAATGCAGACGACAATTCTACTCCTGAAGCTTCTTCTCTCGCACTTCCCGCCTGTGGAACTCGCTCCCATATTCTTGCTTTCCGGACGGCTACAACCTCCAGAAATTTAAATGCAATGTCAATACTCATCTATTAACCACTGGACTCTAGCTCTCTCTCCCCACCCCTGTATATCCTTCCCTTTCTCTCCACCTATGTATCTGTCATCGCACCTGCATTTTCAGCTTTCTTTTGCTCCTTTCTAACTAGTTTGTACTCCTCACTCTTTTCTAATTAATCTTTTTACAGTTATGTAGCCCCCCGCTCATCTGTGGCATTTCTGCCTTGCTCGGGGTGAAATGATTAAAAAAATTACTTTATTCAATAAATGACACTTTTAAAGATATCTATAATCTACATTACAATTAATTTTATATATTTAGACTTTCTTAAAACAATTTTTATTACTCATACTTTTTCGTCTACGTTTTGTGTAAATTTTCACACACGCTTGTGTTATCTATTATAGGCATTTAAGAATAATAAATTCATCAACCTCTCCATCTATGAATTAACTACGCACCAAAAAGAACTACTCAACCTTGTCACGTATACCGTAAGTAAAACAGACTTTTAAAAAAAGAGAAATTGAGACGTTATACCAAAACATGCTTTGATTTTGTTTGGCGGCATATAAGCCACTCTGGGGTATTTAATACTGAAGTCAAATATTTTGTACACAATTTTATAGGTTCAACGACAGATATTTTATACGAAATTCAAAGGAGGATCTGCAATATAATCGATCCTGACTTGCCAGCACAACTTCAGTCACGTTCTCACAGAAAGAACGTAGCATACCTCAGTCATTTGCACAAATATTTTCACGGCAACTGCTCTAACGAGTTTTTCCCTGGTTCCCCGACCACATATACTTATTTGTGCTTCTAGATTTTACCGTTGAAATAGTTAAGTGTAACCGCTTCTTTTAAAAGTTTCCTTTTTTGCACTTTCAGTTCGTGGAACTCCATAGCCTTTGCTTACTTCCCTGATAGCTATAATCTCTAAAAGGTTAAATGTAACGTCAATAGTTCATTTTTCGTGTTGAATTAAATCCATCTCTTATCCTTTCTTCGATATCCCCTGTCTTTTTTTTCTCACTAATCCCAGGGCGTTGTGGTACAGAGGATATCGGCTCGGAACGAGAAACCGGGGAGCCGAGTTCGAATTCCAGTTGAATCCATTGCATTCACTTACGCACAAATACCCTTGGGAAAGGTATTAATCCGTCTATTCCTTCCAGCTATGGGTTAAATAACAGGAGAGTTTGGGTTCTATAGCCTTCGTCGGCAACCAGTCTACCGCAGAAAGCAATGGCAATTTACTGCGGGATAATCTTCTGCCCAGTCAGTCATGTCTCGGAAAAGACATGATCGCCCAATCGTGTTTCACGTATGGCAATTAACTGACTGAATCCCAGGGCACTAGTGGTGGTTCTATCTTGCTTGGGCTGAAATTATATTTTTATAATTTCAGGACAAACTTATAATTTTTGGTATATATTTTGCAGATATAATAAAATGCATCGTTCCTAATTTTAAAAAAAATATTGCTGTTGGTAGGTTTTAGTCACTACAAAATATTTTTAATACTTTTTTTAGAATAATATTTATTACCATGTTACTATAAAAAGGTATTGTTAGTCATTTTATGATAAAATGTATTATTTCATGTAGCTATAAAATAAGCCTTGGTTTCTGGAATGAGATAGTATTTACATTGTGAACATTATTTGGACTGTTGTTCTCATCTTTCTTTTCATTTTTAAGTCATTTCTGCCGTTTTACGCTCCGGCCTTTTTCATGTGCTAAAAATTTCGAACCGAACCCTTTATTACGATCACTGGGGTATATCATTCGCATTTCTTGTGCGAAGCAACCACTAAGAGTCATGAGTTATCTCCCTTCAACTTAACCCTCTAAGTTTTTTATTCACCCCTGCTGTAGCCTGGTATTGGACTCACAAATTTTTGGATCAATACATTAGAACTAACCAACGTCTATATCCATTAGGCCACATGTCCTTGAGAAAGATAACCAATGATTACCAGAAGTGGATTCGCAGAAGGAATAAGAATATGCCCCAGTGATCGTATTAAAGTATTTGTTTCGAAATAACTAGCATCTGAAGAAGGTCGGAGCGTACAACGGCTGAAACGTGGTAAAATACCAAAAATGATGAGGACAATATTTCTAAAAATGTAAATCATCTATAAAATTTAATTTAAACTTTTTGCTACAGAAATACAATTTTTACAGTTGTTCATTATTTTGTAAACATGTTCTGTTGGTAATTTTATTACACACATGTCGTCATACTAAAAAATAAAATAAAAAATAAAAATGCATAGCTGGTATTTTACTTATAGAAATATTTTATACTTTCTTTGTGTATTGATTTCTGTTTGGACGTTCACTATTTGCCCGCAGCATGGACGACCCCGGGTCAGTGTGGCCTGGGATAACATCAATAAAGTGGTGGTCCCTCGCTCGTCAAAACTTGCAATCTCCCGATCAGAGGTTCTGTTACCGGATTTAGTTCATTTTTATACTCATGACGAATGGTGGAAAGAGAAATTCAAATTGTGAAACACATTATCCTGTTAAAATGTTTTGAGAAAAATATTTTAAGAATTTCGACCGTCATTAAACCTGAATGTTGAAACAATAGATATCGCATATAGCCATATGTTAGCGACAGTTTCCTTTACTATGCAAATATCTTTTAATAATATTCAGGATAATATTATAATTAAAGCGTTCGTGCGTATAAAGGGTTTTTTCTTTGCCATGTCACTAGATGTAGAAAGATACTAAGTGAAATAATTTGGTCATACGCTTGTGTAAGCAGTTCTATATGTTATAAAATGGTGCAGTCATGCAGTTTTGCCAGTTAAGATTTATAAATATTTATTCACGGTCTCGTCATGTTAGACGTAGGCCTTTGATTTCTACCCCGTTTTATTAAGATTGATAACGAGGCTAAGAATATGTCGACTACCTCCATTGTTTTAAATTGTAATATTTTTCTCAAACGGGGCCAAATATCGAGTAAATGCATACAGTCAGTTAAGTACCGTACGTGATAAACGTTTGGGCGGTCGTGTCTTGAAAGAAACTGGACTGACTGAGCAGAAGACCTTCCCGCAGTAGGTTGCTATTACGTTCTGTGTTAGAATGGTTGTCAATCGACGATATAGAATCCACTCTGTCTTGCTATTGTGCCCATTGCTGGATAGAAAAGAGAATGATTAATAACTTAATTAGTAAGTGAATGCAACGAATTCACCTGGAATTCGAATTCCGAGCCATTATCTATTACACTGCAAAGCTTATTATACATAGAGTCAGTTAGTTAAGTAACATATGTGATACACGCTTAGGGGATCATGTCTGGGAAGAGACATGACTCACTTTTCCAATAGTTTGCCATTTCTTTATGCGATAGACTGGTTTCCAACCAAGACTATAGAACTCAATATGTCCCGGTATTTAACCCATAGCTGGAGTGAAGAGACGGATTATTACCTTTCCGAAAATTATGATATGTGTAAATGAATGCAATGAATTTAACTGGAATTAAACTTCGGCTCTTCCTTCCGAGCCATTATCCACTGCACGACAATGCATATCATACATATAGACACGCCTATAAACGCCCAGCATTTACCTATTCCCATAGGAATTAAAGTTTATATTACCAAATATTATCAAAATCTTTCCCGATGACAAAACCTGGAAAACTATTACAGCCTTAAATATCAACAATTGACAATTACTAATTCCTGAATCAAGTAAATATTTATAGATGCAATTACAAACGACCAATATTTAACAATTCCGAACCAAACCATTGGTTACAGACTCAAATATAAGTAAGTAAGATTTATCTATACCAGAGCCAAATAAATGCTTCTATCTATTGGAAAATGTTTGCACAAACCCATTACATAACGAAGTGCTGATGTTATTTCGAATTCCAGTCGAATTCACTTACGCGTAAATACCCTTTTGAAAGATATTATTCCAGAATTATTTTCCCATTTATTGGTTAAATATAGAGAATTTCTTCCTGAAAATGTTACTGTGATATTCATTCACAAAACAGAATTATTATTATAACCCGAAGTATGTTTTGTTTTTAAATATGACACAAAGAATGAATAGGTCGTACAAAGTCAATCAATTTAATAACGTACTTATATTGTGACTAAAACAGTTGATTGATTTTATTTTACAGCTTACCAACCGCTTGTATGATATTAAAAATCATAAAAATTACATTAGGATATAATCCTGATTTGCTGATACAAGTTCAACAAAGTAACACACAATACAAAAACGATCCCTCACTTTATGACTAGTATAAACCTTAATCCTGATTTCAAATATTATATTCAGTCAGTCAGTTAAGGGCCATACGTGATACACGTTTTGGGCGATCATGTCTCGAAAAAAGCGTGACTGACTAGTGAGAAGATTATCCCGCAGTAGGTTGCCATTGCTTTATGCGGTAGACTGGTTACCAGCCAAAGCTATAGAACCTAATCTGTCCTGTTTTTTGACTCATTGCTAGAGGGGGGAAGAGATGTATTATATCATTATGTATCAATTAGTGGGGGATCAGTTTATTACTTCATAACAATACAAAAGCACACATCAGAGGGGAAGAGGTGGATTTTTACCATTCACAAGGTTATATGCACCTAAGTTGACATAACGAATCCGACTGGAACTCAAAGAAGACTTTTCTATTTACAATTCAGTGCCCTTATTCAATACAACAACCGCACATCCATGCGTAAGCACCTGATATTTCCAAGAGGTCACCCTTCTAGGTACTTACCAGGCTCGACGTTGTGTACGAGAAGCTGTGCTTCAACGTGATATGGCAGTAAACCACTTAAAGTAGCGGTCAGCTGCAACGTCTGTTATGGTGAACGTGTCTTGGAACGAAATTCAGTCATTATGAGAATGATGAATGTAAAATCTCTTTTCAGTATTTACGGGTTACCAAATCTGATAGTAGCAGGAAGAATGATGAATGGTAGAAGAACTGAAATTTTATTTAAAATCTATATATATAAAAGGCAAAATTGTGTGTTTGTCTGTCTGTGTGTCCATTATACAAATCCACAATTTTTATCTGATACTCACCAAACTTTACACAAATATTCTTCAGGCTTACGATCAGGTCATGTGCTACGTATTTTGTCCCGTTTTCCCCCGATATCGGAGATCGATACCCCTATATTCGATCAGGTCTGATCAAAATCAGATTTTCAGCACTTTATTTTAGTTTTTGCTTAGAGTTTGGCTCTAAGTAGGTATAATTTTAGTTCTTAGTCTCAGCCAGGATACCATTTACTCAGAGAACATATTTAACGTTCAAAATTCAGTTTAATTTTATTTATTTGACAGCGATATCGGAAATCAAAATTTGATTTACATCTATTCATTTTAGTAAGTTCTACGGCTTCGAGATTAACCATTGAACAACCTCCGTTTTTCGTGCCAACGTCCAAAGAGTCTGAGCTCCAGGACCATGGAATAGCTTTAAAGCTTTCGTTACACCCGAGCAACTCCTGGCTATACTGCTAATATATAAATAAAATAAAATAAAATAAAATAAAATGCAAACAAAGACTCTAGTCAGAGAAGAATTATTCTTTTATAAGTTATTTGCAAAAATTTATCGATAAAAATAAAACCACTATCAATTGTATTCGTAAATATTTTTTTCTGTAGTAAAATGATAAATATAGCCTTATGTTACATGTTTTGAAAATCATGTGTAAGCTGGAGTTTAACAACAAAAATAACTTCTGACGATCTTAAACTCACTGATGATAACATAATAATCAACCCAAAAGCAAAAGGATGGTTTGGCTTACTTGGTCTGAGATAATCGCGTGATCAAGCTGCATAGCGACGAGCGAATTATCAATGGATTGCAAGACATTGAAACATTCCAGAGCTTAGTAATATGACGAAGATGAAAGAGTCGTGCCAGAAGACAGCAAAATCGATGACTGCTGCATTTGTTTCTTTTCTCTAATGTTAAGATTTCGAGCGTAGCCAGGTGTTGCAAAGACATATAATCCTTGTTTGTATCGAATCGTTCTCACATTTTCTAAGCTTTGTCTGGAACGGAGCCAAAAAGAGGAGCATATTTTTTCACAGTGTACAAGCCTCAGGAGCCATTCAAGTTAGAGGTTTTCTCTTAATTGATTGAGTGATTAATATTGGATTTTCAATCTTTTCCTGTATTTTTAAGGAGAGAAAATATTTTAAAGTGCAAGAATTTTTGGGAGATAATAATATTTTATAGACTAAGTATAAAGATGAAACAATAATATTTCTTTTCAGCGAATGTCTGTTAAATGTCAATTAAAAAAGATGATTTCGTTATTGATTCAGAATTCTTTAACGATAGAGAAGGGTACGATCAGTTGTAAGTGTTTCACCTAGGATACGTGATGCATGGATGACCAAAACTGATAAAAAACTGATATTACTTACGAAATGTGTTAATTTATTTTCTGAACATTTTAATTAGATTCCGTCTACAATTTCTTCTTAATGTTGAAAATGCAATTTTACCTCACAGAATTAAAATAAAACAGCAGAGAAGGAAATGGAGAGAGAGAGAGAGAATATGAGAATGAGAGAGTGTGAGTGTGTGGAAGACAGAGAATGCGAGGGGCAGTGTTATACAACGAGAGAGAGAGAGAGAGAGAAGGCGCGATAGAAAATGAGAGATTAAAAGACCATGAGAGAGAGAGAGAGAGAGAGAGAGAGATTGTGAATGATAGAAAATGCGAATGAGGGAGTATTAAGAGAGAGAAATAGACAATGAGTGAGAGCAAGAATGACAGTGAAAGAGAATGAGGGTGAAACAGAATGAGAGAGAGTGTGAGTGAGAGAGAATGAGATAGAAAATGAGAATGAGAGAGAATGAGAGGGAGATAGAGAATGAGTCTCACACTCTCAGCGGACCTCAAGTAGAATGACTATATCGAATCCATCGATAAATCCGCTGAAAGTCGGTTCTCTGTGCAGGGCGGAAAGTTTTTCCCGTCTGAATCTATCCTGCACATTTATAAGTCTACCATCCGCCCGTGTATTGAATACTGCTGCCACATCTGGTCAGGTGCCCCTGCTATTCTTCTCGGGGTTCTTGACAAAATACAACGGAGAGTCTGTAATGTGATCGATACCGACTTGGCAGACCGCCTCCAGGCACTCGCTCTCCGGCGTGACGTGGCTTCCCTGTGTCTCTACTATAAATATTTTTCACGGCTTCTGCTCCGATGAACATAGATCACTGGTGCTCCCTAAGTATGAATTTGCTCGAGATACTAGATTAGCTACTAGGTCCCACACGTTTACTGTGAAACAGATAAGATGTAACCGAAATCTCTACTCCAACAGCTTCTTTCCTCGCACTTCCTGCCTGTGGAACTCCCTTCCATACATTTGCTTTCCCTTCCCTTCCACATGACTGCTTCCCCGACGGCTACAATCTCCAAGAGTTTAAATGTAAGATCAATAGACACCTCCCAACACACTAACTCGTTATCCATTCTCTCAAACACCATTCCCATCTACCCAACCCCCATCCTCGCTATCCTTACCCGTCTATCACCCTCTTTCTGACATTTCCTATATCTAACCACTATTTCCAATCACTTTCCCCTATGTAACCCTCTGCGCAATAGTGGCAATAAAATGCCTTGCTTGGGGTGAAATGATTAAAAAAAAGATAGTAATATTCAACGAAAGAGAGAGAGAGAGAGAGTAATAGGTCGAGAGTGAATCGAAATGTGTGAGAGAAGAAAGGAGATAGAGAATGAGAAAGAGAGTGATAAACAACGAGAGGGAATAAGAGAGGATGAGAGTGTGAGAGAGAATTAGAGTGTGAGAGAGGGAGAGATAATAAGAGAGACAGAGAATGATAGTGAGAGTGAGAGAGAGAATCAAAGATAATGAGAGAGAGTGTCATAGACAATGAGAGAGCTAAAAAGAATGATAGTGGGAGATAGAGAATGAGAAAGAATTAGAGAATGACTATGCCTTCTTTTGTCAAGTAGTGTTCGTGTGGTAAACCATTTTGTTAAACAAATGTAGCAGTACAAATTCCTAAATGTTGCAAGGAACCAATATTCGATGTTTAATGGGTTGAGACAATTTATGAATTCGTATAAGAAACCAAAACTTCAAACACATTGCCAGATTATTCCTGTATTCTTATGAGGAAAGATTAGTAGGACAGAAACAATTTGAGACATTCTGTCGTCAGATATATTAGGAAATAGTCATTTTCAATGAGTATTTTTAAAATTTCCAATGAGAGAGAGTGTCATAGACAATGAGAGAGAGAGAGAGAGAGAGAAAGAGTGTGTGTGTGTGTGTCACAGACAATGATCGGTCGGTTTCAATGAGTATGTTTAAAACTTCTAATGAGCGAGAGTGTCATAGACAATGAGTGAGTGAGTGAGAGAGAGAGAGAGAGAGAGAGTGTGTGTGTGTGTGTGTGTGTGTGTGTGTGTCACAGACAATGATCGGCCGGTTTGAATGAGTATCTTTTAAAACTTCGAATGAGAGAGAGTGTCATAGACAATGAGAGAGAGAGAGTGAGTGTTTGTTACAGACAATGATCGGCCGGTTTTAATGAGTATCTTTAAAACTTCTAATGTGTTTGCCTGAAAGAAAATTAGAGTAGAAATATTCACATTACATCATTAAAGGCAATAAGTAGAACAAAAACTACAACAGCAATAATGATAATAATAGACTTGAAAATCGAAATCAAAATAAATGTTGCAATTGAAAGAGTACCTATAATTTTAGATGCGCTTCTAATCATAAAAATGAAACAAAATAACACATTGAAAAAAATCCCTGAAAATTCCAGCTTAAGCGACAATTATGTTTTTTATAAGTACAGCCCATACACTATGAAGAACTTTGTCCAGGCAACGCTGGTGATGTTATTAGATTTAGAAAAAGAAATTATGAAATGTGACCATAACAACACACCACTACTTGCCTTAGGTCTTTCCGCAAGCATTGTAGGTAGTGTGACCATAGCAGATAAAGGCATCAATGCTAGACCATATCTTGAAAAAATACAAGAAATGTACTCACAAGTTCAGCTTACATATTACAAAGAGTTTTAGTTATGTAAAATGTGTGATCTTATTCAGTTGTCATAAAAAATGAACAGTGAAAAATGTCATTAAGCCATTTCTGCCCTTAGGTCTTTGATTGGGACTAGGAAAGATATGTGTATACAACAGAAACACAGGAAATATGTGGAAATTGAAAACAAGAATCGTGCCAGTGATAGTAGATGCACTTGGAATGATGAAAAAAGGGAACAAAACAACTTATTGAAAGAATCCCTGGACACCCCAGCTTAAGAGATATACAAAAAAATGTCTTATTAAGCACAGCCCACACACTAAGGAGAACTTTGTCTTTGTAACGCTAGGGATGTTAGAGGCGATAGAAAAAAACATGAAATGGAGCCATAACAAAACACCACAACCTGCCTTAGGTCTTCCCGAAAAACTTGGTTGGTAGTACAACCATAGCAGAAATCGAAATAAGATGAAAAATGACAACATAATAATAATATCCCGAAAGAAGACTAACAGTGTTGGATTTCGATGTAGTAGCAATTTTACATTATTACGTGACAATTGTCATTCCTTTATTTACTGATATTCATTGGCTTTCAAAGAATACGGATCCCCAAAGTCTTGCACTTGATGTTCCTTCTTACCATTTTTGCACATCTCAGCGAGAGAAGATTGTGATCGTTACATTCAATAACTAAAAAACAAAGCTTGTGACGTTTTATCCTGTCATGATGAATGTTTGTACTCAAAACGAGGCTTATTGCCTGGAGCTTCTATTGAAATTCATACTCAGTTCAGAGATCAAGTGCCACCAACTACGCGCATCCATCCATCAAACAGAAGCAACGCGTATATCACATCCATCACTTAAGATACCGGGAAAATCACCAGTAATTGACTGTAAGGACCTCGGTGATGCTTCTGAAATTGGCCCTGTGCCAAACAAAACCGAAGTCCCAACAATTTAAATTATCAGAAGGATGAAGATTGGATGTTGAAATGTGGAAGGATAAAATATTTCTTTTGTACATTAATTATTTTTTTTTATTAACAGAATAACAAAATTGTAAGAAGGAAAATAAAATATTCATAGAGAAAATGCATGTAGTTAATTGTTCAAAGAGAAATGTAAGTATTTTAATCTTTCGGATTAAATATTCGGAGTTGATAGTAGCAGAATATGTATATGTAGAAAGATTAAAAATGTTGCTTATAAAAAAAGTCTGTGTTCTTTTCCTTTTTATGGCCGGAGAAAAGTGAAGAGGAAAGCATAGCAAGAAATGAGATTGTACTTATCGAAGTCAGTTGAAGTATCTTGTTGTTGTTTTATTTGATGGTGTGTAGGTGAAGACGAAGAAAGGAAAATTAGAAGGAGACGATAAAAGGAATGTGTGACGCGCCCTTAAGTCCGGGTCGGCTTCCAGAAATTTATTCCTTACATATTGTCGGGGACCTTCAGATTCACTCCCATATCGGAGTGATTTGACCGGTCAAGAGACGTGGTTTAAGTAGGGAAATTTATCATGTGACTAGATCGAAACCACATACCCATTTTCTAGATGCTAAAAAATTGATTGGGGTCATAGATCAATTTGCTATTTCCTATCAAATCAGAATCGAAAAACTTACCTTCACACTGACTTGCGAAATTTGCTTTGGTCTGGATTTTTCAAATAATATTTTTAATTGTTTTTATCCATGTTAGCGGGTGTGCAATTTTACTTTTTTTGTTTGAGTTATTAGATGGATGTGCGTTGTGGGGAAGTTGATATCGGCTTGGAACGAGAAATCGGGGAGCCGAGTTCGAATTCTAGTTAAATTCCTTGCATTCACTTACGCACAAATACTTTTGGGAAAAGTATTTATCCGTTTTTTCCCTTCAGTTATGGGTTAACAGGATAGATGGGATTCTATAACCTTGGATGGCAATGAGTCTACCGCAGAAAGTAATGACAACCTACTGCGGGATAATCTGCCCAGTCAGTCATGTCTCTTTCGAGATGTGATCGCCCAAAGCGTGTATCACGTATGGCACTTAACTGACTGACGGAATGTTTAGGTGGTATAGGATTTGAATCCTATAAGACTACTTCTGTACTTTTTTCATTTTACAAGAGCCATATCAAATCAAACATGGATTATTGATGGATATCTGGGATAGAACTGCCGAACCTTAATTTTTTTTACGTTTTTGTGTCATTATAGGTGATTAACATACACTATTTCCACAGGCGAATGGTTGCTAATGTCTTGCTATTCTATCACCTTTTTTGTTGCTGATTTTCGGGCGAATAACGTTCATTCTTTTCATAAGAAAAGACTTCACCCACAGATCATACCATGCATACTGAGTTGACCAATCTTTGTCCCTTTCATAATCCAATGGGAAGGAGGAAGTATCTCTTTTTTTTTCTGAAATCTGTTCATTTGTAAAAACATCGGGCTACAAAATTTACAAATTCATTTCTAGGATCAACCGTTATATTCCTTATAATATGGACGACTTACCCCAACTTGTATGTTCTTACACTTATCTTATTTAGTAACCCTTATTTTTGGGTGGTACTTGGGACCTTTCATAGAGTACAATTGGGAATAAATGATTACTTGTTATTCCTTATTATCATTGTATTTTATAATAAAATCATTAGCAATGCGTTTTTGTCATTACTGTCGCAGATTTAAAATTATTTTTTGACCATTGACAATTCTATACTTGTAGGATTCGTGATGTTCCTGACTGCAAAAAATAATTTTGTTTTTATTCTTAAATAGTTTTTTCTTTTAACACGCTAAAGATCTTCAGTTTGATATTGCCGAAAAAGAGTACGAAAATGGCAGTGAAGTCGCGACAATTATAAAATTTCCTTTTTTTAAAAAAATGTAAGAGGTGATGCTTCACCACAAATCTAACAAATATGAAGAACCCAAATCAGGTGTACGTTTACCAATTTCATATTTTTTAAATGAATAGATATTTGCATACATACGACGCGTCGTATCACTTAAATATGGCAGTCACTTGTATCCAAGTATGCCTCTCTTATAAAGGGGAGAGCTAATACCCGGTGCGGACGCTCTTTCAGGCACGCTGGTGTTCGTTTAACACAATGTCATAGGTGCTGACTTAGCCGCGAGACTACAGCCACTTCCCCACCGACCAGATATGGCTTCCCTGTGTCTGTTCTATAAATACTTCCATGGCTTCTGCTCCAACGAACATAAGTCACTGGTGCCTCCGCAACACGTATTTACTCGTGCAACTAGACTGGCATCTGGGTCTCACCCATTCACATTTAGATCAGCTAAATGCAGACGACAATTCTACTCCTACAGCTTCTTTTCTCGCACGTCCCACCCGTGGAACTAGCTTTCTTATTCATGATTTCCTGACGGCTACAACGTCCAGGAATTTAAATGCAAGTTCAATACTCATCTCTTAACTACTTGACCCCAGTTCTTTCCACACCGCCCTGTATATCCTTTCGCTTTTCTCTACCTTTGCAACTGTGATCTCACCTGTATTCCTATTCCTCTCTTGCTCCTTTCTAACTGGTTCGCCCTTCTCTTCAATCTCCTCTAATCTTTTTCTTATGTAGCCCCCTGCATATCGGTGGCGTTACCGCCTTGCTTGGGGTGATTTGATTAAAAAAAAACACGCACATAGCCCAACTCTGTTTATACTGCAACTATGCTGAGCGAACATGAGTTATATTTTCTGAGAGAGTGTGCGTTATCTAGCGTGAAGAACAGTTTGAACAAGGAACAGTATGATTAAACCCTCGGTCACGATGACTCATGACTTTCTGCAAAGACAACTATCGCTGGCTCCTTAAAGAGAGCCATCAGCTCAATTTTACTCACAATTCTCAGATGAACCCGTGGTATGGTTTCCAAGCATTTCTTATATGTTCTACACGCTGGGATCACCTCTTCTAGATCGATAAGAGCAAATCAATTTCCTGGCAAATTGACCATGTCGAGATTTAAACAAAAAATAAATTAATCGCATAACCGTCAATAGATGAATTGGTTAAAAAGCTCTTTAATATATATATGAAGCAAGGTAAATATATTTTAATGGAGTTTTGAAAAATAGATTAAAGCTTACGCATATCTTGCTGAGTGGCAGCAGCAGTCTTGTAAAATCATTCAGCGTAAAATCCCATTCTTTTATGGGTCTTATTAAGTTATATCTAAAAAGGATCTTCATATTTCTAAAAAGAATGAGTCAACGAACTCAGCGGTTTCCTCCCCGACTCTACTCTTTAAATATAACTGCAATAAGTGGTATCTTTAGGTTCCGGCTTACTTTGATTGACATTTTTCTTTTAGGCCATCAGCATTGAATAACTGGCTGAAAATGTCAATGATGCATTATCTTTGCAAATATCAAAGGGAGGGAAACAAATGCAGCATTTTTTGTTTTTTTGTTTTTTGTTAATAATTCGCTTTAACTTTACGCTTCAGTGCTTGTCACATCAGTGGGATCATTCGACATCTTGAATGTCAGAAATGATTTCTTCCTTTTTCTTTGTCTATTGTTTTTTCATTTCTTATATATTATTTCTTACCCTTATTCTTCTTTTACCTCTTAATTTATTCCCTTTTCTTTATTTTCTACTCTCATTTGTTTCATTGTTTTTTTCATTCATTTTTTTCATTCTTTCTTTCTTTGCACATTTCCTTTTTTCTTCTTTCTTTATTCTTTAGTGTTTATCTTTCTTTTTTCCTTTCTTTACAATTCAGTGTTTTTCTTTTTTTTCTTTCTTTATGCTTGAGTGTTTATTTTTCTTTTTTCGGTCCTGAGCATAACGGTAAACTGTATCCGGCAGCAAATCCTCTGATTGGGGGGTTATCAGGAGCATAGAACCACCTCTTAATTGCGGATGTTCCACAGGTTCACTCTGACCCTGAGTTGTAATATCTGTTATGGTCCCAGCTATGAAAATAGTTAACCCCCAAACTGGGGTCAAAACACTATGAAAGTATAAAAAATAGACTTTAATAGAAATATATGCATAAACATAGACTTTTATAGAAAGATATATATTTTTGAAGAAAGAATTATAACCATAACACATTTTTGAAGAAAAAAAAGATATTGTGAGCAAAACATTTTTGAATACAAAACTAGAAGACATTTTCAGTTTTCGAAAATGAAGAATATAAACATATAATTTTCATTAAAATCAGAATAAATCAACACTCTCACTATAACCAAACATTAAAAAGATAACTTAAAATCCTCGCTTTTGTCATTAAATAACCCACAGAGGTGTTGATATGCCCTTAAACAATACTCAAATTTCCGGCTTTCTGCATTTACTTTTCTTTTTCTTTTCATTACGATTCAATGTAATTCTTTCGGTGTTTTTATATTTTTGCACAGTTCCTTTTGTTTCTCATATAGTTTCTTTCTTTCAAATATTTTTTATTTCTTTTTTCATTAGTTATTTCTTTTCACATCTACTTTTTTTCTTGCTATATATTTTTGTCTTCCATTCTTTCACTTTTCTTTCCCAGCATATTTGCCTTTCTTTTCGTTTTTCCTTTTATTTCTTTCTTTCTCTTAATGGAATTCTACTGAATTTTGAAGTAAGCTAAACAAACGTCACGTACTTCGAGATTCACTTTGTCTATTACTAAACTCATAAAAAGAGTCCAGGTTGAGGGATAGGGAAAGGTGGTTATTAAATTTTCAGATTTGACGTGTTTTCGTTTTCATCTTCGGGAAAATTTATTGCTTTCCATATTTAGGATCAGGTTGGAACCCAAACTAACTCTTTTCTGTTAAAAGAATTACATTCCCATAAGTTGTTTAACTATCTGTCACGTAATACAATTTCCTAATATCCAAAATAAAGCATTCGCATCTCTAACGGATTCGATTTTGGGTTCGATTTTCTATAATGTCTTTTAACCCGTTAGTCTAAAATATTCCTTATTAGTTATTAAATAGCATTACCCGGTGGAAAATATAGAATAATGTCATGCTTTTTTATGATGCGTATAATGTGAAAAAATTCTGCATGGAAGCTTTTAGCTCCATGATGCCAGCTTTTAGCTCCATGATGCCAGCTTTTAGCAGAATACGAATTACAGTTTGTATTTATTTCTCAGATAATTCATTTTCAATAATCTTTGAATTATTTCGAACTTTTGTTCTTATCTTGCTTGATAAAGGTGGTATAATAGACAAAACAATGATGATGACCAGAGGGCACTTAGTCAAAACGTTGTGTCGATTATAACACCCATATTAACGAAGATGAGAACAGACGTTCGAAACAATTTCAAGATTATTGGAAATTACTTATTTCAGAAATAAATACAAATTATGACAAGTGGCACGAATGCACTAACATAATCCAGGCGACATTGAATATAAAAGACTCCAAAAATACACCACTAAAATCCTTCCCGACGGTAGCGTCATGGATATAGTAACTGGATATGCATGTGTTTGTATCATCTAAGGGTTATGAATTTGATCCTTGGAACTAGTAGTGAGAATACCACAATCCAACATGAAAGAACAGTAATTGATTTCAGAGGATATTTTGCAATAATCAATGAGATAATAAACATCAGCTAATCTATGCATACCTGATGATGACCAGATGGTGCCTGGTCGAAACGTTGAACAAAAGGCCGAAATAATTGTAGTGTTGGAGAGTATTATTTTCGTAATGGTGTTCACATATTACATGGTAAGAGGCATCAAGCAACGCAAAGTGATAATGTCACCAGACGCAAGGTGCCACCGGAAGTGTAAGAGAAGGAGAAGATGTTAGGGGTAACCGGAAACCCAATCCTAGTGAAGTAACACGTGTTAAATACCAACTCCTGATCAAAAGACCGAAAATAAGAGTGAAGCGGAGAGTAGGCAAACCTGTTCACTTGTATTGAAGAAAACTTAAATAAGTAGTAAATAAAATTTCAAGGTTTTAGGTGTAGTCGTTAGAAGTAGGGAAAAGAAAGAAGTGGAAACCCAACCCTAGACACCGACAATATAATTGCCAAATTACTTACTAGAATTGTTTATGAGTTAAATTAGAGATGCAACTGAAATTTTAACATTATATTGAAAATAAAATATTACTGCGAATAAATTTGTTTGCATGCCGCCCAATGGAAATGTATCAGAAATGTTCAAGCAAGAGCTGACAGTCAATGTGTTTAGATGATTCGCGATCAAATTAATATCAGGTATTCCATTGCTTAATAAGTTCAGAAGGATCTCTACAGCAAAGAAAGCTGTCAGAAATATTTGTTTTATGGAAGTTAAGTTTTAAGGGTTTGCATATGCCAACGTTTACATTTGTTTTTAATCATTTCACCCCAAGCAAGGCAGAAATGCTACTGATGAGCGGAAGGGGTTATATAACTGTAAAAAGATTAATTAGAAAAGAGTGAGGAGTACAAACTAGTTAGAAAGGATCAATAGAAAGCTGAGAATGCAGGTGCGATGACAGATACAAAGGTGGAGAGAAAGGGAAGGTTATACGGGGGTGGGGAGAGAGCTAGAACCCAGTGGTTAGTAGATGAGTATTGACTTTGCATTTAAATTTCTGGAGGTTGTAGCCGTCAGGAAAGCAAGAATATGGGAGCGAGTTCCACAGGCGGGAAGTGCGAGAGAAGAAGCTTCAGGAGTAGAATTGTCGCCTGCATATGGCTAACCTGACTGTGAATGGGTGAGACCCAATTGCCAGTCTGGTTGCACGAGAAAACACCTGTTGAGGAGGCACCAGTGACTTAAGTTCGTCCGAGCAGAAGCCATGGAAGTATTTATAGAACAGACAAATGGAGGCCACATTTCGACGGTGGGGAAGTGGCTGCACATTACAGACTCTTCTTTGGAGCCTGTCAAGAACACTGAGGAGAACAGCAGGGGCGCCTGACCATAAATGGCAGCAGTATTCCATGTACGGACGGATAGTTAACTTGTATATATGCAGGATGGATTCAGGCGGAAAAAATATCCTAGATCAACATAGTGACCCAACCTTCTTAGTAGTAGATTTTGCTATGGATTCAAATCATAGTACTTGCCCATATTCGATCAATTATTTAGCAATGATGTCTATGAGGCCATTTCAGATCGGCTGAGAGAATTAGGTCAAGGCTGAGCAGTATTTTGCTTTCGGGGAGACTAGCCTGATCCATGCTGATGGGGGTTAAGAGTGATTGTCTTTGCTGATTAAAGAATAGCAGCTTTTTTTTTTTTGGTAGCATTAAAATTTACGAGTCGATCACCGACGTTAAGTAACGTTAAGCCTGGTCAGTATTTAGATGGGTGACCGCTTGGGAATATCAGGTGCTGTAAGCGTATAGTGACGGATGTGCGTTCCAGTGCAGTAGATATCGGCTCGGAAAGAGAACTCGGTAAGCCGAGTTTGAATTCCAGTTGAATACCCTGCATTCACTTAAGCCCTGGTACCCTTGCGAAAGGTATTAATCCGTCCCTTACCTCTAGTTATGGGTTAAATAACAGGGTAGGACTTGGGGACCCTGCCCTTAAAAACAAAAATGTATATTGATACTCGAAAAGAAAAAAAGGATTACTAGAAACAAAACTTATATAAAAACAACAATAAATTGTTGAAAGAAAAAAGTATTACTAGCAATAAATAAATAAAATTTAGTTGGAAATAAATGACCCGCCGAGGTTGATATGCCATAAAAACAAAATCAAACAACCAAAAGGAATTTAGATTTGACTTTCGCAAGGGTTACAGTTTTCAGTTCAGCGTGGTCTAGGCAGCTAAAGAAAAGATTGTAAAGTTTACAATGACTATCATCCCTACCAATAGTAACAGTAATGGTAATATCAGCTGTTTCTGTATAAGGAAACATACGAACAGCTAGTTCCACAATCGCTTGAAATTTATAAAATCTTTTTTTTAGAAATATTTTTTTTTAAGGAAATAGGCTTCTCATGTCCAGTAGTTGATATTTTCTTTTGTTAAAAGTAATGTGGATTAGGATGTGCGTTGTGGTACAGTGGATATCGGGTCGGAACGAGAAACCGGGGAGCCGAGTTAGAATTCCAGTTGAATCCATTGTATTCACTTACGCGCAAATACCGCTGGGAAAGGTATTAATCCGTCTCTTCCTTCCAGTTATGGACTAAATAAGAGGGTAAGACTTGGGGACCCTGCCCTTAAAAACAAATCCCAATGAATCTTGATACTCGAAAAGAAAAAAGTATTACTAGACACAAAACTTATATAAAAACAACAATAAATTGTTGAAAGAAAAAAGTATTACTAGCAATAAATAAATAAAATTTAGTTAGCCATAAATGACCCGCCAACAAAATAACCAACCAACTTATCGAGGCAGAACTAAGTCAGGGTGATTGTTGATGAAGATAAAAAAAGCTAAGGACCTAAGATAAAGACTTGAGGGGTACCTGTATTCGTATGATAGTATATAGAAGCATGCGCGTTCAATACTACCTTCATAACGCGATTTGAAAGGAACGACTGGTTTAGATCGAACAAGCGTCCAATTATACATTGTCTCTGTAGCTTACGTAAAACGCCAGCATTTCCAGACTCTGTCAAATGCATTGGTGATATCTAGGGCAACAGGTCGAGCTTCGGCGTTTTTATCGAGAACTTATTATATATACTCTCTGAATTATCGTTATCATATCAGCAGTAGTGAAGCGGAAACCATACCGTTTTTAGGCTGTAAGATATTGAACCACTTCAGCATTGATAATAGCGTCGGATACTTTGCATATTTAAATCGAAAAGGAAGTAACTTGATGGTAAATCCTAAAGGAGATCCTATTAGTTTTAATTTTTATAAATTATGACTGATCCAACCAAAGGGCTCAATGTAAATAAATTATTTACAGAACCAATATCTATTTTTTTTACAAATAAAAAAAACAAAATTTATGATCGTATGATCATTTCAGCGAACTGAATTTGCTTCATCGGCGATCTTTAATATTAGGGAAAATTAACGAAAAACAAATTGAATGTGTGCAGGGAAAGAAACCGGAAGTACACTTGCAAAAAAGAAAAAAAGAAAATCACCGCGAATAGAAAAGGAAAGAAAGAAGGAAAGAAAGGAAAAAAGAAATCTATTATATTTACGAGGTAGGCACCTTTTTAAAAAATTAAACAACAATTCTACAATTAGATATTTAATATCGAGTTAGTCGTCCTGTTTACCTCCAATACCAATGGCATTTCGCAAGAATTCTGGCCTCGCCAATCAAACCAAATATTAAGATTTCTCTAACGTTTTATCGAGACCAGACCAATCAAAGGTTAGTACTTTCTCACATTCTTAAATTTTATCTCGATCAGAATTAATTTTCCTTGTTATATTTGACGAATCTTAGTTTTCTTCTCTGTTGATGTGTATCAGTAATTTTCAGCTTTTATGGTTCTTAAAATTGTCCTGGTTTTAAATTCCATCGATGGCGAACAAATAAATATTTTTTTCTGGATAGACTTTCATAAACCATGTGATAAATAAATCATTTTAAATCCTAAAAACTATTTAGCTGTCGCTCGAAAAAGTAATCAAGAGCACATATAATGTCATCATTGTTGTTGTACTATTTGCCGCTAATTGTTTTTTCTCATGTTGAGTAATAGAAAAATCAAGAAAATAGGGATGGTGCTCACCTATTCCTAAGAAACAGTCACTCACAACAGCCTTTGAAACCAAGGAAGTGTGTGCTGGCGCATTGTCCTGAAGAAGCAAAACCCTTTCGTCAAATTTTCCTGGGCGTTTAGTCTTGATAGCCTTTCGTATTGGTTTAGGAAAATCAGCTTACTATTCTCTATCGATGGCGACACCCTTTTGAGACATTCAACAAACACACTACTTTTCGCATCATATAAAACTTGGACCATAACCTCTCCTGTTGAGGAGACAACATTGTCCTTTGAAGCAGAGGGGAGATGCGTATCGTGAGTTAGGAATTATTCAAGAAAACCAGATGAATCAGATTCAAATAATGTTAAATTTTCAGGTAAGTGATCAGCCTGGTTCTCTTTTGATCAGGTGTCAGAAACCATGGCACCCACCAAGACGAAATCTTCGTCATGCCTAGTTTAGTGTTCAAAATATTCTCAGATCTCTCCTGTGATTTGCTAATCGCCTGTCACCATCAATTTTTTATCTGTGATGCCTGGTGCATGATGTTTAAACTTTGGTTCATGCTCAAAACTCCCTTTCCCTTTTGAATTAGTCAGTCGACCATTGCTTTGTTGATAAAGCTATTTTAGAAACCATGTCAGCATGAATATTCTTGATGACCAACCCTTTTTTCTGCAAATAGATGATAACACCGCAATGCAAAATTTCATCAATGTTCAAGAGAGGTCGATACTTGTTAATTAGGAATTTTCTTTGAATCTTTAGCCTTCAGTTTGCCTGGAATGTTCCATTGACGTTAATAAAAAGAAATGATGAAATTCAAACACGTAGGATTGCAGGGGTCTAGCGTTCATAGACACTTTTTGAACTTTTCAGTCCAAATTCATATTTATATGTACACACACACACACACACACACACACACACACACACACACACACACATATATATATATATATATATATATATATATATATGACTATTTACGCTCTCACAACCTGATTGAGCACTCTGGAAGAATGGTAGACTTTGAAAAACAATAGCTAGTCTGTCATCTACGCATCGTTCATTCAGCAATGAATTAGAACACTCTCAGCTATTGGGCGTGTATAATGATAATATACACGCTAAAAACTCTGCCGCCTTCTATCGAGCGCCCGTAGCTCAGCAGTAGAATCGAAGACTGACGCCAATTCGGTAGCGTTTCAATCCTGTGTAAAAAAATGTGTGTGTGTGTGTGTGTAGGGACACGGGTGTAAGGAAGAGGGTAATAGATGGATGAGAATACTGGTGTGATGAGAGTGGAGTGGACGGAGAAAAGAGCATGAGAGAAAGGATGCGAGTCAGTAAAATAGGAGATGATCGTTGATTTTACATTGAAATTCTTGAAGAATGTAACTTTCGGGGAAGGATGTGTACGAAAGGGAATTTCAGAGGCGGGAATATTGAGAAAAGAAGCTTAGAGTGTAGAAGTTGCGGTTACATTTTATTGGCTTCCCTGTACAAGGGTGGGACCTAGTTGCTAGTCTAGTAGCTCAAGAATATTCATACTTAACGGGAACCGGCGAGCTAAGTGCATTAGAGCAGAAGTCGTAAAATATTTCTAGAAGATAAACAGAGAATCCACATTAGCCGGTGAGAGAGTGGCTTCAGCTAAGCTGCCAAGTCGGGATCGATCTATAATAGATTCTCCGTTGGATATTGTTAAGAACCCCGAAGTCAATAGCAGGGGCACCCGACCAGATGTGTCAGTAGTATTCAATACACAGGCGGATGGTAGATTTATATATATGCAGGATGGATTCAGATGGGAAAAACTTCCTGGCCCTACACATTTAACCGACATTCTTAACAGCAGATTTAGCTATGGATTCGATATAATATTTCCACTTAAGTTTTGCTGAGAGAGTTAGGCCGGAGAGGCGTAGTGTTTTGCTTTTAGGCAGGCTAACCTACTCCATGCTAATAAGGTGAAGTTTAGGAGCGATTGTCTGTGATTATTAGCAGATAGCGGCTTCGTTTTGGAATCATTAAAATTCACGAGCCATTTTTTACCCCAGTCCACCACAGATTACAGATTATTTTCATCATCGAGGCTCGCTCAGCTTCAGCTGATTGTTGATTCGAGAACGCTCAACTTTGGTAAGTTTGCTTGCTTTAGGCATAAACAAGTCCAAGAATTTAAGTACCTAGGAAGTGTTCTAACAGGAGATGGAAAGTGCGACACGGAGATCCGAAGGCGAATTGGCATGGCAAAGGACGCGTTCCAGAAGATGAGCAAAATACTAACACACAGGAAGATCTCAATAGAAACGAAGAAAAGAGTGCTAGACTGCTACGTGATGTCAGTTCTTCAGTACGGCTGTGAATGCTGGACAATATCATCGAAAATGAGGACAAAACTGGAAGCGGCCGAAATGTGGTTCTACAGAAGGATGCTACGGATATCGTGGACTGAGCATACAAGCAACGACGAAGTGTTAGAAAGAATGGCAACAAAAAGGAAATTGATGCTGAGCATCAGGAAGAGACAACTGAAGTTCCTGGGACATGCAATGAGGAAGGAAAGCCTGGAGAACCTGATACTGACTGGTCAGATAGAAGGAAGGAGAGACAGAGGAAGGCAGCGGATAACATATTTGCAGGGCCTGATCAGGTGGATGACGGAACGGGGGTTGCCAGGAGCAACAGGAGCAAACATACTAAGAGCCACAAGGGATAGGGAGACGTGGAGATCCATGATCGCCTACGTCCTGAAGGGACAAGGCACATAGAAGAAGAAGAACATCTTTACGCAGTGATTGCTAATCTCTAACTGAACTAAGAACATTGTAATTACTATATATCTAACAATTTGTACCCCTGGTCTTATAATTTTGATTATGCGTAAATCGCCTCATTTTATAAAAATGTAAATATCTAAATAAAATGTTTGGAATATAGCTTTTTGTTTCCATAACCTTTTTGATTGAAGTATTGGTAACCTTAAGTGGGAGGAGTTTAAAATCTATCCGTAAAAAAAGTATTTCTTTTTAAAGATTTTTAAGTGGTCTTAAATTTTTGATCGGGAGTGTATATATATATCCGAGTGGGTACAGAACGAAGAAAGAAGTTTTTTTTCCGTCCAAAACATTAATTTAAAATAGTGATCGATATATGATGTATAGAGCTGTGAATATTTATTATAAATTATGTTTTAGAACGTGTACATTATTTTTTAATATATGTCCTCGACAATCATGTTTGTTTCAACGTTGGGTGCTTTTACCACCAGACGAAACGTTGGTCACCCAACGTTGAAACAAACATGATTGTCGAGGACATATATTAAAAAATAATGTACATGTTCTAAAACATAATTTATATATATATATATATATATATATATATATATATATATATATATATATATATATACTGATCACTTATCTCTTATTTATCTTCTGATATTAAACCTAAATAAGTAATGTCCTTGATGTCCAATAAATCTTGAATTGTCTCTCTATATATATATGTGTGTGTGTGAGTGATTTGTGTGATTATATTTTTATAGAATTAGACCTTTTTATTTACTAGTTAATTATTCTTACAGATTTTTTTATCTTTTCATTATAATGAATGCCAACAGTTAAATAGATGCGCCGTTTATTTTAATATTTTAAGTAGTATACTTATTTTCGTCCTGTCTTCAAAGTTTCGCTTGTCAAAGAATAATAAATATACTATTCAAAAATATAAAAAAAATACACTGTAAATTCAAGTATATGTAGACAACAACGTACGCTATATATATATATATATATATATATATATATATATATATAAACACAAACGTGTGGGTGTATGTGAGTTTGTGTTATAACACTTTAACATAGTGAAGAGAAAATATGGACGAATTTAAACAAAAAGTACAGAACAACTGTTAAATATCGCCGTTTGGGGAAAGAAAAAGAAAGAATAAAAACAGGAAAGTAATGCAAGAGGAACAGAAAAGTAAACGATAGAAAAATAAAACGCAAATATATATATTTAATTAGTTTTCTTTTTGACGATTTATCAACACTTTTAGGATATTTAAATCTAGTAAATATTTAAGATAAAAATGATTTTTACGGATAAGTCAGTTAGTTAAGTGCCATGCATGATACACGCTTAGGCGATCATGTCTCGAAAGAGACATGACTGACTGGGCAGACGATTATCCTGCAGTAGGTTGCCATTACTTTCTACAGCAGACTGGTTGCCAGGCAAGGATAAAGAATCCAATATGTCTTTTTATTTAACCCATAATTGAAGGCAAGAGACTGATTAATACCTTTCTCAAGGGTATTTGTGCATAAGTGAATTCAAGGAATTCAATTGGAATTCGAACTCAGCTTCCCGACTTCTCGTTCTGAGCCGATATGCACTGCACCAAATCGCACATTTTTACTGATATAAGTTGTATTTATCGATTCATAAATTTTCTGGGCATATTTGTGCGTAAGTAAATATAACAAACCAAATCGTAATCGTAACTCGCTTCTCTGATTTCTATTTACGAGACGTTATCCACTGCACAACCCGAACATCCACGATTATAAGTACCCAAGCGGTCACCCATGTTAATACTGACGAGGCTCGACTTTGCTTAAATTTCGATGATCGTACGAGAATCGATGTTTCAATCATGAATGTTGTTTTAAATATGTCTGTAAGAAAGAAAAAAAGTGTTGTGGGGTCTCCCCTTTTTTCCATAATAATGGACTCAACTTGAGTATACATATACTACTACTACAGAGAGATACCGAACGATGTTGAAAGATACCGAGGTTTCGCGGAGAATAGAGAATGGTTCATAGTAGTTCTGAGCTCCACTCAGCAGAGTATTATTACACAGTACCCGTCAGTTTCCGACGTGAACATACTAAACCTAATACGGCTTCATATCAGAGACTTATATATTTGTGGTGATACCGAGCCAAAGCGAGGGACCGGATGTTTGCTCTATAACAACCAGCAAGCAAATGACCAAAACTCATCGGTGCGCATCCTAACTCGCGCAGATGTTCCGGTTGAAAAATAAAAATTAATCAAATATCAAATTTCCATTTCGCGAGCCTACGCAAATTCCAATTGGAAGCCCAGAATCAAATTCAAGTGTGAAATCCCAAACGATCTGCCTTTGATCCAAAAAGCAGATATAAAAAGCCGAGAGAGAAAGCACCCAGCAGACAGACCGAAGTAAACAGACCGACGGACAGACGAGTGTGATTAGTACCTCCCTTGATTAAGTCAAGCGGCTACTATGTTCACCTCTCCTTACTTTCTTCCCTGTCTCAAAACTTCTTACTGACATAAGGAGCGACTACAGCAAAACCTATATTCAAGTATTGCTTTAATTGTAGAACATTAATTGATATGTGTATATATAAAAATCTTATTTTTCTACTCAATTTGCTTTTTTTAATTTTATAATCATTTTATGACTTATAGTGGGCTATCTACCAAAAGGCCACATTCCGTTAACCTGCAAGAGTATAACAGCTACCCTTCACTACAACGGGAAAAGAATAGATAAGATACCCCCACTATATATTTATACTTCTTACTAACCGTATAACAACCAGAAAGCAAATGACCAAAACCCGTCGGTGAGCATCCTAACTCGCCCAGAAGTTCCGGTTGAAAAATAAGAATTAATCAAATATCAAATTTCCATTTCGCGAGCCAACGCAAATTTTATTACACAGCCAATGGGAAGCCCAGAATCAAATTAAAATGTGAAATCCCAAACGAGCTGCTTTTGATCTAAAAAGCAGATATAAAAAGCCGAGAGAGAAAGCACCCAGCAGACAGACCGAAGGAGACAGACCGACGGACAGACGAGCGTGATTAGTACCTCTCTTGACTAATTCAAGCGGCTACTATGTTCACCTCTCCTTACTTTCTTCCCTGTCTCAAAACTTCTTACTGACATAAGGAACGACTACAGCAAAACCTATATTCAAGTATTGCTTTAATTGTAGAATATTAATTGATATGTGTATATGCAAAAATGTTATTTTTCTACTCAAATTGCTTTTCTTGATTTTATAATCATTTTATGACTTATAGTGGGCTATCTACCAAAAGGCCAAATTCCGTTAACCTGCAAGAGTATAACAGCTACCCTTCACTACAACAGGAAAAGAATACATAAAATACTCCCATTATATATTTATACTTCTTACTAACCGTATAACAACCAGAAAGCAAATGACGAAAAGTCGTCTGTGCGCATCCTAACTCGCGCAGATGTTCTGGTTAAAAAATAAAAATTACTAACCCGAAGTCAATTTTGTTTAATATACTTATTTTTCTATCTCAAATTTCTGATTGTTGTTCCTTTATTTTGTGCGGTTCCTATTCCTGGAATCCACAACAAAATGTCAATGTAAAAGAAAATGTAAGCGTAAAATGAATACAGATAAATTGGCTGCTATAATTCAGTGCTATTAAGAAGAGAGAGGGGAATAGAAAATAAACAGAGAAAGAAAAGAGAAATAATCTTACAAAGAGAGAGATAGGATAAAAAAGAATTTATAAATAAAAATGGGGGTGGAAATTAAAAGGAGTAAAATGAGTAAAAATCTAAGGATGACTTAGAGAGAAATAAATGGGAAGAAAGAACGTATAGAAGACATATACAGAGAGAAAGAGAGACGGAGAGAGATAGAAAGAAAACTATTATAGTATTATCAAGAGTGGTTAACAAATATCATGAGAGAGTGGGAAGATGAGCAACAAATACAGAGGGAGTTATTTAGAAAATAAGAAAGTATACGGTGAGAGTAAATGTAAGAGCAATAAAAAAATCAAATACTCTGGTAGAGACCTGAAATACTTGAGCGAGAAGGAGAAAAAGTTTATATGACTGAAGAGAGAGAGAGAGTGAATCAAGAGAGAGAAGAGGTTGTTAAGGAGAAGTTGATGTTAAATGAAGAATGCGTGGTGGCAGGGGAGTAATAGTCACCTGTGGTGAAGTGTATTGATTGAGGAACCTGAGGCTTGGGACTATTCTTTAGACATAATGAAATATCATACTTCTATGACCCTTGATCAGCGGTCCACATTAAACCAAATTATTGGATGAAGGAAAGAAAAGGTATGAATATTTCCTCTTCCATCATGAATCAATTTCACAATGTCGGATCAGTTTCATTATTTTAAAATCCATTTGCTTTCTCTACGGTTTCTATGGACATTTCACTAAATTGCAACGTCTGGCTTCTTAATAGTGAAATTGTTTACTCCTTTATTTACTGACATCTTTTACTTTTTTAAATAATTGTTATTCTTTCATTCTGCCGTTGATCTTTTATTTCTCATTTCCTTCTTTTTATTTCTTTTAGGAATCTTGAAGTTTTTAAACTTTCATTAAGGTACCGTGCATTGAAGATTTGTTTCGGCCGAAAGATTATACAGCCTTCTTGAAACACTTGATTCCACTATGGTAACTGGAAAATATCTTTAAATTTTGACATCAATTTGTACAGTTTGATTTGATCATATGAAAACATTTATGGCATCTGTACTATTCACAAGGATGTGCATTGTGATGCAGTGGATATCGGCTCGGAACGAGAAATCGGGAAGCTGGGTTCCGTTGATGCACATGCTTCTATTTTAACTACTAAAACTAGATTTCATAAACGTCTGTTTAAATCGGTAAAAAGCGATGCTTTTTACTCTGATATGTCTGACGATGTGCGTTGTGGTGCATTGGATATCGGCCCGGAACGAGAAATCGGGGAGCCGAGTTCGAATTCCAGCCGAATTCATTAAATTCACTTACGCGCAAATACCCTGGGGAAAGGTATTAATCCGTCTATTCCTTCCAGTTATGGGTTAAATAACAGGACAGATTAGGTTCGATAGCCTTGGTCGGCAACCAGTCTACCGCAGAAAGCAATGGTAACCTACTGCGGGATAATATTCTGCCCAGTCAGTCATGTCTCTTTCCAGACATGATCACCCAAGCGTGTTTCACGTATGGCATTTTAACTGACTGACTATTCACAATGAAAGTAAAGAGCAAATATGAAACTCGAAACTAATATGTAACATCTAATCCAGGTTAGCGTTTTATTCATTTAATTTTAAACCAATCAGAAAATAAATTTTACCATAGCTTTATGTGTAAACCTTCTGTTAGTATATGACATCAGATTAAATGAAATACAATAGTGTTATACGTTGCGGAGTGTCTCCTCTTCACGCGACGTGGCCTGCATATATGCGTTGAAAAAGGTTAGAACATTGGCCATTGTTGCAACAAGGAAATGGAAACATAATTACTTAAGTAATTAAAAAATATAATAATGCCAGACACGGATTCGTTTCGTCGATACGATGACAGATTAATGCTTTCAAGATTGTTTTGATTTCTACTTTGAAAAAAAAAAACAACAAAAAACGTGAGGTTTTTGATCAGGCTTTTTAACTTGCATTTGAAGAATTTCTCCCTTAAAGACTTTCACATTTTCGTGGCCGTCATTTCAGGGGATGTGCCCTACTCGGCACGCTTGGCAATGTGGGTTGGCGAAAACTAGTTAACCCATAGTTGGAGGGAGAAGAGACTGATTCATACTTTTCACAAGGGTATTTGCGCAAATGTGAATGCAGCGTAATCTACTGGAAGTTGAACTCGGCTCTCCGATTTCTAGTTCCGAGCCGATATCCACTGCACCATATCACACATTCACTTGATTTGAGGAGTATTTTGATTTTTGATTTTAATTATATATATATATATATATTATGGAAATAAAAAATGAGAAACATATTTTCCATTTTGTCTTACAAACTCCTCAATAAGTTTCTTGATATATATAGAAAATATACCATCATCTTACATATATATATATATATATATATATACGATAAGAAAATTTTCCTTGTCGGCCGTTTTTAACGAAACATGTTTACATAAAAGATTGTTACCCATAAATACATAAGCATATAAATTAAAAAAACTACAAATAGAACAAATGGCGAAGGGGAGTGTACATTTTGTCGTGCAAATTCATCAATACTGTTCTTATTATATAAAAGAAAACTATATCGTCATTTTACAAGCACACACACTCACACACACACACACACATATCTATATATATATTTCTATGTATGTGTGTGTGTTTGATTGTATTTCTAAATAATTAGATGCCTTTATTTATTAATTTAGAAATCCGACAGATTTCATTGCAATTTTTTTTTCACTTTATTATAATGATTATCTACATTTAAAGAGGTGCGCCGTTCATTCTAATATTTTTAAATGGTATATTTATTATCATCCTATCGTCAAAAGGCTGGTAGAGGATAATATATATACTATTCAAATATTTTAAAAAATTAGTGTCTACTCAAGTATATGTAGAGACTAAAAATTACTTTTAAGCAATAAAGATTACAGTTGGTGTCTCGTTTAACGGCCTATCAACCTCTGTGGATTATTAAATGCCAAAAAGGTGGAGTTTTAAGGTATTTGTTTAATGTTCGGTGATAGTGATAAGGTTGATTAGTTAGATTTTAATTCTTTTTTGTTTTTATTCTTTATTATTTTAGAAACCTGAGAATGTCTCCTAGTTTTGTTTTCAAAAATGTTTTGCTAAGAATATTGTTTCCTTCAAAAATGTGTTATGGTAATAATTTTTCTTCAAAAATGTATTGTTTGTAATATTTTTCCTTCGAAAATGTATATTTTTCTAGAAAAGTGTATTTTTATACTTTCATAGTGTTTTGACCCACGTTTGGAAGCTAAGTATTTTCCCATAGCTGGAATCCCTAACAGGTGCTACCACTCTGGGCCAGGGTGGACGTGAGAACAGCAGCAATTAAGAGGTGGTTCCATGCTCCTCACAACCTCGCAATCAGAGGCGTTGCTGCCGGATTCAAGTTAGTTTGTGTGTGTGTGTGTGTGTGTGTGTGTGTGTGTGTGTGTGTGTGTGTGTGTGTGTGTGTGTGTGTAATATATCATAGGGAGGGGAAAATATAGACGAATTTTAACAAAAAAAGAACAACTAATAAAATACCACCGGGTGGGGAGAGAAATAGGAATAACAAAGAAAGAGATTACAGAAAATAGGAAAATAGAAGAATGATGAACAAATGAAAAAAAAATGCATATATATATATATATATATATATATATATATATTTGATTGGTTACTATTTGTCAACATTTTCAGGATAGTTAAATCTAGTAAATATTTGAGATAAATATAATTCTTACTTATACAAGTTCAGCTATTTAACCCATAGCAGGTACAGGAGAATGCAAGTCATAACTTTTCCAGGCGTATTGCGCGAAGGTCAATATAACGAAACCGATCGGAATCGAAAATGAATAATGCTTTGTGCTGGGGAGAAATAGTCTTCTGTGGTGAAGTTTATTCATTGATGAAACTGAAGCTTGGGTCTATGTTTTAATTATAAATAAAATATAATATTTCCATGACCCTTGATCAGCGGTCCACATTCAACCAAAATTTTCGGTGAAGGAAAGAAAAGGTATAAATATTCCATTTTCCATCATTAATCCATGTGACGATGTCAGATTATTTATATTATTTTAAAATCTATTTGCTTTTTCTCCGGTTTCTATGAACATTTCACTAAATTGCAAAGTCTGTCTTCTTAATAGTAAATTGTTTATTAATTTATATACTAACTTTTTTATTCAGTCAGTCAAGTGCCATACTCGCATTTGAAGAATTTCTCCCTGAAAGACTTTCACATTTTCGTGGCCGTCATTTCAGGGGATGTGCCCTACTCGGCACGCTTGGCAATGTGGGTTGGCGAAAACTAGTTAACCCATAGTTGGAGGGAGAAGAGACTGATTCATACTTTTCACAAGGGTATTTGCGCAAATGTGAATGCACCGTAATCTACTGGAAGTTGACCACGCTTGGACAGTCAGTCATGTCTCGAAACAGTCAGTCATGTCTCGAAAGAGACATGAATGACTGGGCAGAAGATTATCCCGCAGTAGGTTGGCATTGCTTTCTGCGGTAGACTGGTTGCCAGCCAAGGCTATAGAACCCAATATGTTCTGTAACCCATAACTGGAAGGAAGAGATGGATTAATACCCGTCCCAAGTGTATTTGCGCGTAAGTGAATGCAATGAATTCAACTGGAATTTGAACTCGGCTCCCCGATTTCTCGTTTCGAGCCGATATCGACTGCACCACAACGCACATCTCTTTTATTATTTTGAAATAATTGTTCTTCTTTTATCCTGTCGTCTATCTTTTATTTCCCATTTTCTTCTTGTTATTTTTTTTTTTTGGACATCTTGAATACTTCATTTATAAGTTTTAGACCTTCATTAGGCTGCCGTGTATTGAAGATTTGTTTCGGTCGAACAATTATAGAGCCTTCTTGAAATACTTGATTCCGCTATGGTACCTGGTTAATACGTTTAAATTTTGACCTCAGACTGTCTACCTTTCAGGCGACGAGGTCTGTATTTATGCAATGAAAATGTTTAAAACAATGGCCATTGTTGCAACAAAGAAATGGAAAGGTAAATATTTTTGTTATTAGGAAATATTATCATGCTAGGCACTGATCCGTGTCGTTGATACGAAGGCATATTAGTGCCCTCAAGATTATGTTGATTTCCATTTTGGAAGAACACGGCTAAGGTTCTGGATCTGGATAAGAGTTTTTCACTAACGTTTGAGGAACCACTCGCTGAAAGAGTTCCACATTTTCGTAGCCATCTTTTTCAGGAGATGTGCCCTACTGGCCAGGCTTGATATTTTTATGGTGTTTTTGTGAGTATAAACGGAATTTATTAAAAATATGTAGACACAATATTTAAATTTTTTTTAAATCTGACATGTCTAAATAACAATTTGCTGCCTAAATGAACAAATATATATATATATATATATATATATATATATATATATGTATATATTATAGATTATGTTTGAGAACATGTACATAATTTTTTCTATATATGTCCTCTTCTCTACAATCATATGTTTGTTTCAATGTAGGAAGCCCAACATTTCATCAGCTGAATGGAAAGAATAAGAGTTTGGAATCGTCCTCTGTTTATATTTGGTTCGTTGTTGTTGTGGGGTTAGTTGGGGTTATTGATAATTAAGAGACTGTGTCTTTCGTTTTGACCGTTAGATTTTGAAGGGTCTGGTGGGTCTACACAGCAAACTCTTCAAAAGTCTAAAGGTCAAAACGAAACCAGGTACCATAGCGGAATCAACAGTCAAAACGAAAGACATAGTCTCTTATTCTTTCCATTCTCCTGATGAAATGCTGGACTCCCAACATTGAAACAAACATATGATTGAAGAGAAGAGGACATATATAGAAAAAATTATGTACATGTTCTAAAACATAATCTATAATAAATATTTACAGCTCTATACATCATATATCGAACACTGTTTTAAATTAATGTTTTGGACTGGAAAAAAAACTTTTCTTTTCTCTCCTCGTTCTATACTCACTCCGATATATAAATATATATCTATATCTATATATATATATATATATATATATATATATATATATATATAAGGAGAGATGTAATGTTTATTTCGGAATTTCGGCGGATATTTGGAAGCAACGGTTTTATACCAACAGGCACTCCTTAACCAACCCCAGTTTAAAATACCAAACTGCACTTTCTAGAAAATACTGGGAATTAAAAGAAAGTAATTAGAACCCCAGATAAAATGGGAACTCATAGGCAAGTCTAAAAACTCTAATAATTTAAGAGATAAGTGTAATCTAAGTTTGACAGAAAAAATTAAAATTTTAAAATTTCAAAACCAAAATATATTTGTTAAAAAACGAAGGGAGATCATAAGCGGAAATTCTTTAGCAAAAAAATGTTCCTCTTCTTTCATTCATGTCACCCATGATATATGTATATGGTTTGTCATAATATTTTACGTTACAGATCTGACAAGTGGGGAACGAAACCAGTACGCATTTCGAATGGCATTACCAGACAAAAATTGTTGTTCATTATATATATTACTTGATCCAAACATTTCTACTTTATGTTGAGAAGATCTAAGTATAGAAAGTATGGGCCTCAACGGGACCTGATTCTTATGAAAACTAGGTAATCCATAAAGGCGAAGTGAGTCGGGAGGTCTTTACTCGTCAGCAAGTTGCTACGTGACTTGCCGGAATGTTGAAATCAGTGTTGCAGCATTATAAATATTTTACAAAATGGCTCCATTTTCTTTTTCAAAATTTATCCTTAATTATGATGCCACTGATGAGTTTATATGTTCATTTAATATTTGCAGCCTCTTCACTTGTGTTCTTTTGTAATAGACATCTTAGTAACGATTTGCTATGTCATAGTTATTTGATTTCACACAATATCTTTGATGATATTTTTGTTGAACTTATAAAGTTTGCCATGATGTTTGTTGATTTTAGTTTTGATAATGTTATATATCGCCATATTGATGGTGCAGCAACGAGTTCTAATTTGAGCCCTGTTTTGGCAAATATATTTGTGTGTTTTCATGAGGAGAGCCTACAGTTAGGTTCTTCTAGACCCACAGTTTACTTTCATTGCGTTGATTATATATTTTGTGTATTCAACATTAAATCTGAGGCGGACTAATACTTCTCTTTTCTTAATAATGGGCATCTACTCTTTAAATTCTCGGCAGATAGGTGGTCAATTCCGTTTTTCTTTGGTTTGTAATAATAAATTTACTAACGACTTTTAAAAAAACTACTTTTAAAACATCAGTTATTTCCTAGGTTACAAACTTTCAGTATTAACTGGCGATTTATATTGACTGATTTTCGAAAGTTTTTCAAATGTACGACAGGGATTTTTACGAACGCGGGACTGAAACTTGTAAAATATCAAACATTTTCAAAATCAGGTAGGAGTTAATTAAGGATCTTAAAATATTTTAATCCAGGCTTGTATGAACCAAAAATGTATCGATAGGTGTGATTACATCTTAAAATCATACAAACCTGGACGAAAGTGTTTTAAGTTCGGACAACTTGCCAAAACCTAAACTATTACCTAGAAACAGACTCGATTAAAATCAACAATGTCGAAAACAAATAAAAAAGAAACAAATGCTAAAGGCAAACTTACATAGTCAGTAAACTGCTCAAATCATAGATTGCCCAGACAGAGCAAAAATCACTTACCACATAAAATCCAATGAAAAAATGTCTGTAACCATCATTCGAATTTCTCGGTCACGTGATCTATAAATGTACTGAACAAGTTACGACTATATATATTGTTATAGTGGAATATTCTGCCATCCCCGAGAATAGAATGCTCTACTTTATAAAAGACGGTAACAAGCGGTACGAATGAAAAAAAGGGCTTAGGCATTCGCCTGACTTTTCTATGACACTGTCAACTCTCTGCCTTCGGGTAGAGGGCGCACTCTGCTTCCGAGCAGAGAGCACAAACCCAGTCGTGGTTCCGCCGAAGGGTAGAACCACGACTGGGGAAAAATAGACAGACATTTTTTGGCCCGGCTATATGGCCGGGAATACCCACTGTAAAATGACCATGTGTCACATCTGGCCTTGCGTGGGAAGGCTAGTAAATACAAAAAGGGCTTAGGCATACGCCTGACTTTTCTATAACACTGTCAGCTCTCTGCCTTTGGGTAGAGGGCGCTCTCTGCTTCCGAGCAGAGTGCAAACCCAGTCGTGGTTCCGCCGAAGGGTAGAACCACGACTGGGGAAAAATAGACAAAGATTTTTTGGCCCGGCTATATGGCCGGGAATACCCACAATAAAATGACCATGTGTCACATCTGGCCTTGTGTGGGAAGGCTAGTAAATACAAAAAGGGCTTAGGCGAAAGCATTCACTATTCGAGAGTCGATTCCGTTCCAATCCGTAGCTTGCCTATATGTGTATTATTGTTAATTGTACCTGAGTACAATAAATCTGTATTTCTTATTTCTGGTGTGGATTTCCATTCTTCACCTGATCATTTCGGGATATATATATATATATATATATATATATATATATATATATATATATATAGTTAGTTAGTTAGTTAGTTAGTTAGGTGATTAGTTATTTTTTGTTATAATTATATTAAACCAGTAGACAGTTGTATTAAAAAGTGTTCAATACATTTATATTTTAGAACTTTTAAATGTACTTTCATTTGGAAATGAGTTATGTCCGCCACCTAGGTTTCAGCCTTTCGGTATCTCCAATTTGAAATGTTGAAAACTAAGTTGCCAAAATATTTAATTTTCAATCATATATATATATATATATATATATATATATAATATTTCACCCAAGCGTTGACGCAGATAGAACTCAGGTTGAAAAGCAAATAAAACTGAAAATGTGGAGTATTGACGAAAGGACAGAAAAATAAATAGATTAAAATAAAATAGCTATTGATGTGACACTTATAATTTTTATATTGCAGTTAGCCGGAAAGAATCATAGAAAAGGATTTCCACAAAAAGGAAGTACGAGAAAAGAAACTGTTCTAGTAGAAGTGGCGGTTGCATCTAACTAGTTCAAATATAAAAGGAGAAAAACTCTTATTAGAATAATTGCCATGAGAATGTTTGCAGAAATGACAGAGAAAAGTAACGTCACGTTAGTGCCAAAATGACAGAAGTAAAGATACCTGGTTAGGATACATTCTAAATAACTTGTCAAAGATTTCGTCAGGTTCCGCAGGATCACAAGACCAGATGCAAAAAAATATTTCAGTACACGACTGATTGTAGATTTGTAAATGAGCAAAATGGATTCTGACGAAGAAAACCTCTGGCACTAAACGACATTTTCTTGAAGCAGGCGTAGCCATTGATTCAATATCGTTTTTCCTCTTCAGTTGGATATATATACATTTAGGCAGCATTCTTTCGTTTAAACATGTTTCCTTAAAACGATTAACAAGGATATCTATCTATCTATCTATCTATCTATCTATCTATCTATCTATCTATCTATCTATCTATCTATGTGTGTGTGTGTGTATATATATATATATATATATATATATATATATATCTGCGTATAAATATGTGGGTACTTGTGTGTGTATTTGGTTGTATTTCTAAATAATTAGATGTTTTTATTTATGAATTTCTAAATTCCACAGATTTTATCAATTCTTTATAATGAATATCCATATTTAAATAGGTGCGCTGTTTATTTTACTATTTTTAAATGGTATATTTATTATCGGTCTGTCGCTAAGATTACGCTTATATTCAAGCTGGTACAGAATACTAATAATGTGCAAATATATAAAAAATACAATGTCTAATCAAGTATATGCAGACACTAAAAATTACGTTTAAGTGATAAAGAATAAATGTGTGTGAATGTGTGTGTGAGTGTGCGTGCGTGAGTGCGTGCGTGTTCGCTTGTAAGTGATAAAACTTGGACATAGTGAAGAGAAAATATGGACGAAATTAAATAAAAAGTAAAGAAATTCAAGAGAAAAAAAGTAAACAAATGATGAAGAAAAAGAAATAAAACGCAAATATATCTATTTGATTGGGTTTTTTTTTTTTCAGGCTATTTAAATTGTGAGGCCCTAACAGACATCAGACAGTTAAGTACCATACGTGATACACGCTTGGGCGATCATATCTCGAAAGAGACATGACTGACTGGGCAGAATATTGATCCGCAGTAGGTTGCCATTGTTTTCTGCGGTAGACTGGTTGCCGACCAAGGCTATAGAACCCAATCTGTCCTGTTATTTCACCCATAACTGGAAGGAAGAGACGGATTAATACCTCTCCCAAGGGTATTTGCGCGTAAGTGAATGCAATGAATTCAGCTGGAATTCGAACTCGGCTTCTCGATTTCTCGTTCCGAGCCGATATCCAATGCATGACAACGCACATCGTCAGACATATCAGAGTAAAAAGCACCGCTTTTTACCGATTTGAACAGACGTTTATGAAATCTAGTTTTAGTAGTTAAAATAGAAGCATGTGCATCAACGGAATCAAGTCGTATAAACTTGGATGGATTATTAAGAATAACTAACATTTTACTAACTTAATCTTAGTTGTTCCTAATAAAAATAGCAATCTCCTTGTCAGGTTTGGTGATAACTAAAGATTTGTTATGGATACGGATTTAATGATCCACTGATGTTCACTTCTCCATTTAGATTCTGAGGAAAAAATAGTAGAATATGCACAAGAATGAGTTAAGACATTTAATTTAGCTCGAAAGTCACTAGATTTATCTATAGACACTGGTTGAATCTTGAAGAATTGGGCATAAAATAACACAAACTCTGAACAAATCTGTTCTCGATAGACAGAAGTTAGAGGAACATTAAAATGCCAGTTATGAGCCGTAATAGATAAAGAATAGTCTGTTGTAATGCGTATAATGTTGTGTTTTATCCTCTGATACATCTGATGAGTTAAGATTTTTCGTCTCTATTTGTCTTCGTTTTTATGGATTACATATGATTTTAAGGGTGTGGTCCCGTTGAGACCTTTACTTTCTCGGATTTGGTCTTCTCAATATAAAGTTGCTAAGAGGCTTGCAACCAATGTTGAAGCATTGTATCTTTTTTTAATACATTATCCATTTTCATTTTCCCAATTTATCCCTGATTGTCATGTCACTGATGGGTTTCTATTTTTATTTGACATTTGCAGCTTCTTCACTTGTGTTCTTTTGTTGGAGACATTTGTAGCGATTTGCTATATCCTAGTTATTTGAGTCCCCATCTGTTCCCGGACATTTGGTTATTTGTCGATTGTTATCGAGCCATTAGCTGTCATCTCTACGCCTTCGTCATTGATAAAGCTGACGAGGGCGTAGAGCGCCAAAGATTCGTTCATAACTTCACTGACAGCCAAGGTCTCGACAACAATCGACAAATAACCAAACAATTCAACAATGCTGCACAAAAGGAATACGAACACGTTGTAGAATCTCGGTTTGAGCCAGACCTTCTTTCCTTTAGTCAGACCGGTGATCAACCTGGCGAGAGCGTAGAACGCCGAAAATTCGTTCAAAACTTAACTGAGAGCTAAGGGCTCGACAACAATCGACAAATAACCAGATAATTCAACAATGCTGCTAAAATAAATATGAATACATTGAGGTATTCCTGAAGAGATGATTGTTTGCCACTATGTCTGTTGATTTCAATTTTCATAATGTTATGTATACTTTGATTGATTGTATAGCACATTGGGCCTTGATTTGGCAAATATATTTGTAGGGTTTTAATGAGGGGAGCCTACATGTATGCTCTTCTAGGCCCACGGTTTTATTTCCATTATATTGATGATACACTTTGTGCGTTCATCAATGAATTGGAGGCAGACCAATTTTTCTCCCTACTTAATAGGGTTTATCCGGCTTTTAAATTTACTGTAGATAGGGAGATAAATTCGTTTTTGTTCTTAGATGTTCTTGTTTATAGAACACCGTCCTATGTTGTCACTTCCGTTCATAGGGTTTATTTAAGGGTTTTTATACTCGTCGAGTCCCCTTTTGTCCAAAACAACGAAAGATAATTTTTATCAAGACATTGATCCATAAGGCTTTGATGATTTGTTCCGATGACACCCTGTAAAATGAAATTGATTTTGTTACGAGTAATATTTCAAGAAATAGCTAAGTTTTAGACATTGTTCAATTTGTTATTCAAGATAAAATGGCTAAGTTTATTAAAATTAAACTGTTAACTGTCGGAAGATATTCATTCTATCTTTTAATACTACAGTCAGTTTGGGTTAGTGTGATTTTTGTCAATGGTATTTCATCCAGCTCTTGTGAGAGCAATTTTTCAGCAAATATTTGCATTGGGTTCATGACTAGATACGTGTTTCCTTCTATGCGTAACGATATTTAACTGTGTTATGTATTGTAATTGTGGACGCAACGCTTGAATGTTAGTATTAAGCAACACGTGCCTACAAAAAATAATGAACAAGTGTTTTTCGTCTAGTGATGCCATTTGAAATACAAATATGGGTTTTCCATAGCGGGCTATCTAATAATTCATCAGATTTACGCTCGTGATATTAGTGTGGACAGGATCGTTTTCGACTGAAGTGCCACTCTCTCTTGACCAAATCTGAGCGGAAAGGAGCCCAAACATGGCTCCGCCGAAAGATAGAGTAACGTTTGAATGAACAGACAATAGCCCGACTCAGCATAAAGTAGGGTCTGTAGAATATTTTAATGGAGCTTAAGGGCTCAGAATCCCCACTTTAATTGACCTTGTGTTGCCTCCGTCTTTGTCGGAAGATTGTAAATACTAGTGTTTACTAGTTTTCAGGTCACACTCGTTGTTTCATTTGAAGGTTTTAGAGATTGTTTATCAGATCAACGCGGTTCTCTCTTCGCAAAGAAAAAGAATGTATGCCTGGACATGCTTTGATGGGTTTCTAGTATTTTTAGATGAAATTACTTTTAGTAAAATAATTTTCTCTTTTCTTAAATCATGTCATTCATGGTATATGTTTAATGTTGTTATAATATTTCTTCGTTACAGTTCTGATGAGTGGGGATGTAACCTGATAGCTGGTACTTTTTGCTTTATATAGTTGACATTACCGACTGTAAGAAAAATTATTGTGTGTTGACTATTTACGCTCTCACAACCTGATTGAGCACTCTGGAAGAAAGGTAGACTTGGAAAACAGTAGCTACTCTGGCATCTACGCATCGTTCATGCAGCAATGAATTAGAACACTCTCAGCTACTGGGCGTATATATTGATAATATACACGCTAAAAGTCTGTCTCCTTCTACCGAGCGTCCGTAGCTCAGAGGTAGTATCGCAGACTGACGTCAATTCGATCGGGTTTCAATCCTGGGTAAAAGGCAATTGGCTGTCTAACCGTACTGATGAGCTGTGATACAGCAACACAGATCTGTCTGCGGACGACTATATATATATATATATATATATATATATATATATATATATATATATATATAAATTAAGAACGAAATGTTCAACATTTACTTGCTACTCAGGTCTGAACTATATTGGTCATTTAAGGCATTAAGAGGTAACCGCTTTTCTTGAAGCTTTTTTCTGTACACAATACAACCAGAATTCCCACCAAAGGTAAGGAGCAATATAAATTGAATATATATTGCTTTCAGGAAAGCAAGTACAGAGAAAGCCTAAAGTGCTTGAAAAAAAACTGTTGGAATAGAAATAGTGGTTACTTTTAAACGGTAAATGTGTTCGAACAGTTTCGTCGACGAACAGTTTGCCGACAGATAATTCACAAACAAGGCAATTGGTTGATGCTTCAGGCCTTGACGTGTTCAAGCTCTCATCCATTTGTTTAGAAACTGTCGGTAAAGTGTCCAGGTATTGGTGAATGCGAATATTGCGAAAGCTTTCTGTTATTACATCATCGATTGTTGTCAGTTTTACAGCTTCGTTGTTTGCACTTCCAGTAATCTTTAGATTCTCTAGTTTTGTCAGCCATATATGCATATCTGCCAAAAGCTTTCTGTCTCCTCATTCTGTCTTGACAAACTCCATAATGACGACTGAAGTGCTTAGAAACATTTTGCTAAAAACTAACTGGATGTGAACTTAAACTTGAAAAGGCTTAAAGCATCGATCAATTTTCTTGTCTGCCGATGAATTGTCCTACTACAAAAACGGTGAGATCTAACTTGCTAAAATTCATGTTGTCGAGGCGCCAGGGTAAAATATCTCGTGAGAACAGATGCTATGAAATTATTTCTAGAAAAGACAAAGAGGAAGCTACGTCTTGTTTTTTGAGGGAGTGTCTGAAATTGAGATGTCATGTCAGGATCGATTACAGTGTAAATTCTACTTTGGATTTTTTCAAGAATCCTGGGATAAATAACAGGAAGACGCGAGCAGATATGGCAACAGTATTCAATGCATAGGCGAATGGTAGATTTATTCAAGTGCAAGATGTATTCTGCTGAAGAAAGTCTGGCACATTTACCCAACATTCCTAGAATTAAATTGTTCGAATGTAGATTCTGTTTTAAGTTCAGGACGGTTGAAAAAGTGAAACGAAGGAGACGCAAATTGTTACTCTCCAGGAGACAAACATCAGGTCTGCTGTTGGTGAACTGGAACGTTTGTCTATGGTGGTTAAATGAGAGCAGTTCTGTTTTTCAGGCATTAAAAATACAAACCGTCTCCTGACTCAGTTAACCACTGATAGAAGGCACCTTTCGATGGCAGCAGCCAGGTTTATTTTGTCTGCATAAATGTCAGCTTTGGAACTGATGACACGATGAATGTAATCGATAAAGATTAGAAACAGTGTAGAACGATTAAATTAAATCAACCAATCGCCCAGATATAGAGCAGCCCTGAATCTTTCAATGAAGGCTATTATACCAAACTATGTTAAATGCTTTCGAGATATCTAGAAACCCAGGTCGATCTTTGCCATTACTCTCAACAGCCTGTTGTACATATGATGGTTGTTAGCACATCGGCCTCGTGAAGGATACGTCATATTGTTTATCAGAGGGTAGGTCTTAAATAATTAAATACTTAACGAAGTCAGTATTGATTAGAGCCTCGAATAATTAGCCTAAAAACTGTGAGAGGCTAATAAGTTGAAAAAACGGTAAGTAGAATCATGAGATTTCTTAAAACTGTGGACTGTGGAATTCCAACAAGCAGGAATGCTGGAAGAAGAGAGGCAATGGTTGTATAATATGGGGAGGACTGAAACCAGATCAGCAGTACTATTTTTAAGACGACGATTTGGATTCCATCACCCCGCTTGCCTTATGGGAATCCAATTAGATATGAGGTCTGAGACCAGAGACAGAGTTAAGCAGATATCACTCAGTATCTCCTCAATTCTTGGTGGAAAATTGGGTGAGGGTACACCAAACGGGTTATGTGTTGAATTGGAAGAGATTTAACTTGGAATTTTCTGGTTGAAATTAAATCATCGATGCTGAATTTCACTGAGGAGGAGATCACGGAGGTGCATTTTGAACTCACAGAACGTATCTCAATCCGCAGGTTGTTAACAGACAGAGATCATATTCGTAGGAGGTTCTTGGCTGATGGGGGAGACAAAAGATATATATATATATTTTACAAACACTACCGCGTAATGAGGATTGCCTCGAGGGCAGAACTGCATAGGACGTGGATAGTTAGGGAGAGAGTTAAATAAGATATCTAAAAATGAAGTGTGTCTTCAGGGTTGCTGGGTTACTGATTCTGAGTTTCATATCATGTTGAATACACCGGTTCTCGTTCGATCACCGAAGTTAAGCAACGTTGAGCCTAGTCAGTACTTAGATGAGTGGCCGCTTGGAAACACCAGGTGCTGTAAGCTTTAATTGACGGATGTGGGTTGTGGTGCAGTTGCTATCGTCTCGAATTCCAGTTGAATGCTCTGCATTCACATACGCGCAGGTACACTTAGGAAAGGTATAAATCTGTCCCTTCCCTCCAGTTATGGGTTAAATAACAGGGTAGGACTTGGGACCCTGCTCTTAAACAAATCCCAATGAAACATTCTCCGTCGTGGAGGAAGCCGGCTCAACCCGACTAGGGTGAATGCGGCTTGCATACACACATACGTGTAAAAAAGCAACCACATGCGTAAAAGATTAAATGAAAAATAGTTTGATATTTTGAATGCCAGACAGATGAATAGTAGAGTGTTTGAGCCATCTGACATGAAGAGAATGAAATTAAGAAGACAAATATAGTTCATAACGGATGTAAGTTTGGTCACTGTGTCGGGCCAGGATGTTTTTCCGACTTGAAACCATCCTGCATATATACAAATCAACCATTCGTCCGTGAATGGTGTATTGCTGCCATATATGGTCTGGTTCCTTCGCTGTTCATCCGTGTTCTTGACAGGCTCCAAAGAAGAATCAGTAACGTGATAGGTACCGACTTGGCGGCTCGACTACAAACATTTCCTCACCGACGAGATGTGGCTTCCCTGTGTCTGTTCTATAAATACTTCCATGGCTTCTGCTCCAACGAACTTAAGTCACTGGTGTCTGCGCAACAGGTGTTTACTCGTGCAACCAGACTGTCATCTGGGTCTCACCCATTCACTTTTAGATCAACCAAATGCAGACGAAAATTCTACTCCTGCAGCTTCTTTTTCTCGCACTTCCCGCCTGTGGAACTCGCTTCATTATTCTTGTTTGCTGACGGCTACAACCTCCAGGAATTTAAATGCAACATCAATATTCATCTCTTAACTACTTGACACTAGTTCTTTCCGCACCCCCCTGTATATCCTTTCCTTTCTCGCCAGCTTTGCAACTGTCATCACACCTATATTCCCATCCTTCTCCTGTTCCTTTCTAACTGGTTCGTCTTCATCTTCACTCTCTTCTACTTAATCTTTTTTACTCTTATGTAGTGTCATCACACCTGTATTCCCATCCTTCTCTTGTTCCTTTCTAACTGGTTCGTCTTCATCTTCACTCTCTTCAAATTAATCTTTTTTACTCTTATGTAGTGTCATCACACCTGTATTCCCATCCTTCTCTTGTTCCTTTCTAACTGGTTCGTCTTTCTCTTCACTCTCTTCAAATTAATCTTTTTTAATCTTATGTAGTGTCATCACACCTGTATTCCCATCCTTCTCTTGTTCCTTTCTAACTGGTTCGTCTTTCTCTTCACTCTCTTCAAATTAATCTTTTTTACTCTTATGTAGTGTCATCACACCTATATTCCCATCCTTCTCTTGTTCCTTTCTAATTGGTTCATATTTCTCCTCACTCTCCTCTAATCCTTTTCTCTTATGTAGCCCCCTGCACATCAGTGGCGTTACCGCCTTGCTCGGGGTGATATGATTAAATAAGAAAATGGAATATGAAGTTGTCTATATTTATTAGTATACAGCAATCATGAGACGAAAAGCCGTAGAGAAAGAAGAGATAGCTAAGTTTAGAGTAGCAAAAAAGTTATATGTAAAAATGACTGGAATATCCAATGGTAACTTCTCTAACCAGCGAGTGATTTTCAGGGATACATGTGAGCATAAGTCTCCATTCCAAAGAGCGTAAAGTGTCTAGGAATCGGGAAATAAAAGTAGATTACAGAGTTTAGATTAGATTCAAAGAGAGCTTGCATATCATAGGATTTTTCGAAAAAGAACGATTCTACAATGCAAAATTGGAACGAATAACACGAATAGGATATGCGTTGTGGTACAGTGGATATCGGCTCGGAAGGAGAAATCCGGGAGCCGAGTTCGAATTCTAGTTGAATCCATTGTATTCACTTACGCGCAAATACCCTTAGGAAAGGTATTAATCCGTCTCTTCCTTCCAGTTATGGGTTAAATAACAGGACAGATTGGGTTCTATAGCCTTGGTCGGCAACCCGTCTACCGCAGAAAGCAATGGCAACCTACTTCGGGATAATCTTCTGCCCAGTCAGTCATGTCTCTTTCGAGATCTGATCGCCTAAGCGTGTGTCACGTATGGCACTTAACTGACTGACCACGAATAAAGAAAAAATGTTGAGGGTTTTGGGCTGGCTTAGTTGTCATTCTTAAATTTATTATCATCATGGAGAGTTATTTTCGAGGGACACTTTTCTTTTATGGAATTTATTACACATGAAACATGTCCGAAACTCTTTTCACCCAAGATCTAAAATATTGGCTGGTTTAAATATAAATTTTGATTACTTATATTTATGGTGAATTATTTTCCTAGAGAGGCTTAGGGTAGTAGTAGCAGTCTGGCGTCAAATGTAACATGGGCGTAAAAGTAACAAGCGCAGACTGCAGCATAATGTGTCGTTAGGATTGTTCACTGGAGATGCTTGAAGGGACACCCATCCATACGCGAACTGACAGAGCAAGATCCCAGATTGTTGACCAGAGTGTCCTCTCTTGACGCTACGCCAGAGTTCGGGCTCCTAATAACCAGTCGCGAAGCAGCAACCAGAGAATCGCCAATCCAGTAGATTCAATATGTAGAGACATTATTACCATCCACACCTATCACAACACAGCTTGTGACAGTACGATAAAATTAATGCTAGGAAAGAAACCCTTCCTAAACAGTAAAAAGAATGAAACTTTACTTTTGTTTAAGAGAAGGGGAAGTACGGACCGGATTATAGAAGTGGATATTTTCTATTAAAAATAGTAAGATTTAACTTAGTAAAAGACCTAATATTCTTTAAAGATTCAAAAAGAATTAAAACTGGAAGAGCCATACCTTTTTAAAAAATCATGAAAAATATTCAGTCGGTTTCACAAATTATTTCGGTTAGTATAATCGGATTTTAGATCATAAGAACTTAATTGTGCAGTTTAATCGGCTACTAACAAAATATGCGAGGTTTAATTAAGATCTAAAATATTAAGCGGGGAGGTGGGTTTGGGACGCAAGACAATCCCAAGAAGCCAGCATGAATGGCTAATTAGCAAAGCAGCAGAACAAAAGAGAAAAGAAAAAAATAAAGAACAGATAAGTAAAAAAACGATTTCAAATAAAAAAAAATTAAATTTCACCAGCCAAATGCCACAGAGGACATCAAGTAGAAAATACAATATTCAATAGGGAATTATCTAAAACAAACAAGCTAAGCAGATATGGTTATAGCGATAAATCAAAAACTGTGTTATATAGGCCTGATTAGAACCTCGTTTAGACTAATGGTCATTTGTGGTCGAGAGGTCTAAGACGGGCCAGATCACATGGTAGCTTCCCCTATGTGGATAAGGATCGCAGGTTTGAATCCTGCCGAATGACACACATTTTCGTAATAAAGATTTATCGTAAATAATCAGGCCGGTAGATATAAATATATAATACTGTCTAATTAAAATAGAATATCTACTTAAATACGAGTATCTATAAAAAATACTGTTCAAAAAAATCATTTCATATATATATATATATATATATATATATATATATATATAATGAGAGATATACACTACCGGCCATAATTGTTAAGCCACCCCAGCTTTTTAAAAGAACTGATGTATTTTATACTATTTTTATTATTTATTGCTAAATGGATAATTGCAAATAAAAACTTAATGGTTCTTTTTTAATACTGGTCAATAATATGTGGATCAAATGAACTGTTCTAATGTCCATTTTTTGTGAGCTCTTCCCCATACACTTCTTATTATTGGCTGGCCAAAGCAAGACTTCCTGGCTGCCTTGTAAAATTTTGCCAAGTAATAATAACAAAAGAACCATTCTATTTTTATTTAGAATTATCCATTTGTCAATAAATACAAAAAATAGTATGAAATACATAATTTAAAAAAAAACTGGGGTCGCCTAATAATTATGGCCGGTAGTGTACATGTGAAATAGTGTACTGTAAATGTTAGTAGTTATACAACATATATCGATGTAAAATGTCAGAGCTGAATCTTTACTTAAACTAAGTATACATTTGTTTCTCAACGTTCGATGTAACTTTGAACTTGATACACATGAAAAACGTCATATACAAACTAAACTAATATCGTCCCTTTTAATACCTTCTCACTGGCAATATATCAGAGTATTCCATTTGCATACGGAGAAAAAGGATAAAAACTAAGACTTGATTAACAAGAGTATATATTTTGATATCGGGAGAAAGCTAGAACGAAAAGTAGATAAAAATAAACTTAAAATAACTTGAAGGAAGTTTGATCGTTAGTCAGAAGACAGAATCCAATATTCGGAGAACACATTCTCTCTTTTAACTTATTCCATTAGATTTCATTTTGAATGTCTTTCCAGTGTCTTTTTTCTCTCTTTATTCTCCATTCACTTAGAAAATATGCTGGCTAAAATACTTCGTGTTCAGCAGAAGAGACATTTCCACTTGTCTGGTCAAATTATTCGTCTCTCCTGACAAAATGTATTCTGATAATGAACGTAGAGAAAGGTATATTCTTTGTTTTGTTGTTATTATTTTCAGAATTGAAAACTTCCGCTTTTCTTACGTAAGTTTTTTCTTGTTTCTCAGTAACTTTGATTCTGTGTCTATCAATGGACTTCAAGAATTACTTTAAAAAATATTTGGTTGAAAAATGACTTCGATATAATAAGTGATATGAAGCTTACAGCTCAAGTTTAAATAATACCAGAAATATTAGACATATGGGTATTTTAAAGGTAATACTATCAGTCAAAATATGAATCCCACATGCGTATAGATGTTTGCCAAAGAAAGGTAATATGAATGATTTCAAGGTAAGTACTTATGTCATCAACTTCAAAAACAATAAGAATTAAAATTCTTAACGTTACTGTAAAACTTTTATAGACATAAAAACGGTTTCAATTAGTGGGAAATATACATTCATGGCGTCCAATATTACTGTATAAAGCATAGGGCAGCTCATGGTCATAAATGGAGGCTGATCGCTATAAGCTAGTGAAAGACGCATTTCAGTTTCTGATTAGGTTATATTTTTGTTTTATAGATTACGGAAAAGCGCTCAATGAATAAACCACAAAGATCTGTTATAACCTCTGAGCAACCTTGATATATTTAGGAAGTATTTTAAAATAATCAACAATCTATCATGGCAACAAACCACCGACATACGGATAGAAAATGAGTTCTTCTTCTTCTTTTATGTGCTCTGTCCTTTCAAGACGTAGGCGATCATGGCTCCATATCTCCCTATTCCTGGTAGCTCTTAGCACGCTTTCTCTTGTTGCACCATGAAACCCTAGTACAGTCATTGATATTGCCCTTTCAGAGAGCATCATAATTATAAATATAGCGTTCCTTGTTCCAGTGTCTTTGACGAAACTGCATTGTTCTGATTTTGCGTATATAAAAATTAAACGCTGTGCAAGAAAAGGATGTGTTTGCTAGGATTACTTATTAACAGCCACAATCTGAACAAGATATGCAGATGATATAGATAGCAAACATGGAAAGGAAAATACAAAAATTCCCACAGAATTAAAAAGTAAAAAAGAATCCCGTATAAATTTCAAAAAGTTAACATTAATGGCTGTTAGGAAATGATGAGCCCAAAACGTAACTTAGAAATCGAAGATAACAAAATCAAATAAGTAATTAAATTTAAGAATTGGTTCAGCAGAAGATAGACTTTACGACACTGACATCCGAAAGACTGGGACAATATTTTGAAAGCTAAGCAGCGTATTATTATTTCAGCTTATTATGAAAAAGAAATATTTCTTGAGAAACTAAGAAAAAAGTTATGAACTGTTCCGTGATATCTGTCCTCTTATATAGCAAGACATATTAGACAATCTCATCAAAGGTGAAGAAAAGACTTAAAGCAACAGAAATGTGGTTTTACAGAAGGCTGCTGAGGATTCCATGAACTGAATATGAGAGCAAGGACGAAATTTTAGATGGAATGGAAACAAAATGGAAATAAACATGACATCAGTTGACATTTCTTTGGCAGATAATAAATTAGAAAATAACTTGGAGAATTCCATACATACAAGACAAAATGAATGCAAAAGCAGGGAAAAACAAATACATAACATATTTAGTTAATAAATTGTGGTTCAATGTTTAGGAAAAATAACAAAATGATAAGATACATTAAGAGCTCCAAAGGACAGGAAATTGTGGCGGGTCATGATCATTCAAGTTCTAAGGAGAAACAGCACATAACGAAGAAGAATTGTTGCTATGTAAATTCGTTACTGCAGCCTGCTAAAAAATTCAAATAATTTGTTTTTTGCACATGGAATAACTTTCGGCAATTTAAATGAAATTTGTATCAGATATTGATATATTGCTATATTTTATCTCTTTTTTTTTTTTTTAATCATATCACCCCAAGCAAGGCGAAAACGCCACTGATGCTCAGGGGGCTACGTAAGAGTGAAAAGATTGGAAAAGAGAAAAACCGGAAACCACATCCTAAACAGGAAACAAGGGATGAGCCTCTTCACCTGTTCAATAGACGTGGGTGGAATGTGAACCGGGTGATAGTTTAGTCTATCTACTCCAATTGAAAAATAAAATAAAATAAAATAAAAGGAGTGAAAAGACTGGAAAAGAGAAAAACCGGAAACCACATCCTAAACAGGAAACAAGGGATGAGCCTCTTCACCTGTTCAATAGACGTGGGTGGAATGTGAACCGGGTGATAGTTTAGTCTATCTACTCCAATTGAAAAATAAAATAAAATAAAATAAAAGGAGTGAAAAGACTGAAAAAGAGAAAAACCGGAAACCACATCCTAAACAGGAAACAAGGGATGAGCCTCTTCACCTGTTCAATAGACGTGGGTGGAGTGTGACCCGGGTGATAGTTTAGTCTATCTACTCCAATTGGAAAAAAAATAAATTAAACGTGGGTGGAGTGTGAACCTCTATTGCGAAATAAAAGTTTGGGGCTAATCTGTGTTGTTCTAAACGCTGGTATGGTTTTCTAGTCACTTTTCATAAAGCGCCGCTCTCAGCGATCGCCTTCTGACCGATGACATCCAAAATTCACGTAACAAATCGATCATGGTGATATTCAACTCATGACCAGAAAGCGAACGCCCTAACAACTCGGCTACGCACCTATATTTATACATATCATGCATATCAATAAGGAGTGTAACTCTAGAGAAGATAGTTTATTTCTTAGACGAAAACTGATTCGGACATATTCCGCGTGTAAAATATTCCCCCTTCAAAAATAGTATCCTTATTAGTCGTGTATTAAAAAAAAGTAAAGAAAAATGTCATAGAATTTCTATTAACATATACAACATTTACTGTCATCCAATATATAACAAGTGTAGAAAATTTCGAAAATCAATTATACAAATTGTGCAAAGTGTAGTAGAGAATTTTATTGCTATTTTTGTTTCAGGAAGAATAGTGAAGATTTTGAAATAGGCTCCAGTTCTTTCAACTACTGAATCATGAGTTGTCCAATAGTATCGAATGCTATATTCGCGTATTAAATAGTTCGAAAATCAGTTATACAATTTCATTTTTACAAAGTGTAGTAGAGAATTTTATTTCTATTTTCTTTTATCGAAAATTATTGAAGATTTTGATAAAGTCTCTAATTCTGTCAAGTAACTTTATTATGAGTAGGCCTGTAGAATAGAACTATATTGTCAATATAGAAAAGTTCAAAAATCTGTTTTACAATTTTATTCCTGCAAAGTCTGGGAGAGAATTTTATTTCTTCTCGGAAGAATAGTAAATAATCTGAAATAGGGCGAAGTTTTGCCAATTAATTGAAAAATGTACATGCATGTAGTATAGAACGCTATGGTCAAGTATTGAAAATTTCGAAAATCAGTTTTAAAATTTCCATTACGCAATGTAGAGAATATTATTTCTATTTTTCTTCCCTGAAGAATAGTGAAAATTTTGAAATAGACTCCAGTATTGCCAATTACCTGAATCATGAGTTGTCCTGTACTATATAAAGCTATTGAAAATATGGTTGGTTGGTTGTTTTGTTTTCATGACATATCAATCTCGGTGGGTCATTTATTGCTGGTAATACCTTTTACTTTCAACAATTTATTGTTGTTTTATATAATTTTTGTGTCTAGTAATACTTTCTTTTTTCGAGCATCAATTTTCGTTTGAGTTTGTTTTTAAGGGCAGGGTTCTTAATTCCTACCTTTGTTATTTAACCCATAACTGGAGGGAAATGACGGATTAATACATTTCCCAATGGTACCAGTGTTTAATTGAATGCAGGGTATTCAACTAGAATTATTCGAACTCGCCTCACCGATTTCTCTTTCCGAGCCGATATTAACTGCACCACAACGCCCATCCGTCACTAAAGGCTTACAGCAACTGGTATTCCCAAGCGGTCACCCATCTAAGTACTGACCAGGCTCAAT